>JAHTLZ010000204.1:97356238-97386668 GCA_023846285.1 Phrynocephalus versicolor | reverse complement strand
CACACACACACACACACACACACACACACACACACACACACACACACGAGAGAGAGAGAGGGGGGGTGCTTTGTCACTTCAAGCATGTTCCCTCTAGCCCAGGGCTGCCCAAAGTCCGGCCCGGGGGTGGGGGCAAATCCGGCCCGTCAGGCCATTCTGAGTGGCCCATGGCTGGCTGGCCCGTCCCTCCCTCCCCCTCCTTCAACTCATGTTTTTTTTTAAATCTTCCCCCAACACTGACACCACCGGGAAGCTTGAGGGGCTGGGTAGGCCGGCTGGCTGGTGAGCAGAAGCTTGTGGGGCTAGGTGGGCGGGTGAGGGGGCGGGCCACCAGCAGCAGCACTGCCAGGAAGCTTGTGGGGCTGGGTGTGCCCGCGGGTGGGCCGCCGCCACCAGCATAGCCAGGATCATTGTGAGGTTGGGGGCATGCGCGGGGCAGTGATTGGGCGGGCAGCGCCACCAGCACCGCTGGGAAGCTTGGGCGAACGGGTGGTCTGCTGCCACCAGCACTGCAGGGGAATGTGTGGGGGTGGGCATGCCAGCGGGCCTCTTCCACCACCAAGGAGCTTTGGGGTGGGCTGGTGGGCAAGCCGTTGCCACTGCTGGGGAGCTTGGGGGGGTGCAAGGTCGCACAGATTGCCTCTTCCAAGGGACGACCTGTGGTCACGGCTCCCTGTGCTTCCTTTGGTCCCCACCTTCCTTCCTTCCTCCCTGCCTTGTTCGCCACCTTCCTTCCTTCCTCTCTTGGTTTCCACCTTCCTCCCTCCCTCCCTTGGTCCCCACCTTCCTCCCTGCGGGTGGGGTTGCAAGGGGTCAGTGGGTGGGGCTTGCAGTGGGGTGGCAGGGTCGGGGAGCAACCGGCCCCTGACACATTCTCAGCCACCAAATCTGGCCCTCCTTACAAAAAGTTTGGGCACCCCTGCTCTAGCCTTATGAGGGAGAACAAGCACACTTACACACAGAGACACACATAAAGCAGAATGGTCGCTATGCCAGCTCATCTTTAGGTAACTGTGAGCAAAAATTCTCTTCATGGGCAAGATTTCTTCTTCTGTTTTTAAACAGCTTCTCCCCTCTCTGTAGCAAGAATGGTTTGTTCTTTTTCTTAAAGATGGAGATGAGGAAAGGAGGAAGGGAACCATTGTTTAACACAATTAGGGGGATCCTTTGTATTGGCAAAACAGTCTTTCCTTGCAGCCATGCCGGCCACGTGGCCATGGACTTGCACCGCACTGGCTCTTTGGCTTGAATACGGAGATGAGCACCACCCTTAGAGTCGGACTCGACTAGCACGCATGTGCAGGGGTGGGGGGAACCTTTACCTTTTTACCTTTGGTATTGGCACCACCTGTATGGCTATAACTGAACTGCAGCCAAAGTGCAAACAAGGTTTTTCCTTATACTTTGAGCTTTATCACCCAAGGTTGTCTCCTCCTCCTCCATCACTACCACCAGAGCAAGGTTGACTAGGGTCCTAGTGAGAGTTCAGGAGATGAGTCAGCCATTTACAAAATTTTGGTCTAGATTACACATCCTAGATTTTGCCTGGCCTTTTGTCTGAGATGCTCAGTCATCCAAGTGAGATTATTTGGAAGTTGAGTCGTGGCAACTGGACTTCCTTTCATGTTAGGTTGAAATGTTTTGCTACTCATCCAAGCAGCTTCTTCAATCTGAGAAAGGTTGTTAGGAGGCCTCTAATTTATCCTCCATGTAGGTTTCACTTTACCCTGGTCCGAATAGCCTCCTTAGATGGTCAATGGCAGTGCATTTGTGAAAGTCACACCTCTCAACATCCATTAAGCATGGGTCATTAGCAGTGGCCTCCCTGGTGAATGTGTGAAGTGGTCTTGATTTGTCTCGGGATCGATGGAAGAGCAGCATGATAAATAAGCAAATGTGCTGATGTAGCATCAGAAACCCTGAATTAAGCACCCTTTGGCCTTGGCTCAGAATACACACCATAGAGTCAGATGTTTTATTTCTTTGCTTTATGACACATTCTCTAGTTGACTTGAAGAAAGTCAATGAGAGAATGATTCTTAGAATTATTTCACTAATAGATGTGTGCCATGCCTCTTAATTTACGGAATACAGCATTTCTGTGCATCCCAGGGCACAGTGCATGCCAATGGTGTGTAAGTACAAGGATGAATGACAAGCGGTATAGAAAAAGATTGAATTGCTTTGAAAACCTAGAGGTTGACATAGGTTCCCAATTCCCCCTGCCAACATTGTGTGTGTTTGTATTTTCCACATTGCCTTGGTCACAAAGGCACACACAGTCTAGGACAGGGGTGTCCAAACTTTTTGCAAGGAGGTCCAGATTTGGTGAGGTGAAAATGTGCGTGGGCTGACAATTCAGCCCATTTGGCCCCCCAGGGTGGACTTTGGACAAGCTTCTTGGACATGCAAGGAGGCAGGTAGGATGCTGCAGCAACAGAGCCAGGGGAGGGTAGGCCGGGCAGGTGGTTAGGGGGATGGACAGAGGCAGGGAGGGCAGGCAAACCATAAAACGACAAGCTGACATCTCTATCTGGTATGGGGAGGGGCCAGCTGGCGGGGATGCGTGACAGGCTGAGCTGGTGGGGAGAAGAGGCTGCAGGCCGCTCAGAATTTGAAAACGGGCCACATTTGGCTCCCGGGCCTGACTTTGGACATGCCTGATCTGAGATGTCTCCTGGAGCCCCCTGCTCACTTTCCTTGGATCCTGCTGCCTTTTGGGCATTTTTTTAAAAAAGTTCTTCATTCTCAACCATATACAGTGTGAGTCATCATTCCTGTTAGTAACTTCTTGCCCAGCCCTTCCTATGGTTTCTGCTACTTTTGGCAGACAGCTCAAAGATACGAGTGGAAACAGTTAAGAGAAAACCCTCATGTTTCTCCACCCAGAAGAGGGTGTTGCCTGTGTCAAAAAACCATATAAGAACATTCGGAAGTTTCGGCTGGCAAGTTAAGCCTGGAAGCAGCACTGCTGGTGTGTTTACATCGGGCAGGGACTCGCTCATTCTTTGGGACTGTAAATATTCTGCCTGTGCGGGATGGCCGAGAACAAGAAGAAGGGCAGAGGAAGGGGCAAAAAGAACAAAGCAAGGCAGGGAAAGGAAAAAGATGCAGGGCCCAGAGAAGGTACTTCCAGATTTTAGCATATATTTTTTTTCTGTGCTGTGAAAGCTTCTGAACACCAAAAGAAAAAGAAAAAAAGTCATTTTCCGTCTCCCTGAGCTGAGGTGCAGCTTCTGTTTGCTTCAGCAGTAGGTAGCTTTGGAAAATGGTCTCCTCTCTGTAGATGTTATATATATATATATATATATATATATATAGTAAAAAAAGGAATCTCGTCCAGAACCAAGGCAGGTGTTTGCTGGAAATCTCCATGGCCACGAACTCTTGTAAAATGTTGGCAAGCTGATTAGGTTTCATGCAAATCGGCTTTTTATTGTGTAACGTTCGGAAATGCTGCCGTCTGTTATAGCTGTTCCTTAGGAGCTTCTCAGAGCTTCAAGGGGATCCAAATGGCTGTGGCTGAAGCAGTTGTTTCTGAGAGGGATGAGTATACTATAATTCTACTTGAGGTGGTAAGGCTGGTGTTTTTCAAGTTACTCTTATCTGATCCCTCGTTTTACTGGATTGCTGTGTAATGGGCTAAAAAAAGTGAGAGAAGAGGATGCTGAAATGGGTGAACAGACAATGACAGAAGGTTTGTGTAGCTTTTAATGCCTCCTTTCTTGATGTAAGAACAACTAGTTTAAGGATGCTGGTTTTATTTAAAGGGATTTTAAAAAAAAATGTGATGGTGTAACAATTTTGTTTCTTTTTACATGCACACTGATATGATTCTCTGTGGTTGTTGGGAATGTCTTTGAATAGTGAATATGTTTTTAGTTGTTTGCACTCCATATCATTTCCTCTTGAAAACTTGGTCTTCACTGTACAGGAGAATAAGCTGTGAGATAATGAAGTATTAGGACAAAAGTGTTGTCTGGGAGGTGTTCCCTCCCCCCCTCCCCCCCTGTGTGTGTGTGTGTGTGTGTGTGTGTGTGTGTGTGTGTGTGTGTGTGTGTGTGTGTGTGTATGTTTAATATAAAACCAGTGGCAGATTGTGCTTGTTGCAGCTGATGTGATAGAAGGTACAAGACCCAATGATGCTTAGAAGTTGGGGCAATGGGCAGATGAGGGGCTAAAATGAGCATTCATCCATAAGCACACATTTATACAATATGCACATGCGTACACAACAGAGCCAAGCAGGCATTCCCAAAGAGGTGAGCAGAAAAACAGACCTTGTCCACATTTTTTGCCTCTCATTGCTCTCTCATCCCCACAGCATAAGGCTGGAAGTTGAGCACGAAGGAAATACACATTGGGGCCCCTGCCCCCCCCCCCCAATGTCTGTTAAGAAAGGAAGGCAAGAATGGCCTTACTGGAAGGCAAGCTGGGGGCGTGGCAGCGTTCTTCTTGGCCTAACGGACCAGCTTCCACAGTTTAAGATGTAAACCCGCTGACCAGCTACACCTCGCCTCTGTGCGGCTTGGAATGCAGTTGTCTGTATGTCATCAGGCCTGTGGAGCAACAGGGCTGTGATTTCACTCACTGCAAACATGTGAGTGAGAAGACTCGGAATAATTACAGGGCCTTTTTTTAAACCAAGAGGAGATTTTAAGAAAAGCAGCAGCTATGTGCAAGCCCCCCAAAAGACAAGGCATCCACATCTTCCAGCTGGAAAGGCAATGGTAATCCAGTCCCTATTGTTGTGGCAGTCCATAGAAGAAGGCATGGAAGCATCCGAACGTACAGGTAATAGGAAGGAAATAGACTTGGGGGCTGTGCTTCTCTGCTAGATGTTGACCGTAGCGGGCTGGCTAAGGGTAGCTGGAAGCTGCTGAATGCTGCTCCACTGGCCCTCGTGGATCAGCTGCCACCGTGAAGAGGCGATACGATGAGATCAAGGGTAGCAAGGGCTCCCCTAGCCGCAAGACCTCTGGTTCTACACAAGTGCCAGGAGTTTGAGTAAAAGAAACAAAATGGATCCAAGGGAAGGGGGTATTTTGGTGGGGGGCACAAGGAATCAAGGCATCATCCTGTCGCATGTGTATTCCACAGAAATTCATTTGTTTGCTCTTGATAGTTGCTTTATCACCTGGAGTGAGATGCTGCTTAGAATGGCCAAGTGTACAAGAGGATTAAGTTCTTGGTACTTGAACCTCTGCGCAAAAGAGCTACTACCTTTGCTAACAGTGTTCCTTTCTCACATCTGGTAAAGCTGCAGAAGCTTCTCTCTCTCTCTCTCTCTCTCTCTCTCTCTCTCTCTCTGTCTCTCTCTCTCTCACACACACACACACACACACTTTCCCATCTGACCCTTCTACTGATAGGTGATAAATATCTCATTGCGTGTGGGCTGTCTGGTTAGGGAAACCATTTCTAAATTAATTTTCAGTGACTATCACCAAGATTTCTTCTCCTTTCGCAATGGTTAGTGAGTTATGGATCAAAACCAATTTGTCGGGTGAAGCAATTGCCTTGAGACAGGCCAAGACCATAGTGCCTTCTTAAAAAGAACAAAGCAAGGCAACATGCGCGCAGACAATGCACATACACAGAGAGTAAACTGGTGAGCTATTGGAAGGGTATCAGGAATGTGTATCTCATGAGGAACCAGCCGGAGAAATGAATGTAGCAAAATTTACTGTTGAAAGGAGAGAAAATGGTAAGATTCAAATAGTTGTCAGTGAGCAATGTGAGGTGATCCATATGAAATGCAGGAACTGCTTGTTTCCATTGAGGTTTCACATGCCATGAGGATAAGACATGCAGCTTTGTTTTGCTCCTGAGTGCCAAGGTTGGATCTGCTGATGTTGGTGCCTTTGGTCAGTTAAATCGGAGAAACCAGCAGCACCACATCTGTTTTACAACTTTCACCATGTCCTTCCTGGTAGCACACTGACTGTTGTGTGGTTGTCCTCAGGGATGGTGCAGAGGATTCAGATTACTTGGCTCTCGATTTAGGCAATTTACAGGGAAGGTACCACACTGATTGCTTCTATGTGTTTAAGATGCTCCTTGCAGCCAACTCTGAAAAAGAGAGTGCTGCATATCTTAACATAAGAACAGCCTTGCTGGAACAGGCCACAGCCCATCCAGTCCATCATTCTGTCTCACACAGTGGCTCACCATTGGCTTCAAGGTATTCCCCAGCAGATGTCTTCACTCGTTTACGATTCCCTGCAAATGGCATTGAGATATATCCTGCTTCTCTCTCCAGCCCGGAGGTTGTCCTTAGGCATCCATGATGATAGCCATTGAGACCCTTGTTCTCCATGAACTTGTCCAATCCTTTCTTAAAGCTGTCCAGGGCATTTGTCCCACACGATCCTCCTGAAGTTTTCAGGTCATCTGGAGAGGCTTGACTCAGATCTCCACCCCAACCCCTGAAATGAACGTCTATTAATGAATGCTACTGTTTCTTAGTCATGGCGCTATAGGTCTTTTTGAAAAATTTAAATGCTGTAGTTAGTGAAATTCGTTGTCTTTCTTACCGCTGTATGAATAAGCTGAACCCAATCATTAGTCTATCCATCTTGCTCAGCATTCTCCATTCTGATTGGCTGTTGCTCTCCAGTCATCAAATAGGTCCCTCCCCCCAGGTTTCTTCCTCAAGACCCCTTTAAAAGGACATGATGGAGACTGAAGCTGATATACTGTATTGTGTAAGTTAAGCACATTCTCTGCAGCTAAACTATGAGGAACATTCAGAGATTTTGGAGGCCCTACACGCCCCCTCCAGAGGTTGCAGGGGCACTCATACTCTCCAGCGATTTCCAGTTTGGTTGTGTGGTGGTGGTCGTGGTGAAGGAAGCCCCACCCCCCAAGTTTAAAGCAGTTTGGGAGTAGATGTGGCAAAACTGGCCCCAGCATATCTTAAGCCAGGGGGCATTTTTCACTGAAAGAAGGCATTGAGACACTGGGGTGACACACTGGGTCCTTTCATGAAACTTACTTTGCATGCCCAGTTTTTTTAAAAAAAAAAAATCTGAAGATTAGAACCCATACAAGACATGGCATAATGTAATTCCCCCCACATGGATGATGCTTATGGTTTTAAATTTAGGTTCCACCTTAAGAATGCTTGAAGAGGTGTGGTACAGCACAACTGTTTTAATAGACATGACAAAAGGCAGAGGTATGCTTAATCAACGGTAATGATAAAATTCTTCTTCTTCTTCTTCTTCTTCTTCTTCTTCTTCTTCTTCTTCTTCTCTCTCTCTCTCTCTTCAAATGGCCAGGACCATGAACAAAATAGCTCCTAACCATCTCCTACTATAGAGTGAAGCCATACCAGCCCAGTGGTGAGCTAGAGAGCTGGCAGTGATGAACTGTGTGGGACAGAATTTCGAGGGATAATGGCTGAAAATGTGGAGTGAATCTGCCCGAACATGGGCTAGAGTGCACTTGAAGGTCTACTTGGTGCATTTGAAGGCTTACACAGCAGCAGATTCTTCTCCAAAGCCTTTGCATATATGCATTGCATGCATTCAGATAATCAAGGGTGTATTACAGGTTCACCCACAAGAATGAGGTTGCTCAGTAGCCTGCTGTGAAGAATTTGCATGACATCTTGCAACCAAAGTCACTTGGATCTGCTCTGGTTTGGACACTGGAGGTCATGCAGTTCCTGATGATATAACTGTGGCTTCTGCTTGACCCATTAGAATGGGTCCTTTTCAGTCTGTGTAGCAAGAGGAAGTGCACAGGAAAGGAGAGATGAAAGCCGGCACACGTGTGTTGGATCCTTACTGATAAAAGCAGCCAGAGTGGGGGCTAAACACCTTCCTGCAGCAAGCGTGCAACTGTGATTGAAGGAGGCACGTGTAAAAACCTGTGCTGAAAAAGGCATCTTTATACTTTACTGTTTTAAATAATTATCAGCCCGTCTCCCAATAGTCCATTTGGGGTATGCTATTAATTGGGTGTTTTGCCTTCTCAATCCCATGTGCTCATGGATGCAAAGATTGTCTAGAATCCATTTCAATCCATCTTCAGCATGGTTAGGAGATGGTTTGATCACTTTGAGGGATGACCTATGCTGGGAACTAGGCGGGGGGTGTGTGTTTAGGGATTTGATGTCATCACCATACAGATTAGACCCAACTCTTTCCTTTCCAGCTAATTTTAAGAAAGCTGTTTCACTACTGAATTGGTGTCTGGTAATGGACTGCATGGACTGAGGTTTAATCCAGATAAGGCATTGGTGCTTCTGGTAGGTTGAAAGGTATATCAGGGAGTACTGTAGCTGTATCTCCTGGAAAAACTGTCCTTGGGTCTTAAGATCTTCTAAGAGGCCCTCTTCTCATCTTTACTGCTGTGTTTGGCAGGGCAGTGCAAGAGGGCCTTCTTTGTGGCTACTCCCATACTATGGAATGCCTTCCCACATGCAGGGGCGTAGCATGGGAAGGGCAAGGGGGTGGGGCACCACAGGCGCAGCAATTAGGGGGTGTCAAACTGCCTACTGACCCCTCCTGCTGCTGCCCCCACCCACTATCCAGATTATATTTTGCAATGATGGAGGGCACAAAAACTGGCTGTTTTCCCGGGCTCCGGAAGCCCTAGCTATGCCTCTGCCCACATGAGGACCAGCTGTCTTCCCCGCTCCTCTCCTTTTCATGGCAATGGAAAACATTTGTGTTCAAGCAGGCTTTCAATATTTATTTTTAACATAGCTACATGTCATATGTTTGTGGCTCTTATATCATTTTTAGTGTGCTTTCACAATGTATTTCCATTTTTAATCTGTTTCTCACTAGACAATGATTATAATATTTCAATATTGAATAACTTAGTTATGGTTCAGAGGTATCTTGTTTTAATCTCATGTTTCTTTTAATGTTCTGTAAGGTGCCTTGAGTCACTTCCCTAGGAGAAAGGCAACATGTGAGTGCAATCAATCAATCAATCAATCAATCCATCCATCCATCCATCCATCAATCAATCCATCAATCAATTGTACTACCAATAGGCCCTTGAAAATGCTGAGAGTGCACTTAGCAAAGGTTACTCAGTAAGTTCTATTAAAAGTACTGAAATTAAAGGTTCACTTGTGACTACCTTGGTTGAATTGTGTTCAGCATGTTTACCCTCTCATAAGGGGTTTATGGTATCCTTTAGCTAACACTGCAATAATTCCTGTGGAGGATGTAGCTGATCCCAGGCTTTCCATGAAGCTCTTAATTATCCATTCCTCTTGGGTTGCAATATCAACATTTGATCTGTGTTACTTCTGCAGTGTTGAAGATCTCGTTGTGATTGGATTGTCTGAAAGGCCTAAACAATAGCACAGTGCAGGGGTTCCACCTAGAGTTCAGCGAAAGCATAGGAGTGGATGGTTTTTGCAAGTACTTGTGCTTCTTGTGGAAAGCAGTTGGGTAGTTTTTCATGTATGCATGAAAGAGGTAAGAAAAGGAACAAAAATATTTGTAGTATCAATTGATGGTGCCCCAGCATCCATTCAACCATAGAACAATGCTTCTGCCCTCACTCTAAACTGACTTTATGACTTACAGTAACCATATAGCTGGGTTTGATTGGATGCTGAATGTTTTTATGAATCCAGTTCAGAGCAAAGCGTCACTCTGAGCTGAGATAACGAAGACTATGACCTAGCTACACTGAGAGTCACTACGATGTTATAATGTCATTGCTTCTCCACGCTGCCTGTATAATCCTCTATGATTGTGAACTCAAGAATTGACCATCAACCCATTTGTTCCTAGCTGGCTCTTCCTAGCTGTAGAAGCAGCAAAACTAACCCAGAACTGGAAGAATCTTAGCAACATTAATCTGGACTGGAGATCCTCTCTTGTTGCTTCTATGCAAGCCACTAATCATAAACCAAGATCAAATTCTGGTTTGTGAAGTTGGCAACACTAACAACAAATTTAACAAGCTTGGAGCCCCTGCCTCAATTACGTATTACTCCACCCCAAGCATGGCAAATAAGATGAAACAATTAGTACCAAGGTGGATTTTTCTCCTCTCTCTTTTTTCTCCTTTTCTAATCACAACAGTAGGGATTCTAATAGATGCAAACACTGTCACACCATAATGAAGGCAAATCCCTAGCTCTTTTTCCAAAAAAGGAAAGGGAAAAAGAAGAGAAAGAAAGAGAACGTTTGTGTTGGTGTGTAATTGTAATCCTCTGTGAACGCTTGCCCTTCCAAATACCATCTTTTGGCATTTGAAATGGGTGACATATAGTTTGTCTGACTGAAAAGGGCCCTTTAGAAGTGGCAGTTTTTGCTACTGAGACTTATTTTATTTATTTATTTATTTTTACAGTTTATATGCACCCACTACCCAAAGGTCTCTGGGCGGCTTACAATCAAAATGCATTAAAACAGTTAAAACATTAAAATAATCAAAACAATAATAAAAGCAGTACACTAAAATTGTAGTGTACTGCTAAGTACACTAAAATTGCCGTCAGGCCTCACAATCAATTAAATAACTTCTTAACATGGTGGTGGTTTTGTCATTAGCGCAATAGCACATCATGTTTTCTCTATTGTCATTAACTGGGAATTTGACTGTTTAACATTATTGAAGGAGCACAGAGTTGTGCAGTTGGAGGCAAAATCCTCCCCCGGAAAATACAATTATAGCAACAACTAAAGGGAACATGGCAAGATGTTAACAACAGCAATAAAATACTCATGAGCTCGAATTCTCAGTAATGGAAATTACTGCTTCCATAGTTCATTTTAAGATCAGAAAAACTACTCATACAGTTTGGTGTGGAAAATATTTGAGAAATGATCAAAATGGGTTCCTATCATTTCTGAAATGTTTTCCACACCAAACTGTAATCACAGTCTTTAAACTAAGCACAAGTTCCCCAAAACAAATATTTGGAAAACCCACATTTTTAAAATGTCTCCATTCCATTCAGATTAATGTGTTTGACAAAGCAGAGCCTGATAAACCGATAGGGCGAATGGAAAGATTGATTCCATGAGCAGCTTTAGCAACTAATTATGCCACATAAGAGGTAAATCACCAAGAAACTGAGCTTACCCACACACTACAGTTCCTGTCACACCTGAGAAAGAAGATTAAATGATAAAGAAATTAAATATGTATCAGAATTGTTAGGAAACATGAGATAGAGGGCATGATAAACAGTCTTCTCACTCTCTCTTAAACATCCGATCCTAGGTATATCAAGGCTGACTCCCTTCAGGCCAGTTTGTAAGCTTATAGAGGAATTTAGCATTTGTAATGTAAGCAGAAGCTTAATCAAGGAGACAAGCAACTTGCACAGTATTACAAACTGAATATGATGTTCTGCTTACTCCATTAATTTCCACCACAGATCTTTCACTTACAGTTTATTTCCCTCTTAATTAATTTGGACCACATTAATACACTTTCAATTGATTTATTCATCCCAAAAGCTTCCTACTCAAATCTTCTCAAATTAATTCTCCTTCAGTTTACTCTCCTAATTAGTTTGCCATCAAGATCTCCCTAATCAACACCACTCCATGTGATTGCCTTCATTCAAAGCCTGACAGGCTCCCCAGTAAATTTAGATTATGCTTCTCTACCAAACAAAATGGAAAACAATAAAAAACCCCACATGTTATGGAAATTAACAGTAGAAATTGGGGGGGGGGGTTGATTCAAAATTAACCTTTTTGAAGAATTCTTTGCATGTTTTTGGTTTGTTTTTCTGCAAGCTTGGCAAGGCCTTCTCTGGGAATCTTTGTGTTGTTGTTCTGTGCTTTGTTGGCCTTTTGAGATTTCATTGTTAGGAACTAGCTCTTGTCTTGCGCTCAGTGCTTTCAGCTTCTGTTCTGTGTTATCTATCTTGGTCACAACCCAAACATCTGTTTGCGAGTGACTATTGCTGCCACACCGAATTTAGCCACTTTTCTGGGAATAGGATTGATATTGTCAGAAAGTAGCAATTGTACATACAATTCCTCTGTTCTCCCTGGACATTTACAGATACAGTAATAGGAGACAGGAGCTCCATGTGGAGATCCTGATAGCAAGAACAATTTAAGAACACATATTCTTCAACTGTTTCAACTTGGTCACTGTTGAATGGGCAAATACAGTCTGATGGACCCAAACTTTGAAACCTTCCATCCAAAAGCTTGGAAGGAAGTGCATTGAAATTAAACCAGTGTAAAAGCCCTTCTGACAATAGATGAAATAAGACTGGGTGGCTAAGTATGGGGAGATGGTAAAAGTGGATTTCAAAAGGTAGTTGTATTTCCCCAACTGGCCAGAAATGTTCTGTAATTCATTCATTCTTTGTTCTGTGTTATCAAAAGTTTGGAAGTGACAAAATACAGTACAAGTAACAAAGTTCAAATAGTATATCTCTTGTTTGCTACAACTAAACTAAGAATATGTTACATTATGGTTGTATAATGTTACTTTATTACTTGGTTGGCTGGGTTTTACTTGAATATAAAGCATGGCACCCTATACTAGTCTGGACCGTCATTTGGTCCGCCTCCCCTCCCCAAAAAACCCCCTCTATTAACAGTATGAAAATGGAGATACAGTAGAACCTTCGTATCTGTGGGAATCCCACAATCTATATCTTAAACCACAGGTAGTAGTAAGCCTTCTGTACAACATACAAGGAGGTAGGACAAAGGTTGAATGGTGTCAGATACAGAACCCACAGAAACTGGGTCCTATTGTAATAAGCAAAAATCTTCATTTATTGTTTTGATCAATTGTTTCATGAAAAGCAATCCTTTCAAGAAGGATGAGCGAAGGAGTGAAGCCATCCACAGTTTGACCTGTTTTTACAATTTTCCAAGTTATATAGAAAAAGCTTGAACTTTTTAGAAAGCCTAGACATAGCTCTTTTTTACTCTCTGCAAAGTATACATAGGAAACATTGAAACCACAGGAATGCATTGGAGTGCAGAATTATGGGAACTGTAGTCTAAACGTGTTCCAAGTTCTTCTATTATGCATTTTCCTGGGCTTCTAGAAAAATCAACTTCTGTTTTATTTTCCACAGGATTCTGGAAGCTTAGGTGCTATGGTGAAGAAAGGAAAGTTGAGAAAAAGAAGAGAAGTAGTATACATTATTAGAAAAAGCTGTTGGTGGAGGTGGTGGTGACAGCTGATTACTTTTAACTTAAAATTCTGGAAGGAGCTTGCAACCAGGGATAAGTTGATGATCATGTCCTTTGCACATCACTGCCTCTAATGGGCATTGTCTCTGCATTGTTCTTTGAAGTACTTACTGATAGATGTGTCTAGATGGCTCTTAACACACCTGTAAAAGCATAGAGGAGATAGCTGTATCTGAAATTATTTGGAAGCTGAGGCAGGCAAAATTAATTTCTTGGACTCCAGCTCTCAGAAATCTCTTGCCAACATAACGAGGGGTTATTCAGGCTGAGGGATAACCCCTGTGGGATGGTATAGTCCAAAAAGTAAATTGTCGAATCTGTGCTATGGGATGCTGTACATTTACATCTTTCTTTACCTCCCATATGTTGCAAAATTAACTATAGCAAAGAAAGTGAAGTTTAGCCCATTTTCAATTAAAAAACCAAAACAGCAGCAACCAACAAAGCATGCTGCTTACTGTCCCATAGTGCTTAAAGCACTCTCTCGGTGATTTTCAAGTAATTATGTTGGATACACATTCCCCCAACTCCTCCCCAGCAAGCTGGGTATACATTGGAAGGATGGAAGTGATGCACAAACAAAAAACTCTCTCCCACCTTGTTTTTCACCCCTGATTTCTGCAGTTTGTCCTCACTTTCTGATTGTGTTTGCCCACATATTAGATGGCACTGTATATCTCGTGGAGTGTTTCTGTGTTAGTGACAGTGATCCATTATGTTGAGTTTCTTGTTTCTTAGCTTTGTTTTATCATGAGTAAAAAAAATGACCCAGCAATATAGGTTAGGCTGAAATGTGTATTGATTAGAGATGGGCACGACTTAGCGGTATTCCCGTTTCCGTTTCCGTTAGTCGGTTCCGTTACTCTACGGAAACGGTAACGGGAATTACTGCCCCAGACTTCGAGCTCGAACCGACGAACGAACAATTTTGGTCTGATTTGTCGTGCTCGTTACTTGCGTGACGTCACGCGATCACGCAATGCCAAGCGGCACAGAAAAAAAGTTTTTAAAAGTAAAAAAAACCCGATTCCCGGCCCTAAAAGCAGGCGAAAACTGTCTGAGGGCACCTACCAGGCCAGAAGGGTGGTTTTTTTGGGGGGTGGGGGTTTCCTCGCCCCCCTCTCCTTGGCTACTGCTACTGCTGCGCTGCTGGTACCAGGCGGGGGGGGATCGTCTCGTCTGCCTTTGCCATGCGGTGTGCGGGCGGGGGGATCCAAAATGCCGACCACAATATTTTTTTTAAATCGTGGTCCAAAACCCCACCAAAGCACCACAGAAACATGCGAAAATTAGCTATTTTAAATGCTTGAATTTTTACAGTAGCAGCAGTGGGTTTGTCTTGCAAAAAAACGTCTCCATTGATTTTATTTTATTTCATTTTATTTTATTTTTTTACACCTGCGCATTTGCAAAGATGGGCTCGCCCATGGGAGTGGACCATGCAAAGTCTTGGAGCCATTCCACCAATCGCATGGCCAGGTTTTGCTGACTGAACCAGGCTGGGAGGGCGTCTCCATTTGCCATGCAGTGCGGGGGGATCTAAAATGGCGGCCGCAATATTTTTTTTAAATCGTGGTCCAAAACCCCACCAAAGCACCACAGAAACATGCGAAAATTAGCTATTTTAAATGCTTGAATTTTTACAGTAGCAGCAGTGGGTTTGTCTTGCAAAAAAACGTCTCCGTTGATTTTATTTTATTTCATTTCATTTCATTTTTTTACACCTGTGCATTCGCAATGATGGGCTCGCCCATGAGAGTGCAACATGCAAATTTTCCACCAATCGCAAGGCCACTTGGCCAGGTTGACCACAGAGACTTCTGGGATGTGCCAATCGGGCATAAACAGCCCACTAATCGTAGCCCGAACCTGAACCCTAAGCCTAAGCCTAACCCATACACCAGTACACTGCCCTTCTAAGTGGGTCAGAGAGGCACCCAGAGGTGCACCCCAATACTCACCCTAACCTCACCCGTCACTAGCCTAACCCTAGCTCTTGTGCACTGCTAACCCATCTTAATCCTAAGCCAGATCTACTTGCATTACACTACATACAAGTATGTGAAACGCAGCATGTGCAAAGAGTCTGCCAGTCCGTCACTTGTGGCTCTGGCTGACTCCTGCAGCTGCCTCCAGGAGCCCGCTACCCCCCCCCAAACCAGTACTAACGACAACGAAAAAACGAACCGACTAATTTTTGCGAATTTTCGCGAAAAACGGAAACGAAACGAATCGGACCCTAGCCGAAAACGAAAACGAAAACGAAGGTTTTTTTCTGAGTCGTGCCCATCTCTAGTATTGATTGTCCCACAGACACCAAATAAGCTTTGTGTATAAGCAAAGATGTGAACCTGGGTCTCCCTGTGGAAACCCTGCAGTCCAACTATGAGAGAACGCTGGCTGTTGTGGATCAGTCATTCCTGTACAATTGATGCCAAGCCAAAAACATTTTGGCAGAGAAACAGTGCAGCAATTAATGTGCTTATGATGCATAACATGCATATTATACAAATAAGGTCACCTAGATGGCATAATATGCAAATTGGGAATGTTGGATTTGGAGAACTGGAATATGGAAAGTCTGGTACTGAAATATGAGGAGAATCAACTGTGCTCCTTATAAGTTTTGTCTGGCTCCCTTCTTAGGTATGTTTTACAGTGCACCAGTGGTTTATAACATCCTGATGGTTTTTAAAACATAAAATGGCAGTTACCAATATTTTACGTATTTTTGTATAATAAGAGAAAAATATTTACTTTTTGAAAAAATCCCAGTTATAAGGGTCATTATTGGAGGATGGCAAGTAAGTACTATAAGTAAGTAAATAATTTATTTATTAGTCACATGACCATATCAACCAATAAAAACACAAAATATAAAATACATTAAATTACATGCAACACAATCCAGTAGGGCAGACTACAATAAAAATTCAGAATATACTGTACAGAAGTCATATATGTAGATCTCCTTTACAGGGTACTCCAATTTGTTCGATGTATTGCGTTCTTAAAGCTGCAGCTTTAGTTATAAACTTGGCAACTTTGCGAACAATGTACAATTAGAGCCCTAAAGAAGATAAGACAATCAGTAAATTGGGTCCCTATGGGCTGTTCTTTCTAAAAAGGGGAATACATATGCAAGCCTGGTGGATATGTATAATTGGTAATCAAAGAAAATATGGGAAATATTTTCAACATAACGAGAGCCGCTTACTTACTTACTTACTTACTTACTTACTTACTTACTTACTTACTTACTTACTTACTATTGGAGGAGGGGGCTTAAGGGTGGAAGTGAAACATATCCCATTTAAAGCTGACTTTCGTAGCTTCAGCGTTACCAGTTAAAATCTGCTGCAGGTATAATTTCTTACTAATGTTGTTCTTCATAGTATGCATCTCTTTTCTGTGGCCTTCTCTGCATGAGGTTTTCACTGGTAAGAATTTTATGGGACATTGTGGAAACTTCCAACAAGTTGCTCAGGCCAGTGTATGTGTACACAGTGTGGAATATACTTTTTACCTAGGGATGTTCTGAAGTATTCAACCAAATAACAAGGAAATTATGTAATCAGGTCAGATTTTTATTTGACATCCAGTAGTGCTAAAAACAGAGAGGAATGTTTGAAGATAGGCGGGATACAAATGCAACAATAAATAAATAAATAAATAAATGTATGTTCAATGTACATGGAATAAATGTATTCGACTTTGCCCAGGCCTTCCTAGTATCCTTTTAATGCACCTTAAATGGAGGATATTTTGTTTGCCTTAAAAGGGCATTCCTTCCCCAGAGCAGCAGAAATAGCACTACATAATTCCTTCCATAAATGCAACCAGCTCGGTGTTCCTTTGTATATTGCTGAGCTTACAATTTGGCACCGCACTGCAATATTTCAAGCTTGCAAGGGCTGTTGCATGATTATTTGGTTTGTAGCTTGTGTGATGAGGCTGTGCAGAAGTGCCTCCTGGAGGGGTGAAAGGGGAGAGACAGTGCATTCCAAGAGACGATAGAGAAGTCTCTGGCTGTTGAAGCAGTGCTAGCAGAAAGAATGCACCAAGTGGGCTCAGCGAGAGACCTAGCCTTCCCCAAAATGCACGTAATGAACATTCCCTGATCTGCAATTGTTGGATATCCGGAAGACGCAGTGTGACGAACCTGGATTTTACAAACCCATGCCACTCATTGACACAGTTCCTTTCCTCTGTCACCATTTCCCCCCAGAATTATGCCTTAGCTAACAAATGAATGGAGACTGACACCTGCTTTAACATTTCAAAATAACAATGGAGTTTATTTAAGTTACAAAATGTAAGAAACATTAACGCATACTGTTCACTTGAGGCTTTTACTTTTCTTTAGCTTTAAACACAAAACAGATATATGTTCATTTTCTTATTCTTTTGTTCCCTAAACCACACTTAACCAGTCCCTATCTAGACTCTACCCAGGCCCTATCTAGCCCCTAATCCAACTGACATTTTAAACAGTCATTCACTTATATATGTCACAAATCTGCCCACGAGCTCAGCTATTGGCCAAACAAATCACATATAATAAAAATTCATAACTCAACTTTAGGTTCCGTTACAAGGTGGCCAGACCATTTGTCTCTCCAGGTTGGATCTGCAGCTAGTCCAAAGGGCAAGGCTAGAGGATCACATGAATGGTATGCCCACTTTTTAGACATGCACAAACCAAGATTGTGATAAAAGTCGGGGCTATTGCTATGCAGATGGGACAAGCTAGGAGAGCCAGCGCAAGAACGGATCATCCATTGCCAGTTTCCTTGTATCCCAGCATCCCCAGATTTAGAATCCTGTTACCTTTACGTGATTGCATTTGGCCAGTGGAGCAAGCAGTTCTGTCAGTTCAGCCGTCTCTTCACCCAGGGTGCCCAGCACTGATATATCAGGGAAGTTAATGGTTGCATATCCAACAGTATGATAGGCAGCAGGACAGAAGGGGGTGATGACTGTGTGATGGCCTGTTTTTGCTCATTAGGATATTGGTGTAAACCAGTGCAGTGACGTAGGAGGACTGTTAGGGAAAACTTGTATCAGAGATATCTGATTAAAGGCACAAACTCTTGCAGTGTATTTGGCTCCGGGATAAAGGCACTTAAGCAAGCTGTCACTCTCCATTATTAATGAGAATTTAAGAAGTTGTGAGAGATTTGTATGTTATTTGTCACTGCAAAAAGTTAAGAAATATTAACATTTTTATGTCAATGACTTTCACACCACAGTTTAGTAAGTTCGGAGCATATGTAGTATGTGTATGAGATTCCTGTGCTAAGTCTTGACAAAGGGATGTAGAGTTGAGAGGATGGGCAGGGCTCTGCCTTGAAATGCCCCAAAGATTTTTGAGCCATGCAGGTTAGTCTCCAACATTCTTCTAAATCCCTAATCAAAGTTATCTTTTGGTGAGGTGCTTCTAGCCGTTGGTGCTATGTGAGAACCAAATACTCTGTCAGCAAGCACCAGCAGTCAGTGCTGAAAATTAAAGTAGTTGTCACTGGGCCTTTGTTTTGCTTTGCTATGTAAAGGATATAGCAGCAAATCTGAATTAGTCTTTAATTCAGGTTTCAGCTGACGTCCCAAGCAGAACAGATGGGTCCCAGCCAGTGTGGCATAGCAGATGATAGTGCTGTTTGGAGATGGCAAACAATATCGTTTCATCTATTGTTTTGAAAATTTCCCTCCCTCTGTCATCTAATAAAGGACACTCTGTGTGTGCGGGGGCATAGGTTTATGTTACCTGGCATGTGTATTGAAGAGGTGCGAGTGGCATACATCTTGGGGTAATGTGGCTTTTTAAATAGATATTTAATTGTAACTACTTTATATCTCTCTGAAGTCTGCCGTGCCATTTGCAGTCACTAGTGGTAATCACTTGCCACTATGCCTATCATGCTTATTTCTCCAGAGGGTATGTAAAGTAAGCCAGAAATTCAGTAGTCATAGATTTTTTGTGTTTAAATGAAAGACTGCAAACACAAAAGAGGCTCTGTTTTGCATATTTTATTTCATGTTATTTTGGACACTTCAGAATGTGAGCCTCTTAAAAACAAATGTTTTTGAAACAGGGAAACATTGAAGTTCCATGTTCCTTTCATGTTCTCTCTTTTGAGTAAACTTCTGGTGCCCTTTCTTTCTTCCTTTGTCAAATTGCCTCAGAAGGTTTTGCTTCCATTGCACTGCAAGAAGTCTGTCAGCAGATAATCATAACATTCGGGCAGTATATTTTGAATTTGTTAAAGGCCTGAACTAATAACCCTTGGTACTAATGAGATGTGTTGGCCTAATTCAGGAAAAGGTGTAGTAGATAGATATCAAACTGGAAACAACAAACCTTATCACTTTAACAGAGTGGGATTCATAATCCATCCAAAATCAACAAGACTGTCAGAAATGTTGTGCGAGTGTCATGTTTCTCCAACTTAATGCACAACCTATCTTGCTAAATCTTACCCAGGTGTATGCACCAACATGTGATGCATCAGATGATGATATAGAAGAATTTTATAATCAAAGTCTGCTTTATCATTTAACAAATCAATGCAAAGATAGGATAAGGCCAACAGGCTGAAGTAGTCGGTAAATATGGATTAGTAATCGGCAGTGAGTGAGGTGACTGTCTAATTCAGTTATGTCAAGCAAATATGTATTTCCAGATGCCACCACGCTACCTTTATACATGGACTTCAAATGCTGACAGGAATATCAGAAGTCAGATGATTATGTCTTGATTAATAAACATTTTAGAAATTCAATTAATGTGTGAAAACAACCTGTTGCAGATATTAATGCAGATCATAATCTTTAGTTAGCAACAGTGAACCTTAAGTTGAAGAAATGTCAAAGGGGACAAATAGTCAAACTGTGATTTCTAAGCTTCAGAACCCAGCATTAAGAACTGAAGTTCAAACAATCCTGAGTACAAAATTCAAAACTATCAAAGAGACAGCAGATGTAAATGAAGTTGAAAGCACCTGGAGCCAAATTAAAGCTGCTGCGAATGACGTGTGTCAAGATAGAGATTGTCAAGAAAAAGAAGATCAAACCTTGGATGACAGATGAAATTCTGGACCTTATAGATCACAGAAAAGAGATGAAAAATAGAGATTCTGTAATACAGGGGTGCCCAAACATTTTGTAAGGAGGGTCAGATTTGGTGGCTGAGAATGTGTCAGGGACCGGTTGCTCCCCGACCCTGCCACCGCACTGCAAGCCCCACCCACTGATCCCTTGCAACCCCACCCACAGGAAGGAAGGCGGGGACCAAGGGAGGGAGGGAGGGAGATGGAAACCAAGAGAGGAAGGAAGGAAGGTGGCGAACAAGGAAGGGAGGGAGGGAGGGAGGGAGGGAGGTGGGGACCAAGGGAGGGAGGAAGGAAGTAAGGAAGGTGGGGACCAAGGGAGGGAGGAAAGAAGGAAGGTGGGAACCAAAGGAAGCACAGGGAGCTGTGGCCACAGGTCGCCCCTTGGAAGAGGCGATCTGTGCGACCTTCCACCCCCCAAGCTCCCCAGTAGTGGTGACAGCTCACCCACCAGCCCACCCCAAAGCTCCTTGGCAGTGGCAGAGGCCTGCTGGCCTGCCCACCCCTACACATTCCCCTGCGGTGCTGGTGGCGGCAGACCTCCCAGCCGCCCAGCCGCCCAAGCTTTCCAGCGGTGCCGGTGGCTCAGCCTGCCCAATCACTGCCTCGTGCATGTGCCCATCCTCACAATGTTCCCAGCTATGCCGGTGGCAGCCCGCCCGTATGCCGCCCTGTGTGCGCCATCTAGCTTCACAAGGTTCCCGGTGATGCCGGTGGCAGCGGCCCTCCCGCATGCCACCCCTGCGCATGCGCACAGCCTCACATGACCGCCGTCGGTGCCGGTGGCAGCAGCCTGTGTGATGGCTGGCCCAGCCCCACAAGCTTCCCAGCGGTGCTGGTAGTGGTGGCCCGCCCCCTTGCCCGCCCACCCAGCCCCACAAACTTCTGCTTGCCGCCCAGCTGGCCCGCCCAGCCCCTCAAGCTTCCTGGCGGTGTCAGTGTTGGCAGAAGATTTAAAAAAAAATGGGGTGAAGGAGGGGGAGGGAGGGGCGGGCCAGCCAGCCGCGGGCCACTCAGAATGGCCTGACGGGCCGGATTTGGCCCCCGGGCTGGACTTTGGGCAGGCCTGCTGTAATATATAAAGAACTGCAGAAAGAAATATGGCGGAAAATAAGAATGGCAAACCTTTCAGGGGAATGTAGCGAAATTGAAGAATTGGATGCTAAGTGTGACTCATTTAACATGTACAAGAAATTAAGGCAAGCAGCAGGTGTGCATAATAGTAGAGGAAGTAAATCTCTTAATGACAAGAACGGTGATACCTTGATGAGCACTGAGGAGAAATTACAGCAGTGGAAGGGATATATAGAACATCTCTTTAAGTATAACAGAAGTATTGACCATGGTGTCAAGTTAGATGATGGTGTAGATATCATGAGGGAAGAGATAGAACATGCCATTAAAGTTAACTATTGAAGTGTGGCACAGCCCCAGGCCCCAATGATATATGCATGGAGGTTTTAGAATTGCTTAAGGAAGAACAATCCCTTTCCTTTCTGGTTGATTTATTCAACAGCATTTATAGAAGTGCCACAGGACTGGCTCGAATCTACTTTTATACCACTTCCAAATAAACCTAATGCAAAAAGTTGTAATGAATACCGGACAACCATTTTGATGAGTCACATCCTGAAGTTATTTTTAAAATAGTCCTGCACGTTCTTAAGCCAGAATGTTCTTCTATGCCCTGGGACACACTTCCCATCTATTTTTCCTTGAAGGATAACCTGCAGCATGTGGTATTTCCCATTGTGCATTATGTGTTCAAAATATTGCAGTTTTCTTCTCTTTATGGTAGTGAGGATTACTAGCTTTTTACTCATTTGTTGTAATACAGCCATATTAGTGACTCTGGCTGTCCAAGGTATCTTCAGAATTCATCTGTACATCCACATTTTGAATGCTTCCAGCTTCCTTCTGTAATGGCCCAAGTATCTATACCATAGAGAAGTAAACTGAATACATAGGATTGAAGTATTTGAGTACGAAGTCTGATAGATAAGTCCCAGTTTGTCAAGACTTTCCTCATTTTTTGGAAAGAATTTCTAGCTTGTTCAATTCTACAATGGATTTTGCATGAAGGATCCCAGTTATCCTTGACATAGCACCCCAAGTATTTATAAGACAATACTCTTTCAATTATATCACTGCTGATCTTGAGAAGATTCTGTGAACCATTTTGTTTTTTTACTGATAACCGTCAGTAAATGTTTTATATGTTTAGTTTAATGCCAATAAAGGTTTTGATTGTGATTGTGATTGTGATAACCATTCCATGTTGTCTTCTTCACATTAAGTCACAATCCCATGGCACTGCTTTCTGCAACAACAGAATCCAGTAATACTTGCAAATCTGGCAGACTTGTTGCTAGTGGGACAGTGTGTCTTAACAAGAACTCCATTCACCTTCACACCTTGGTTCTTTGTTTCAACAGCATAGATATTATGCTAAAACTAGATATTAAAAAGTAGAGTTGAGAGAATACAACCTTGACAAATATCTTTTGAAATTGACACCTCTTTTGATCTCTGACCATCTATTCACACACCAGCACACTGTACAAATTCCCAATCAATCTGATATCACGATTGTCCAACCCCAGTTCTTTAAGAATATTAATAAGTTTATCACGTTTAACTGAGTCAAATGATTTTTCATAATCGATGAAGCAAACAGAGAGCTAGTTTTGAACTCCGGAGAGAAATAATTTTCAGCTCTGGAAAATTCATCTTGAATGCTGTGCCTCTGAAGACATAATGAGATGGCAGTTGAATTACTTGTTAGCCAAAGTCAGATGGTGCTTTTACTTATGCCTAAATTGTATTTTGGAAGCAAACTTGGGGCCATTCTTTACATTACACGTAGCCTGTCACTAGAAGAGGGGATTCCTTGAGTGCTGATTGGGTATGAATGCCCAAGCAGGTGCTTTTCTCACTTGCTCATTTTTTCAATGACTAGCCTTCAGAACCTTAGTTTTCCAATCCAAATGTGTATTTCCGCCACATACCATTTAAGCATGGAACTCCCCCAGCTGACCAGTTACAAGACAAAAGCAGGCTCATTTGGCCAATCCACCAAATGAGACAAGATCTTGTTGGGACAAAACAGGCAGCCCATTCCTCTGTAGGCAGCTCTGCTTCTAGTCCAATTTGCCCCTGTTTTGATGCAGACTACATGAACAAATAATATAGGAAATCATCTAGGATTGAGACACACCAAGGCAGAGATTTGTCCACCCAAAAGACCCGATACCAAAACAAAAAAAGAGCAATATTATATATGCAGTCCAATGCAATGAGGAGTGGGCAGACCTCTACATTAGAGAAACTAAACAGCCATTAAGCAGAAGGATGGCCCACCATAGGAGGAGTAACAGCTCAGGACCAGAATCAGCAGTACACCTCCATTTGAAGGAAAAAGGCCACTCATTGAAAGATTTACACATATTAGACAGAGAAGATAGGTGGTTTGAGAGAGGGGTCAGAGAAGCCATTCATGTGAGCATTGAAAACCACTCTCAGCAGAGGTGTGGGCCTTAGGCACAGTCTATCAGCTATTTATCAGGCTGTGCTTTCAACAATACCCAGACAAATCAAAAAACCTTCACCACCAAGGCCATAGCTAATGACCCATACTTTATGGGTTTCAGCACCTTAGACCATTGTTCGCTCACCTTAAGGCTATGGATAATGTTGTCTACCTAACAAGCCTATTCAGGCAATTGTTTATCTGAGCCTATTTCAGACCAGGGTGACAAGAGTTCGAAGTGGACTATAAGATGGAGGACTTGCACTAGCTGTATTCAGACTGATGAGACTGTTTGGATGAGCAGCAAAACATTTCTATTTCTCAAGAAAAAGAAGTCCAGTTGCCCTGACTCAACTTCCAGATTCTTGCTTGCTTGCTTTCTCTTTAAGGCTTGGTGCCAGCACTAAACAAAGGAGACAAAAAGACAGAGGGGGTGAAAAAGGCTAGTCAGCACTTCTTCACAACTTGTTAAGATAGTTCTGCTGTATCCATGTCTCCTGCAAATCTGGATGTCTGCAGCAGAAGCTTGATGTAACAAGCTGCAAACAAGGGCTGATTGCCAATTTCCTCCTTTTTCTCTGGTGACTAGAGATGGGCACGACTCAGAAAAATTGTTCATTTTCGTTTTCGTTTTCGGCTAGGGGTCCGTTTCGGCTCGTTTCCGTTTCCGTGAGCTAATTTCAAAATTTTTCGTTTTCGTTTCGTTACGTAACGAAAACGAAAAAACGAAAACGAAAATTTTTTCGTTTCTTCCCATTTAGCTCCATTATGTGTTTTTCCAGTAACGAAAAACGAAAATTGGCTCGAAATTAGTCATTTCGTTTCCGTTTCCGTTCCAGTTCTGAGCCGTTTTTCGTTTTTCGTTTCGTTACGTAACGGAAACGAAAAACGAAAATGAAAACGAAAATACCGCTAAGTCGTGCCCATCTCTACTGGTGACTCCCGTATGATCAGTTAAAGCAAGTTCACCCAGGGAAAGCTGACTTTCTGGTGCACATTCAGTGGATCAGTGTAGATTTTTCCTGCTGTGTATTAGCACTTAGAGATGGGCATTTCATTTCAGAAGGGGTCTGGTTCCAAAAACGTAACATGGCAGCACAGCCGCTGTTCAGAACCAGGATCCAGCCTCTGGAACGAAATCAGCCACTGACTTAGCTTCCTTTGGGTCGCATAGGGTGAAACTCCAATCAGGAAGCAGGCTCCAATGCATTATCTTTCCTGCTCTCTGGCACTGCCCAATCTGACAGGGATTCGGGACGATGCATTTTCTTGCACAGCTCCTGACTGGCCACCACCACGGAGAAGGAAAGATGGTGCATCGCAGCCAGCTTCCTGATTGGAGTTTTCTCTCTGTGTGACCCAAAGGAAGCTAAGTCAGTGGCTGATTTCGTTCCCGAGGCTGGATCCTGGTTCCGAACATGTTTCGTTTTTGGAACCGGACCCCTTCCGAAATGAAATGCCCATCTCTACTAGCACTCTTTCTCAGACTGCCTTAATCGTGTTTCTTGAACACTAGCATGACTTCAGATCTCGCTATAATGTCTTTTTCTGTATAAAAGAGACTTGGTTGCTGGAAAGATACCTTGGTAATTGAATCCTGCTTTAGTCCACAAAGGTGCAAAGGACCGGAAATTCTTATTTTATAGGCTCTACAGTAGATATCATGAGCACAACAAATGGAAAATATACATCTACCTGTGCCTTCTAAGGCATCCAGATCAGGCTTTTTGACTTTTGCCTGCTTCCCTGACAAGGATCTGTTTTAGGAAAAGGAACTAGGCTAGAAAAAGATATGACCTAAACCCATTTCATTATAAAATAAATCATCTATGGAATAAAGAGATGCGAGAAACAATAAGTGGGTAGGCCCAGAGGAGATCTGAAGGATGAAAAGGAACTGGTCATGAGACGGGAGAAAAAAAGGGGAAAGGGTAAGAGGACCTTTCATTTGCTAGTGCTCTTCAGCTTGTGTCATCCATCTTAATGTACTTTAGCTCCTTGCGTGAGTTCAGTAGATGTAAGGTAACAACTCGCCCTGTGGAATGGATGCAAAATCCACTGTAAGGTGAACAAATAATGACCAGGTTTTACTAGAGACCTACACCAGTATTCCTTTCAGGAATTAATGGATATGTGGACAAGGAACTGGGTGTGTTGTGCACTCTAGGCACACTCATTTTTGGCCACGGGCCCCTATCTGCAGACATGGAAAAATGTGTTTGGCATCTATAATACAATAAAGTTGATGTATACAATGGGATTTCTACTTTCAGGTAACACATGGTTTATGCACATTTGAGGGGTGTCTTTGGGTGCAAAAACATAGGTTCCTATGGAGGTATGATCTTGTACACATGCTGACTGTATCCTGTGGCGGTTACTTCAGTAGTAGGCCTGGCATGGGAAGATGTTGCACTATGAACTCCTCATACATGACTTGGGCTTTATGTTAGGAATCCAGAATAGTCAAAAGTGCCAACCTAGCTTGTCCAGAGAGGAGAAATGTTACTGTCTGTTAATTGAAAGGCCTAATGAATAGATTGGAAGAGTTTCCAATGGCTGCCCTGAGGAAATCAGATATGCGTTACAGTTTCCTTGGCATATCCTTTGCCTCTGCCACCAAAGATCAGAGTGAGTGGGTGCTGTTTTCTGAGACATTCAAGTAAAGAGTTATGAGAATGTCTGGTCATCTTTTTTTTCCACACAAATGAAATATATGTGGCCTGAGGTCTGAAGTATATCACAAGACTCCCTATTACATGTTGTGGGCTTTATTTGAACTCAGAGTCTATAATTATCCATTAATGGGTTCCAGCAGGATTGGGATATGTCTAAGTAAGTTGAATAACAAGACGTTCTCCCGTTTACACTAAATGTTTATATTAAAAGGAATTGAAGGTGGAGGCACCTCCCCACCCCCCGCCACAAGTATATGAATTTTTCTCAGTGTGAGTAGATAGAAAATATAGTCCTCACTCCCTTTACTGTTACCGGGCGATCTGGTCTGTGAAAACACACTCCTGAATCCAAACAATGGTCAGTGAAAGTGTTCCTTGTTTTGTAGGAACTGCAAAGGTACTATTTGATTCTGTTTTTTAAAAAGGTGTTGTGCATGCAACTATAAATTGCATGCATGATTTCCTGTGCATTGCAGTACTATGAATACCATACTGAAGAACCTTGAGGGTAATGGAAAATCTGTTCACTAGGTTTTGCCAGAAACGGTTTCTAGACTCACAGATTTATCATATTTTTCTGTCTGTAAGATGCCCCCTTGTATAAGATGCCACCCACCCCCTACTTTTCCAACCCATAATTATCATGTGGTTCTCTCCTTGGCTTACATCCATGTATAAGATGACCCACAATTTTTAGTCTAACAATTTTAGAAAAAATATTGTCATATATACAGAAAAATACTATAAGTTCATATTCAATTGCAGCCTTTCTACTAGCTTTCTTATGTATCACTTAACTATATATCATGAGAAATACTGATTAAGCTGTCTCCTGCAAAATAATGTCTAAGCAATGTGACATGTAATAGAATAGTATTGTGATGCCCATTGCTACATACTTGTCTACCAAAGACCAATGTGAGAAGGAGAAGTGGGGAGGAATGTAAAGCATTTACAACATATGATTGGTGATATAAATATGATGGAACAGAGAGAAAAAGAGAGAGAGCAGAAGATTCTCTGTGTTCCTGCTGCAAATGCTTAGCTAAGGGCAACTCTTGGAGTGATAAGAGATAATGATGCTCATTCTTAGCTTTCTCCGTGTTCTCTTGAAAGTGAGGCTTCTGATCCAGTGTGGTGGGTAGTGGATGGAGTAATGATTAAGAACTCAGGAAACCTGGCTGGAATTTCCTGGCTCTACCATGGAAGTTACCAGGGTTGTGGAAGTGGTAAAGACACTCCTTAAATACCTTAGGTACCTTGAAAAAACTATTAGGGTTGCTTTAAGTGAGTTCTGTAGTAAATGGTTGGGCAAGTATTTTTACAATGTTGCTTCTTTACTGAATTTTTATAAAATCTGAGAATCCTTTTGATAAGGATGAGAGAAGTCAAATAAGCATTATGTTATTAAAATATGAACAGATCCCAACTGTGACTATCAGATGCACTGAAAAAACCAGGAAGTCTCATTGACCCATCTTCTCTGAAGCTAACGGTCAACATGACTGCAAAAGATAAGTTGAGGGGGTGTCAATTTCCTGAGAGCGAACATTGCGGTTAGCTAGGAGTGGGAGGCAAACTTGAACTATCAACAAACTGGTTGGGTCATTCTGACTTCTGGCGGTCAACTGGGTATGAGCGAAGAACACATGCAAAGAGATGGCACGTGTAGGATACGCAAGTTTGATCTCATAGGGAAGCGTGTATAACAATGATGAAAGGCCATTTGGCCTCTGGTCCAGGACAGCAGGCTTATGCTGTTGTGAACCCATAAGGAACCCTTGGTCCCTTGAACTGGGGGTGGGGCGGGGCTTGGGATTTCTACCACTGATTCTAACCTTTATCTGTGCTCTGTGTTTTCAAATACTTTCTGTACTGCTGCAAGTCTATCTTTAATAAACCTTTTATTATTTGACTACCTCTGAGTGTGTCATTGGCACCAAGAACAAGATGATGCAGAGATAGTAATTTTTAAAACAAAACTCAATTTATCACTTTGTGTGTGTGTGTGTGTGTGTGTGAGAGAGAGAGAGAGAGAGAGAGAGAGCACTCTCAATCTTTTTTTGGCTACAGCCATCAACATGATATGAAAGACTTATACTGTAGCTCAAATGAGGTTTGTGTATGTTGCATGACCAAACTTATCAGTAGCATAAGGAACCTTATTACCTTAAACTATCTTAAAATTGTATGTCACCCGAGATTAGTAACTCAGGCATACATAATATGAAAGTAAGGAAAAGAGTAACAGATGAAAGGTGGGAAGGGAATGATCATTAATGGCATCATTCTGAGCTGTGAATCATGATGCATTTTGCAAAATTGCTCTTCAGGCGTTTGATGTTCCGTAATCTGGTACATTCTGATTTTTTTGTATTCTGAGTCTATGAAATACCTTTTCCTTGTTATGTTTCTATTTCTGTGGATTCCCCCCCCCCAAAAAAAAAGATATATATAATCTGAAGCTTGGGGGAGGGGAGGATCCCAGGAGAGGAGACTTGTCTGAGAGTCATGGAAGTTCTACCTGGCATGTAGATTTCTCTGCTGGCCCATGTCCCGTTTGTGGGTCCTCCTGAGCCACATCAAAGGACTCTTGCAACTCTCTCTGTGTGTGTGTGTGTGTCTCCTAGCATCCTGGCATCCATCCAATACATCCACCAACCCCTCCTATGGATCTCTATACTGTATAAGAATCCCTACCCCATCTGGGGGATTCATTTGGGACTTCAACTGCTTCACCTGGACCCTCTGGCAGTATCTCATTATGCTGTGCAAGCATCTCCACAGTGGTAACCTTCTCCTTAGCTCTTAGCTGCACCTACTTCCCCACCTTTCACTCTGAGGTGTAGGAACCCTCTGGAAACATTTGTGATTCAGGTGTCCAGTGTAGACACACCTTTTTAGTTTTTCAATTGCTGTCCCAAAGGGTGGCTGTGCAGCTTAAAATGCCCCGCCCCATTGTAAAACATTACACAGTGGTACCTCTTAAGATGGATTTAATTCATTCTATGGGTCAATTTGTCCTACAAAAAATTCATCCTACGAAGCTTCGTGGTGCAGTGGTTAAATGCCTGTACTGCAGGTAAAACTGTGCTCACGACCTGGGGTTCAATCCCAGGTAGCAGGCTCAAGGTTCACTCAGCCTTCCATCCTTCCGAGGTCGGTAAAATGAGTACCCAGCTTGCTGGGGGGGGGGCAATGTGTAGCCTGCACACTGTAATTAAAATTGTAAACCGCCCAGAGACTACTAAAAGTGGTATGGGGCGGTATATAAGCAGAACACTTTGCTTTGCTTTTTTAAATGTGGATTCCCATAAGAGTGCATTGAATTCATCTTGCGAAGCATCCCATAGGAAAATTCATCTTACAAGGTTTTCCTTTTCCCTGACATTTCATTCGTCTTATGAATTTATTGTCTTAGGGGGCATTTGTCTTACAAGGCATTACTGTAGATAAAATGAAATAATAAAAGACAAATTAAAAAATGTGGTGGCACCTGAAAGACTAACTGTTATGTCGTATTTTAATGCAAGCTTTCAAGGACAACTCCGTTTCCTCAAACATAAGAAGATATATACCAGTGGTACCTTGTAAGACGAAATTAATCCATTCCACAGGTACTTTCCTCTAACAAAAAAATCATTTTGCAAAACATGGTTTCCCATAGGAATACATTGAAAACCAATTAATCTGTTCTGGAGGGAATGGATTAATAGGTTTTCAGGCTGTCCCAAATCTCCTTAATCAACAGACAGCTGGAGGCTGTTCCCCCTGCAGCCGACAGACAGCTGATTTGAACACCTCCAAACTGTCTGTTGTGGCTGTGTAGAGCAGCCTTCGGCTTCCCCATGATTGAAGGGGTTTATCCCCAGCCGACCGAAGGGGGGAAGCTTTTACCCTTCTTTGCTTCCCTCACAAACAGCCCAGGCAGTGGAAGCGAGCTGAACCTCAGAAGTG
>JAHTLZ010000204.1:97317418-97353238 GCA_023846285.1 Phrynocephalus versicolor | reverse complement strand
CTCGGAAGGAAATTCCTCGCGCGATGAGAAAGTGCGTGAAGTAACCGCTTTTGAGCCAATATGCTTCACTTTGTTTTTCTACCTAGCTACCTGTGACTGTTGGGGTTGCAAAGAGAATGCCAGGCTGGTGTGACAAACCTCTTCTTCTACCCTTATCAACAAACCATCACTTCTCTAAAGTACTTCTGAGCTTCTGTCCATAAAATTGGAAGCCATGAAGATGGCCATAACCATATTCAGAGAACAGAATATGGTCAATCGTTTATCCCTCCATGCCAGACAGGCAACAAGCCTGCCTCATTTTGCATAATTGTATGTAATCCATGCTAGGATTTGGTACATTCCTGTTCACTGCCCGAACAATTGGTAATTTAATTTATTCAGAAATTGTTTTAAGTACAACACAATTTTCCACCCAAGAGTAAACTGTCAAGAGTACAAAAATAGGACCAATGAGCTAGGCTGTTGTCTCTTACACATGCTTTTCTGAGCTTTCCTTATTGGAAATTGTAAACAGCGATGCCACATTCTAAAACTGGGTGATTTCTGTGTATGTTCAATGCTGTTTGAGGACCAAGTGCTTTCTCTTCTTAAACGCCTGCCTCTTATTTCCCATTTTCCAGCCAAACCACTTCAAAATTATCATTATTTTCAGTGATGCCGAGGGCTTTAATGAAACCGAGAAGACTGCTGCGGAAAGTAGCAATTACCTGTATGTCAAATCATCCACTTTCCCATTCACTTCTTTCCCCCCAAACCACTTGCTCAGCCTTCTGGCGCCACCGGGCAGGGGAGTTGTCTTTTTCGATGATTGTTTTGTTGCAGTAAAGGGGGAAACGTCTTAACTTGCGAACTACATGTCCTGTCACTAATTAGCAACAGGCAGGAGCATGTCTGTCTCCCTCAGAAAGGAAACAGATCTTGGAAAGAAGATGTTTCCTTTTGCCTAATTTTGCATACCTCCATTTGTGAATGAGATGGCAAAAGATTTGAGCAATAATGCAGTAACATAATGATTTTAATGATAGAGTACAAGATGAAAGTTCCGTGTTACCTGAAATTGATCTCATCAGCCGTGAGACATCTAGAGTTGCTGCGCGTCCCCTCTCATCACCAAATCGAAGCAGCAACAACAAAGTTCACGGCAGTTAAGGGCAGAACTCCTTTCTCCGCGGGCTCATTGTCATCTAAAGATTTTATGCTCTTTTGTCAGCAAATATACTTGGTACCGCAGGAGTAGTCAATCCCATGGAATTTCACACATATATAGTCCCTTTTAATTATCCAGGCAATTGAACTCTGACTCCATCCCTTGAATCCATCTAAGCTTTTATAGCTCTGCCTCTTCTTTCTAAGGCTCTGCAGCTGTGTGTGTCTTACAGCATTAATAGACAAACATTACATTAAAGCAACATGATTATAAGCAGTCATAAACACAAAGTCTATGTGAACCCATAGATTCATATAAAATGCACAAGGTAGTCCATCATACTTAGACAGTATTTGACTGGTTAGAGGAAAATAGATGATGAAATGTACCCAATCCTTAGGTTGTCTTTTTATTTTATTTATTTATTTATTGGATTTGTATACTGCCAAGCTTAATTCAGAGAACAACTCAAGGCAGTATACAAGGAAAGTTAAAACAACAAAATAAAAAATAACATTTTATATACTGTATATTGAATAAACATAATAAACACATAGAGCAAACAAATCATAATAAGGAGTCAGGTAGGTGGCAAGTAATGTGCTGCACTGCCAAAAGCCTCACAATAGAGCCAGGTCTTCAAAGAACTCTTAAGCATTGCCACAGATGGAGCTAAACAGACGTCAACTGGCAAATTATAGAATTGCAATGTCACTTAAGCCCAATTGGCGTTCTTCAGTGACACTCACTATGCATTTTTTCCCTTCAAGACTGAGCTTGGGAAAATTGGTATTGTGCAGTTCATTTGCAGCAAAAGCTAGCTTGCGCAGTGTTATCCAGGCCTCAGTACATCCAGTACAGTACTTATAATGTGGGTTTCTACTCCTTAAGTCAGGCATGTCCAAACTTCGGCCCTCCTGATGTTTTGGACCACAACTCCCAGAATTCTAAGCTTAGATTGCCAATGGCAAAGGACTGTGGGAGTTGTGGTCCAAAACATCTGGAGGACCAAAGTTTGGACATGCCTGCCTTAAGTAAAGGTAAAGGTTCGCCCCGCACATGCATGCTAGTTGTGTCTGACTCTAGGGGTGGTGCTCATCTCCGTATTCAAGCCGAAGAGCCAATGTTGTGCAAGTCTGTGGCCATGTGGCCGGCATGGCTGCAAGGAAACACTGTTTTACCTTCCCACTTTTTTATGGCGGTGCCTATCTATCTACTTGCATTTACATGCTTTCGAACTGCTAGGTTGGCAGGAGCTGGGCTTATCAGCGGGAGATCACTTCCACTGCGTGGCACCCGGGATTCGAACTGCCGAGCAGCCGAATTTGCAGCAGACAGTTTTCGGATCCTTAGTCCGCTGAGTTACCATGCCCGTCTTCTACTGCTTAATTGACTCTATAATTCCTCATCCAATACAAGCAATTTCAAGAGCCAGGAATTTTTTTGTTTTAATTCTGCAGTTACTTTTAAACAGTCTACTTTTTTTTTTTTGCAAAACTCCCATCTTTGCTACTTTTTATTTATACAGTGGACAGTTTGTATAACATAAAATCTGTACAACATAAAAAAAATCCAGCTCATTGGCACTGGGGTGGGGAAATAAAGGTTTTTCTCCCCCACCCGAGTGCTAATCAGCTGGAGCCAGGGCAGATACTGCGATCCCGCGATATAATCGCCTATGGGGAAAATCCGTACAACATAAAAATGGTCGTGATTAGGGATAACTCTGTTTTCAATGCATTTCTATGGGAAATTTGTATAAAGGAAAATTTGCTTAACATAATTTCATTTGGAAGGAATTAATTCTTTTATACAAGGTACCACTGTACAAACCGTTTGTTATACGAGGGTCCACTGTACAGTGTTTATAATGGAGGAAGATAAGCTGCAGAGTCTGTTGAGGACCTATACAGGGGCTAGGACTATGTAAGTTACTGTGAGAAGCACAGAATTCAGCAATGATTAGATCGATCAGGTCAAGGCAAAGTTGAGAACCAGAATTGCCAGAGGCAGGTATATAGTCAGGCTGAGCAGCAAACAATGAGGTTTAGAAAGCTGGAAAGATATTGGAGCAATTTCTTGGCTCCCAGAAGCTGGCATTGTGAGCATTCCTGCTGTAGTGCCAGATTCACAGTGTCCAGAAATGCAAAAGCATACCAGCCATCAAGTGATGAGGAAGCCTGTGGTCTTAGAATCTGAAGTACCATTTAATTTACAGTATTTCCTACCATTCTGATTGCAGATAATGTGTTTTCCTGACCATGTAACATTCATTTGCTTACTTTTACAGAAAAAACTCCAGACTACAGTTCAATAAAGTGAAAACAGAAGATGCAGGGGAATACACTTGTGAAGCAGAGAATGTACTGGGCACAGATGCCGTCAAAGGCACTCTCACTGTAAGAAGTGGTAAGTCGTATATGCTTGATCCAAAACAAGGAGTTACATCTTGGTCTCTCAATTTTGTAATGCATTTAAAATTTTCTATTCTTGGCTAGTATATTCCTCTTCGAAGTCAGACAGATTAACATTTCAGGCTGGTAGTCTCACTCCCTTTTCCATTTTCACATCTTTATATTTGTTTAATATTTTAAGTATGGTCCAGATACAAAAAGCAGATTTCTGCATTAGAGTGACCTGTCTGGTTTGGCAAATATAAAATTAGCTTGGCAATAATCTTTAACTGGTCTATTACAGTGCATATTTCCATTCACTGGTTTCCATTACCCCTTTACTCATTTTCAACTCACAAGTTATCATTGACAGCCACATTCCACATTTCTTTCTACCAATCTTCAGTTTTAAATTGGCTACTAGCTTGGCCAATTTTTGCCATGCTACTATTACCATAACAGTAACTAAATCTTTTCTGCTTTATTTAATTGTTTCCTATCAACCATATTCAACAAGCCTGTCTTAGGAGGCATGTGTACCTCCTTTCCCAATATACTGTTTATTTCCTGAATGACTGAAATCCACTCTTTTTTCCTCTTTTCACAGAGCCGCCACATGTGTAAATAGCTCCCTTTTTCTTTTTTACATTCCCAGTAAGAAGATGGAATCAATCCATTTATTAAATTCATTCTCACTGGCATTAAATACCATCTCCATGCTACTTTATAACCATTCCCTTTGACCCTTATTGACATGTTTTTCATAATCCTTTTATTTCACTTAGAATTCCATGTTCCTCTTTAAGCTCTGTTACTAACTCTTCCTTCCATATTTTCTTTAGAGCTGTTGTTCTAGCACTTGTCTGGGTCAACATCTTGTATATCACAGTTCCCTTTCTATTATCATTAGCGTCAATATTCTCTCTCCCCCCCCCAATTAATTCTTCAAATTTAGTCAATGGTCTTCCTAGCCCATTTTCCAATTTTTGTCCAATTATCTAATTGTACTATATTTAGCCAAAATAGCTCTCTTCTCCTTGCATGCCTCTTAGCTGCTCTCTGTTGTCCATTTTCTTTATCTAATCTTTTATTTTTTTATACGCTTCTCCATCAACTAATTCTTTATATTATTTAAATTATCTGGGAAATCCTTTAATTCCACCACCTGACTTAACAGAGAAATCAGAGGGCTCATGGTTTTTCTATAGACCCTCTAGAATTTAAGCATATTAACTGAAAAAGGATTTTCCATTACTTTAATACTAACTTTATTTTTTTCTTTATGGCACCTCTTTGCCAATAATATCTCTCTTGCAAGGGGTTCCCATTCTAACCATATTATATTATTGTTGTCTGGAATATGCCTCAACTGAATCACTACATAATACTGTTTGATATTATGTAATCCTAAGCTTCCCTCTTTTTTTGAGATAATCAATATTTTAATTTATCTTGTTACCCACTGCAGAACTCATTAATCAGCCCTTTCCAAGATTTTAAATCCTTTTCAGCAATTTTAAAAAGTAGCATTCAAACTAGAAGTTTATCTTGGATAGGATTTTCATTGTACATACAGTAAAGCTATTTTGCCAAACCACAAGAGTTTCAGTCTTTGATGATATTTTTTCATTTGTAACGTCATCTTTTTCTTCAAGAGTTTAAAATTCAACTTTATAATATCTTGGAGGTCCCATGTTAAATTTATACCTACATATGTAATAATATTTCTAAAATTTGATTTTCATTATTTCTCTCTCCTTTGTCTCATGATTTAGCAACATTTATTCTGATTTATCCCAATTAATTCTCAGTCGTGTTGCATCCTCAAATGCTTTTAATGAAATTTGATCCTTTCTATAGATTTTAAGGGGTCCTTAATAATTAGTGACTTATCATCTGCAAATAAGTTTATGTTATTCTTCTCTTCATCTTCTATACCACAAATTCTCTTATAGTGTTTGCTAAAAGCTCAATTGTAAGTGTAAATAAAACTGGAGAGGGGTCAGCCCTGCCTTGTTCCTTGGTCTAGTGATATTTTCTCTGTTACTCCATCATTAATTAACACTGCTGCACTTGAATATAGCTAGTAACAGCAAACCCACTTTCTTTCTTTTTTGTTCTTTTGTGAAATGTGTTACATTCAAAACTGTCCTCATAAGGTCTCCCATCTGTCTTCCTAAAAATCTATTCAGTCTTTTAGCAAGAATTGCCATAAATGTTTTTGCATCCTGATTAATTAATGGTATCAGAGCTCATATCTGTGGCATCTTTCTTGGGTTTTAAAATAAGTATAATTAAAGATTGTTTCCAGGATTGAGGAGTATTTTCCCCTTCTATTATTGCATTAAATAATTTTTTAAACTTAGGTATGAGTATAGTTTTTAAAATTTGTTCTGCTTTTGTAGTAAAAAATGAATTACTCATGGCAGCCAGGAACCAATTAAAATCATAAGCAAAAGAATTTAGAGGGCCAGATCGAAAAGATGCCTGCTAAAACCATGGAGAGCAGCAACTGATCACATTCACAACAACTCCAAAAGTTGTGCTTTTCCACCGTGCATGACACAAGGCACCACTTGGATTGTAGAACTGGATGCATTTCTGTTGGTGAATGAGAAGCTAAGCAAAAGATACATGTGTCCAAGCACATTGTTGAGCATAAACACAAGGATGTCACTGTTGGCATGGACAGAAACATATTGGGAATTGTCCTGCGATGGTTGCCCAAACAAGTCCTCCAGTGACAGGTTCGAAGTTATGGCTAATGCCTCATCTGTACTGAGGGACAGGGACATTATTCATTTCCTCTCTCTGTTATCTCCTCCTTATCCAGCTGGTTGGTCATCTTGAAAAAGATACTCACAGTGCAGCAATGTAACAACAGCAAGGTTCAGCAAAATGACCTCTCCCCCATTATGTGGCAACATTCAGAGGTGCTTGGAGGGTGGGGTTTAGACAATTCTTCTACGGGGAGGGGCAGTTTTAAGGGTAGAGAGACATTGAACATACTCTTCTTGGTTCCACAGACTGGCAGATATCATTTATCTTCCAATAATGCCTTGATGATCTGTTATATACCAGTGCAGCATCATTCGAGGACATTATTAGAGTTTAAAAACAATGACTGCCACCTAGATGAAGGCTGCAAGAGATGGCTTATTGTTACAATCCTCAAACTTTGCCATCAAAAGACAAGAGAGGATTTCACCCCTTCCTTTACCATCAGCCCCTTCATTCAATTCAATGCGTGTTTTCAGAATGCTGAATCCTGCAGCATAAAAATATGCAACAGATTAATGTTAATGCAACAACCGGGGGGGGGGATTACTGTGGAGACCCGAATGCAGCTGATGTAAGGAAATGAATGCTGCATTGGGTTTTAGCCTCTAGTTCTTTTGGTGTGTACTCCCACAAATAGACTTGCATTTATAACAATAGCATCCCAGAATGACGTGCAGAGATGTCAGAAATGATTATGATCTGCCAGTTTTATCAGCCACTTAAAATCTGTTGAGAAGGTGAAGGTGTAAGATGACCCACTCGAATAATTGACTGCGTGTTCTGATTCATCAGTGGAGAGAGCGGTGCAGCATACATGTGGGTGAAATGAGACATGTTTAGGGTGTTCTATTTGCCCTTAAGGTTGATGATTTTAAATAAATGGTTATTTTAAATTGACAATTTAATTCTCTTGTGGTGCCCCTTTATATAGTTGATGGAGGTGACCTAAACCAATAGGGCAAAATGTCATTTATTGGCACAGAGATCCTGAAACACATAGCTGTGCATTTCTTAGCCAGACCCTGGACACATCTGAAAGTGCAAACAGGGGGCTCCAGCAGTTACTACTGCTGGATTTTAAGTGATTTGTTGCTTTTTAATACTGATGTGGCTTTTCTACCCTTATTCACCATTTTCCTTTATGGACATTAAGTTGCCTCGTTTTGGCATCCAACGATGGCCTTTTCATTTTGAAAAGCAGTTGTTTCAAGATTGTCCTTAACACTGAGGGAAGGTCCTTTGCCCTGAAAGCATACTTGTCTCAACTTATGTACATAGCATCACCATTATATTCTATTGTACCATAGGATTAATTTGTTTCACCACTTTCCTATCTTAATTTTGTCAGGAGGAACAAATGTATTCCAAGTCTCATCTAAATTAGTTGTAATTGAAGTAAAGTGTGAGTGCTTTATGCCCCAGATTCTTTCTTTTCAATTTGTTGTTACTTACTGTTCATCATACTTCTATGCATGTACTACCATTTGACATATTCCCAATGGGCGTCTGTGGTGCTCCCAACAAAGGTATACCCAGTGGACCCTTGTATAACAAACAGCTTGTATAACATAAAATCTGTACAACATAAAAATTCTGGAGATAGGGGAAATTTGCTTAACATAATCGCCTATGGGGAGAATCCATACAACATAAAAATGGGATTACTCTGTTTTCAATGCATTCCTATGGGAATTTCTATAAAGGAAAATTTGCTTAACATAATTTCATTTGGAATGAATTAATTCCTTTATACAAGGTACCACTGTACTTTACACAGGTACCTTCTTTCAGAGAATATCCCTAAGATGGTATTGTTCGCATCAAGTGAACTTCTTGCATGGGTGTAGACATGAGTGGATCTCCTCCTCCTCCTCCTCCTCCTCCCTTGCTGCTCCCTTCCTCCTTTCCTTTTGGGGATACTGAATACATTTGCATTGGTTCAGGCAGCATGATGGCTTGATCCAATGGGGAGTACTTTGCAGCTGTTCTATTCCAAGCCATTCCATCCAGCTTCAGCAAGGATTGAACTCCGTAACCTTTATGGTATCTTCCAAACCTTTCATGCATTTGTGTGTGTGTGTGTGTGTGTGTGTGTGTGTGTGTGTGTGTGTGTGTGATGCCATCGTTTTTCCTGTAGACGACTTCAGGTAGCTCACAATGAACAGCAGTAGTGAGAACGGCAGGGCAGTGGAGAAACTGTTGTTTGAATCCTCTCCTCGCCAGACCTGATGCCTAGGTCTGTTTGGTTTTCCCTTCCTTTTGCTCTCTCTCTTTTTCTTTCCTTTCTTCCTCTCCCTCCCTTAGACTTGATGCCATTGTGCTAGGTCACCTAGGAGACCAAAGGTGGGGGAAATGAGTGTGGAGTCAGCAGAGAGCAGGGAAGAAGCTGCAAATCAGCATTTCTTTATAGCTTGCTAATGTGGTATAGCTGAGCCTCCTGCAAATGGTACAATGGTACCTTGTATAAAGTAATTAATTTGTTCCAAATGAAATTATGTTAAGCAAATTTTCCTTTATACAAATTTCCCATAGGAATGCATTGAAAACAGAGTAATCCCTAATCGCAAATATTTTTATGTTGTACAGATTTGCCCCACAGGCGATTCTGTTAAGCACATTTCCCCTATCTCTGGAATTTTTTATGTTGTATGGATTTCATGTTATACAAACTGTTTGTTATACAAGGGTCCACTGTATATAGTATATAAGGCAAATTGCCTGTTTTGTCTCCTGTCACACACACACACACTCATCCTGTGTGGTCGGCTAAAGCTAATTCACCCAGGAAAACCTGACTTCATTGGATCCATTCACATTTCCCTCTTGTGTAGTCCTACCCTTTGTTGTTAGCTCTGCCACAAGACATAATGGGATGTGTATCTGCATTGTAAATGTGCCTTACTAAGGAAAGGAAGATCTATTTTTATTGCAGTCCTTATTAACATTGGCTGTATTCCTGTGCCCATCGCAGAGAATAAGGTGGCACTGTGCCCAGCGGTCTTGTTTCTTAGTAATTTTTTAAAATACATTTTTAATTGAGCTTAATATTAAAAATAACAAATCAAAATGAAAAAATATAATAATGATACCCCAAAACAAAACATAAAACTTGAGCAGAGAACTGCTGGATAGCTTAGTGTTTAGCTATCTAGCTACAGAGCCATTGGGCCTCTTTGACGTGGACACAGTAGTCCATAGCATCCCTTGCAGATTGGTATTATTTAAAAGGGAATAGAGGTGGGAAAGCAAAAACCACAGCTATGAAAAGAACAAAGGAGGAAAGTCCTGAAGTATGAAAAAATGAGGGAGGAAAGATCTGAAGTAAGATGATCAAATGCCCATTTGCCCAGGACCTAGCAAATATCCATATACATGCTTCCTATCTGCCATACATGCAAGTCCTGAAAAGGTATAAGATCCACTGACTAACAGAAGGTGACCGTTTATCCTTCTAGTGTTGTAATATCAACCCTCGAGCCATCACAGGGTTGTAGAGAATCCATTTCCCAGTAATATTTGGTTAAGTTTTGTGAAACAAGCAGATAGTTGAGCAAAATATTATATTTTTCCAGCTATAAGATGCTGCCATATATTAGACAATCCCCCCCACTTTTAAGACGCCAAATTAAGAAAATTAATAAATCCTCTTTGAATTGTCCTCCACCCCACCCCATGCTGGGTTTTTTTCTTTCCATGTTCCAAAGCCTCCTCTCTCCTTTATTGTTGCAGGATCAGACCCTTCTTTTCATTGTGAAAAGTCATTTCTTAATGGGTTGCTCCACCCCCCCCCCGGCTTTTCCCGTTGAAGAGAAGGGTCCATTCCTGTAAGAACACAGCAGAGTGGAGTCTTCAGGACACGGAAATGAAGCAGCAAGGTCAGTTTGGATTCTCCTCCACCCACCCCTACCCCTCGGGAAAGGCTTACTTCCATGTATATGATGCCCCTTAATATTTAGTGCCATGATTTTAAAAAATAGTGCTGTATGCACGGAAAAATACGGTAGGTACATCCACAAAATTCAAGTATCGCATCAATACAAAATTTATGCTCACAATAACTGTCCTCCAGGATGGTTATGATTTGTTGTAACCTGAATACATATTTTAAAAGATGCACCAGGTGTATTATGTCACTGATAATGAGCCCATTTATTCAAGTATTTGCCGATAAGTTGTGCTGTCCAGGATGCACAAAACAAATGTTTGTACCAAGTAAGTAGGAACTTGACTCCGTAGATATACAGTAGTGGGTATAGAAACCCTGTTTAGGCAAAACAGGGCGATCTCGTTCTTCATTCTTCTTGTATATCATATTTATTGGCCATTGTTAGATATTTTAAATTTTAAGATTTTCTTCTTCTGCCCTAATTCAATGCATAGAAGTTGTGCCTGAATCATTCAAAGTGTGTGTGTGTGTGGGGGGGGGTTTAACTGTAGATATTGCCATTAAAAGAATTTAGCAGATTATATTTTGCCTTCAAACATGACAGTCGGAGCAATTCATCCTCTTGTTCAAAGAGCTGAACTGAAAATGTACCAACTAAAGCTATTGATGTTTATCACTTCAGATTCAGCATGGTCTTGTACAAGGACCGCTAATTTGTGGACCGGCTCCAAACAAAAGTATTTTCCAAGCATTTTCCATGGGAGGCTGGAACGTCTTCCCACAGCCTGCCTCTGTTATGGAACAGTACTGTTGAACTGATTTGGATGCATTAGGAATTGGTCATTATAATCTCAATAAACTGCCTGAGAAAAGAAAATGGTGCTTTGAGACAAGTTATAAGCAACGCTCTACAGTACTGTACTTTTAGTTAATTTTGTTGTAATGTTTTGTGAAAGGATGAGTACAGTGTTGTTGTTGTTGTTGAAGTGATTTCCTATTCTTGAGCCTCCTGAGAGTCTTGTACCACCTAGAGGCCTTATGAAATATTGCTCTTGGATCTCTTAATTGAGATTTCTGGGTGCTTTAACCTCCTTGGTCTTCCTACTGAACCATGAGTTCTGCATCTCTCATAGTTTCAACTGTAGCTCAGGATGAATTTTGTTGAAAGGAACTTTATTGGCTAGAGATTTGCTGAACGTTTACACAGTTTTAGCTCAATGTTTTACAATTTCCTCATCATTTTTATCACTCTAATCCTGATGGACACATTTCTTAGATCCAAGAATTGACATGATAGCGATATATACAGTTTGGCACTGTGGAGAATTTTCCATTGATTGTCAGTGCTTCTCCTTCCAGTTGGAATTTGATTTATATTTGCATTTGATTTGATTTCGAGAATCAAGCAGGCTCCCTCATGGCTAAACTTTAAGACACTTCTTTTCTAAGGAGCCTTGGAATGTGAAAGCAAGGGGAATAAGCGTATTTCAGTTTATTTAAATTAAATACCCTGCTTCCCAGATGATAATGCCATCTAGTTCATGCTGTGTAAATTATGTCAACTGCATTCCAGCCATTGTGTTACATTCACTGGACTCTTCCTTTCCAAAAAGTGTTTGGAAGTCTCAGCTCATAGAATGGGGATTATTTTAGTATATTCACCTTGCAGTACCTCATGCTATGTGCCATATAATTCCAGTTGAAGCTTCAGTGGCTGATACTTCACATCCCTCTCGCTGCAGTTTGCGGCCCCGCTGGAGACCGGTTCGAAGGAACGTAACCTCACATCCTTGTGGATTCAATCCGAGTTCAAAGGAACGGACTCTCACATCCTTGTGGGGTCAATCCGAGTTCACCCTGACCACGACCCCTGAACTGCGCTCCAAGCGGGGTGAGAGATTCCCGTCCTGGAGCTCGGGAATCTTTTCAATCTGCTTCTCGATCCATGTTGAAAACTGATTTCAACACGGAGGCAAGTTCACCTCGGCTCAAGGAAGGACGTGAAGTAACCACCAGTCCTCCAAAGCAGATTCTTGGGGAACTGATGGAGAGTGTGTGCTAGAAGCACAATTCTATCCAGGTAGAAAGGACTACAAATAGATCACTGAAGTGCACTACCTTTTATCCCAAGATGGGCAGAGCCTCAGGGGATTAACAAGTTGAGGCTAATGGAAATCCTCCTACCTGGTTACATTCTGACTTTTCTAAAAGCACCAGGGAAAACTCTCCTTGTTGCACATGTTAAGGCTTCACACCAACCAGACAAGGTAGATCACAAAACACCCACAAAAGTAAAACTGCCCTGCTTTGTCCCTGGCCCAGGCACCTTTTCCAACACACCAAACCTTTTACTTCCACTGACCATACTTGGGTGAAAAAGGTTTATTTTGGATCAAAAGCATACTCACAGGTGAAAGGTCCAGAGTCATGTTCCAGACAGCCAAAACAAAAGGAACCAAAAACAGGGTCTATAAGCAAGACACAAAAATCATTTAGGCATGAGAACATTTTAGAGCATACACAGAATAAAATTTCCCAATAAAATCAAAACAAACTCACTAGGCTTGTGGTGCTGTACTGTATTGCTGTGCTGGAGCTATAACTGTCCTCAAGCCAGGTAGCTGGCTCAAGGTTGACTCAGCCTTCTATCCTTCCGAGGACGGTAAAATGAGTGCCCAGCTTTTTTTGAGGGGGAATTTGTAGCCTCCATAAATAAATTGCGACCGCTGAGAGAGTGCTTTAAGCACTATGGGGGGAGGGTATATAAGCAGAACACTTGGCTTTTAAAGCTACATTTAATACTCACAAACATGGATCTCATTCTTATGTAGCTACACAACAGAAGACCATGGTTACACTAGAGGAGTGTTGGCGAATCTATGGCACGGGTGCCAAAGGTGGCACATGGAGACCTTTCTGTGGGCTTGCAACATCACCCCCTCACGGCCACAGCACTTCCCCTTCCACTCAGAGGACGCCACTGTGTTCCATGCAGAGAGTCAGGCGAAGGGGAGGCAGCAGTTTGTGGGCTCCTTTGTAAGCCTAGGGCATTCCAAAAGCGGAGTGACTGGAGAGTAAACTAGGACTATGAAAGAGCCCACAAACCACTGCCTTCCCTTCATCTGGTTCTCTTCATGGAGCCATTTTGGTGTTCTTGAAATGGCTCCGTAAAGAGAGACGGGCGAAGGGGGGGCAGCGGTTTGTGGGCTCGTTCGTAGCCCCAGTTTACTGTCCAGCCAGGCCACTTTTGGGATGCCCAGAGCAGCATGGCTAGAGAGTAAGCTGGGGCTAGAAACAAGCCCACAAGCTGCCGCCAATCCCCCTGGCGTTCCCAATGGTGTAGCACGCCATCAGTCTCTTTGCCCAGGACAGAGAGGCGGATGGGGTGCTACCCTTTGGGAAAGCTAGGATCGAAGAGCAGTTTTTAAAATTTCCTGCAACCACAGTGAGGGCGCTGTGGCTGTGGGAAATTCAAAAGCCTGCTCTTTGATCCTCACTTTCCTGAAGGGTAGTACCTGAAGCATTTGTAACCCAGGGCATCACTGTATTCAGGTTAAATTGCCATATTGACACTTTGTGAAAAATAAGTGGGTTTTGAATTGAATTTTGGGCACTCAGTCTCTAAAAGGGTCGCCATCACTGTGCTAGAGCAAGTATGGTGTGGTTTATGTCCATGTGTCTTCTTGCCCTCCTTATATCCCATTATCCCCTCATCAGCCTTCACCAACCACAAGGCTAAAAACACAGTACATTCTTGATAGTAACTGCCTCCTTAAAGTGACTTTTCCTCTTAAATCTCCTCCTTCCCACTCCTTAGATACTTTCTCTTCATTAATTGGCTTTTAAAGGGGGACAAACAACAACTTGGCTCCTTGAATGCTGCACAATATGCCTCCCTTCTTTCACACAAATTCTGTGCCCCACCTGTGTAGCTGTTTCTTCCACAAGCTAACACCTTTGCTTGACCTTTGACCCTGGCTGGCATTTTCAGAGCCTAGCAAGTTCTCATAGCATGACAGAGGGAATAAAGGGAAAGAATACTTCACTTCATCAGTGCAAAACTTCACTGGATCAAAACTCTTCCTTTGAGCCAAAAAAAGTGTACTGTTTGATACAGCCCATTATCCTTGTGCTTACATGGGCAGAACACTTACATAGGGAATCCATTAATACACATTTTGTGGGAAGAAACATTACAGTTGTAGAAACGCCTGCCTCATTGAGCGTAATGCTATAATTATGCATCCATTTCAGACTCAGAATTAGTTTTGTATATGGTAATAGTTTGTCTGATGTACAACACAAGCATGAGCAGCTGCTCGCATTCAAAGGGGATGGGACGAGAGAAAATACTGTACAAAGGATGAGACAGATAGTAATCAAAACATTCGTCTGAAATGATGGGCATTGCACTGGCTTTTAAAGAGACATGTCTATAGTCACTTTACGAGAAGAAATGCTTTCAATATGAGGGATGCTTTATTTTTTTTTTATTTTTTTTGCTGGGAACAGCATATTGTAGTCAGTCCCCCCTCCCAGGAAAAAAAAGGCCTTCTCGAGTTTGCTGGCCCATGGGATACTTTGCACAGGGGGACTTGCCTTGAGCTTTCTCTGTAGCCAGGTGAGGTTTTAAGCACCCTCCCCAAATGTTTATATGTTCCTCAAATGTTTATATGCAATCTGTATTGTTTTGATTTTAGTTTGTTGTTTGTATGACCTTTATTGATGGCTGGTTCCTTGTAAGCCACTCTGGGGCATTATTGGTATTGGCTGTAATATAGGATGTCCACCTGTCCATCTGTGCCTGAGCTTAAGCCACTGTGAAATGAAGAGAGCTGCAATTTGGTCACCACAGTGAGGAGATCCTAGGGATATCCATCAGGGATTTACTTGGATTTTGGAACACATAAATTAGTTTGAATAAATTAAGAGGGGGGGAGTTTTGAAGCCTGCAGAGCTGTTTTTACTACTAAGTGACAAAGGGTGCAATCAGACAGGGAAATAGCTCACATTTTGGACCATTTGCAGCATGGTCTGCTGTGATCTTTTCCTGAACAGTCACGTGATCTATGAGCAATAGCACTCCAGTCCAACCCTAATCCATTCCTAAACTGGACCTTGTTGGTCCAGCAGCAGGACTACTTTTTTAAAGATACCATTGCAATCATTGCAATCAGACACAGTTCTTTCTCAGCATCTGATTACACCCAAATGTACCTTAGAAGTGCATTATTTTGCAGTAAACGCAGTTTGAAGTCAAGGGGGAGGAGGGAGACCATAAGAACAAAATTACAGGTCTGTCCTGGATCCTTTATTGTGAGGAAGCTCCTTCATGAGGCTCTAGAGGAGCAGCATGGCAGTAACCAATCCTGTGGGTCTGAGTAGCCAAGGTTTCACTCAGACAAGGAAGACATATTACTGTATTTTTCAGTCTATAAGGCGGCCCCATGTGTAAGACGACCCCCCCACTTTTCCAACCCCAAAATATAGTTTTGTAACCATGCACTTCCGTGTATAAGAAGACCCTCAGTTTTAGACAAAAATATAGTCTTGTACGCAGGAAAAATACTGTATGTCCACACGTAGTAGCTACATGGGTTTTGCTTGAAGGGTTTGATGTATCAAGCTCAAGGCAATCCCCACCCATACAAACGGGATTTTGCTAGGAATTAACAATTAGAACTCAAGAGCTAAGAACAAAGATGAGTTCTTTTCAGAGTTTTCTCTCAGGCATCTACTTAGTTTCAAAAAAAAAAGTCAGATTGCAGTATAAAGTGTTTAATGTGTCTTTTCCTTCTCACAGTATCCACAACTCTCTCCTCTGGGCCTGGGCACACCAGACAGTGCAATGAAACAGTCAAGTCATATTGTGTCAATGGTGGAGTGTGCTACTACATTGAAGGCATAAATCAGTTATCCTGCAGGTAAGTGAGTGGGTTTCTTTCCCCAATACAAAAGAACCCCTTGGTATCCAAGGTGGTGGTGGTGGAGGATGGCAAGGTTGCTCTGGTGGTCCCTTCAACAGTGGCTAAGACAATGAGCAGGCTTAGCTAGATGCTGGTTCTTGGTGGCAGGGCTCTTATTTCTCCATTCTCTCAGCTTTGCAGCACTGCAGAAGAGCTTATTTGACCACTTGTACATGTTAGAAACCCAAACACAGCGATACGCTCTCTCTGTCTCTTTTACTCTCCTTTTCCTCCCTTCCTCTTATCTATTCTTCTCCTCTCTTCTGTTTTCCTTATTGTCTTCTAGATACAGGATATGATGTTCTGGTCTGCTTTTGTCCACAGCTTAGCCTCAGATTCAAAATCACTACTGTTAATACCGTTCCTGCAGAACAATCCTGGATGTAAATAGTTAGATTTTTAGCATCACCCTAAATATGCCATCAGCAAAAGGGCTGGAATTCTTATATTTGAGTTTTTAATTGTCTACAGCATGGCTTTCAAACTATGCACCTCAGTGCCCCAGGGCATCACTAAACCCAGTCGGGTGTGGGGTGTGTGGGTGGGGGCACAGATTCCTTGGAAGCCCTTTTGGTGGAATCTGAAGCCCCATCTGGTGGCACTTTCCTTGCAAGGAGCCGAATGGGATGACTTGCTGTTTATCCACCCCACCCTACCCCTGCACAGAGAGGTCACTCCAGCTTCCCTGCTCCCTCCTTGAAAAAACAACAAAGAAATGCCTTTGGGGGTCCTCCAACCGAGCCCAAATACTATGCTAGGATCTCTCTATTTAATGGCCTCCCCAAGGCGGTGATGCCAAAGAAATGGCCAAGGAACCTGCTGATGTGTGCTAAGAGCCATGTCTGCTGTTCGTAATATGGTCCCAGGGCCACTATCAGATGAAGGTGGGGGTGGGTGAGGACCATGGAACCACATGCTGTAGGCTCTCCAATCTAAAGTCTTCAGGGAAGGAAGGAGACTAGGTGACATGGCTTCAAAGTACAAGGTGCATAGCTTCACTCCAACAGGGCGGTGGTCATGGAGGTACTACTAAAGCTGGGTGCCCCCTTTCCCTTCTCCTCTTCTCACCCAAAGTATCCTATCAGGGGAGCTGCAGTCTGTGGCCCATGAGTCAAGGGAGCTGTGAGTCGGAAAGGTTTGGGAACCAATGGTCCAGAGTGAAACCTGGACACTCTTTATCTAAAAACCGAATTTGCTTTGATGGTTGGGGAGAATGAAAGTCAAGAATGAACTCTGAGATGTTTATGCAAAGCACTGAAGACAGTTGCTTCTGAATCACTGCTGGAAACACATCCAAGGCAAGAGAACAGGCAGTTTCTTGTGGTTTTAAACAGGATAGCTATATGAAGTTATTACACAGAATGAGAGAAGCGTTTTATTTGCAGTCTTTCCTTAGACTATGTCCCAGTGGGATTGGCTTCCATGAAAACCTGTGCAGGAATACACTGTGAATTACCTGGAAAAGCTGACAGATCACATGCAGTTGGCAGGGCACTGATCAAGACATTTGCTCTTTGGTTGTTGCTGCATGCATTATACCATATTAAAAATATGGTATGAAAAGGTGTGGATAGTGGCACCTCCTTCGTTCAGATGGTCACCACGCTTCCATGCATGTTTGAAAGCATGTCCAGTTTTCACCCCAGGCCAGTGGTGTGTTTCCTCCACATCAAGAGAGTTCTGTATTTCTACCAGATCCATCTTGGCACCATGAAGCTGTGCTCATACAGTTGCAGCACCATTCTGCTAGTTTAAATCATGCGAACAACAATCCATTAAAAACCCTCTCAGGCAGCTAGTCGCTAGGCTAAAGCATTCCTCAAGAGAAAGGTCTTTTGTCCGCTTTTTCTTGGAAACAGACTGAGGTGGGGTCAGCTTGACCTCCTGTGGGAGGGGATTCCATGGTTTGGGAGCAGCTATAGAAAACACCCTCTCCACTGTCTGCACCAAACATATCTGTGAGATGCAGGATTGGGAGAAAGGCTTCCCCTGATTATCTTAGCACCCGGGCAGGCTCACTCCTTGAATTTGCCCTGGTGTTTATTTTTAAAATGCACCTCACTGTGTAACTAGTTAATTAAAAATGTTGTGTTAGTCTATCTCAGTGAGATTTTTAAAAAAGCAGCACAAAAATGAAAACAAAGGTATTGCAGCACATTAGAAATTAAGATGTGACAATATGGGGAAATAGATCACACTTTGGATTGCTTGTGGAGCCAGGCTGGAGCATTCCCTAGCAAATGGAAGGGTTGCTGTAAGGGAGATCCTTACTATTGAAGTCATGCTTTCCATTGCAGTCAGATACACATCTCTCCAGCAGTCCAAGAGTAGCTTTCAGATTTATTTCAGTGTACACTTTTGTAGATTACAATTGACCTGTCTGAAATAAATTTGCTAGTCACTGAAATAAATTTGCTAGTCTTGAAGGTGTCTCAGTACTTGTGTTTTTGATTTGTCCTTGTTAATCAGTGACTGATGTAGATTAAAGAAGGATGAAGGGCCCCCCAGCCCCAGAAAAAAGGGGTTGGCTTTTTTGTTTACCTTTGCTTCAGGTGATAGTTAAATGTTCTGGGTAGCATTTAGTAAGAGCTAGGATGTACACTGAAAAGTACAATGGTGGAATTCTGATCTTTAATCAGAAATAAAATGTTCCATTATCTAACAGCAGCCTTCCCTCATTTGGTGAAAAAGTAGTAATTCTGAAACAATATCGTAAGTAGAATTGTGAGTGTTACTGGAGTAGTCGTTGGGATGTAAAAACATCACTGTCGCGTGCATGTCCAATTTTGGAGATAGTACTGGTAATAAAGGAGTTGCTAAAGAGAAAACATTGTTAGGGTAAGAAAGAGCAGGGAAATAAGATGCACAGGAGAACCATTCTGTGCTCATTACTTTTGTAAGTAAAGATGGACACTTTAAGACAGCAGAAGGAAACCTTCAATCCATTGGACAAACCCAGGTCACCACGTCCATCACATGATAACTTGCCTCCATGGCCACATGCCTCTCCAATACCTGCTTCGGCCCTTCCTTCTTGTGCCTCTCTGTAGCTTAAAAATGTCAAGAAGTGAATAATGCCATTTGTCTTCCACGGATGCTTTCCAGAAAGTTTTGTCTCTGTATCTTTTTGCAGCACCATGTCTTCTGCCCTGCCCCATCTCGGTCCGACCCCTTTGCCTGGTGCTCACCATGAATAACTGTGACAAGCATTCAGTGCTTGTAGAGCCACTGTGATACTCGCGTTAGCATGTCCCTTGTTAATTTCTGGTAAATATTAGGAAACTCCCCATGTGTTTTAGCAACACATGGCATTAGTAACTTCAGAAACACATGGGAAATTTTTGAGGTGCTCAACAAGCATTGGAGGCAATTGGGAGCATTACACTTTCAATGCCATGCTGATCTCCACCAAACTGTTGAAAATCCCTATGCCAACTTTTGGAAGGTTTCTTGAATTTAAAGAAAATCAATTAAAAATAAAAACCCAGAGAAGTAGTTGCTTTAGTGTGTTTCAGCACAAGCAAAGTATAATGGTGCCTTTAAAACTAGCAAATTTATTTTTGGTGTGCGCTTTTATAAGCCTTTGCAAACTCACAATAAACCTGCAAATCTTAAAGGCACCAAAATAGCAAGATTCTTGCTCTCACATATAGAGAGCAAGAATCTTATAAACCATGAGGGACAGGCAGGAGAGAGGGAATCTCCTTATCATCCTTAAAGACATCAAGAGAAATAGTGGCAAAAAATTAAATCTTGGCTTCATTCTGCAAAGAGGCAATTGTACAAATGCGATATGTGCTGTGTTTACATATTTGTTGTACAAATCTCAGTGTGTGCATATCGGGTGGGTGAGTAGGGTGCTGCCTCTCTGGGCCCACCCACTAGTGGCATCCAGTCATTCGAAGATGTAGCTATAAGGCAGGCCTGCCCAACAGGTAGACTGCGGACTACTGGTAGCCCGTGAAGGGTTTAAAAGTAGCCCACCAGCCATCAATTAAAAAAAGTGAGGGGATAAGTTCTCCACCCCTCCCTCCCTCCCCCATCCCAAGGACCACCACTGCCCCAGCAAAGTTCTGGGTCTACCAGCCCACTGTCTCAGCCGAGTGGGTCAGTTCAAGGGCCGTGGTACATTGAAATCTGTTCCCTCCATAATGGATTAATTGGTTTTCAATGCATTCCTATGGGAAACCGCTGCTCTACCTACAAAAGTTTTTACTTATGAGCATGTGCTCGGAATGGATAAAATTTGTAAGTAGAGGTTTGCGTGTAGGAGCCCTCAGGCACTTTGGGCCGGAAAAAGTAGACCTCGGCCTGTTCAAAGTTGAACAGCCCTGCTATAAGGGAACGTGTCTTTCTTGTTGACAAAGGTCACCCATGCCTGTTTTAGCATAATAATCCCAAATCAACCCATAACCCTGTATTGACAGTTGGTAAGTACTGGCTTTCACACAGCAAAGCCATCATACTCGTTAGGAAGAGGTCACTCTGTTCAAAGAATGTCACTTCAGTTTGTTCAGCCAGCCAACCACAATATGTTTAGCTTACCTCCATCTCTATGCCAGAGGCTCCCTGAGCCATTTGCGCAGGTCTGAAATGTTTTGTATTAGAGAAGAAATTGTGGGGTTGACCCACCTCCCACCCAAGACAAGAAATGAGCCAAATTGCCAGGCAGCAATTCATCTCCATGCAGCCATGTGAGTGGGGTCACATGGTTTGTCACCTTTTCTCTGCAGTCATGGAAGCCAATTGATCAACTAGCACAGCTGACCTTTCAGGAACAGAGAGGGAAAGAGGTTCCCACTGTCTGCTGGTTTTCAGACTACTAGTAAGGAGGTCTTCCTTTGGATGGTGCTGGAGGAGAGGGAACAATCAGAGATAGTTTGTAAGTGTGGCGTTGAGGTTACGAACCTACCTTCAAAATAAATATTTTCTTTTCTTACACGAAACCATTGCTCCATTACTTCTTTCTCTCACACAAGTAAATCTCACACCTGTGTTTTCTCATGTCTGGAGGTTGTGAATGCTTGGTTAGGCACGGGAAGCATTTGTTACAGATTTTTCTTAAATCCTTTAAATAATTCCCCCCCAGCAATGCTTCCAAAAAGTATTCACCTCTTCATTTTGGTCACTTCCTCTCTCTTTCTCTCTTGACTTTGTTTGATATCAATGGCATTGGTTACATCACCCAATCTGATTATCTCTGCTGTGTGCTGAGATAAGTTTTCCCCTTTCACTGCATGATTCCCGATGGGCTGAAGGGATAATGTCACTAAACCCAGAGCTGCTACCCTCACTTTCAGCTGACCATGTGATTTAGCGATGCCATCGTGAAGCATGTTTTGCTTGACTGTATGGCATTTTCATGTCTTGCTTTGGACAGCATGTTCCTCATTGGGTGGGAGCTGCCATCTGAATAATCCAGCAAGTACGGATGCGGAAGTAGTCACAGGATGAGACAGTTGCACAGCAGCGATGGTTTGAGGGAAACCAGGACACTGAATACCAATGGAAAAATCAAGAGGATTGCCACCGTCTATTGCCAATGTTTTGTTGAACCTCTGCTACCAGAAAGTCCCACTGGTGTAACACACCGCTTGCAGGGATCATTTCTCTTACTGTTGTACAAGTAGAGCTGTGTCTTTTCTTCAGGAGATAACCACCTGCATAATGACACTGTCTACAAAAGCAGCCAGAACTTGCAGTACAATATTGGTGGGACTTTCTGCTAATCCATAAGCACTTGATGGATACCAGCATTTGTCTTTTTTTCTAGGAAATATGTCTACCCTTCCTTCCATGTTAAATGTTTTTGACTTGAAAACTGAAAGAGGGGAATATTTGACACAATCCTACGCCAATTTATGTTGGCTTTTTACATAAGACAGTCACAAAAGGTGATTTTTAACAGGAAATAATTTCTTTTAGCCAGCACAAATATCTGCTCGACACTTTAGATCAGTTCTTCTGCCACATAGGGATAACATGCTGTTGTCACAGACATGCTGTCTTATCAAGGTGGCTCTCCTAATGTGTGTAGCTTGGCCATTCACATGGCCACTGTTGACTCATTGACTTGTTCCATGTATCTGAAATGCAAGGTGTATCTGCTTGGCGTAGTGAAAAATCTGAGCCAGCTTCCTGCTTGAGACAGGAAATATGAAGAGAAATAAAACAGTAGTCTGTGACTGTGTATTTAATCATTTAGTCTGCTTTCTCAGATGCCTTATGCCCACGGAGCAACAATCAATAATTCATTTTGACAGAAATCATCCCCTATTTGAGGAATCCTTTCTGCTATCCTCTGTACATTGCTTTTCCTTTCACTACTTATGTACTATATGTTGTGCTAAACATTTGGGGCATATCACTCTAACGGATCATGTATTTCACAATGACTATGATGTCAGAGAAAAATGCTCTAGAGTAGAGATGGGCACAAACAGGAAACCTAGTGATTCAGGATGATTCATGGTTTGTGGCTACTCATGAACTATCATGACCACCCCCTCACAAAAAAGAACTGGTTGGTTCATTTCATTGTTAATTTTTTTGGGGGGGGTCATGCTGGGATTGGGGAGGAAAGAGCTTGGCCTGCTGCCTCAGTATAGTGATGGCTTCAAGGCTAGGTAGGGAAGGGGCAAGGGTAGGGGTAGGGGTAGGGGTAGGGGTAGGCATCCTGTTATGCCAAAGCAAAATGCAGTACCAAGGCGGGGGTGGGGGTGGAATCAGCACTTTGTTTCATTTTGGCAAAATAAGATTTGCAGAACCAAAACCAAACCATGAAACAGCCCTATTTGTGCTCCCCACCCCACCCGCCCGGGTTCATGGTTTGGTTTGTGCCCATCTCTAATCTGGAGCCATCTAATAGGATATTTCTTGGACCTTTGTGGCTGCTGCTGTTGCTCTGGGGCTGAGGCTGCTTTGAGACCAGACTAATTGCCTGTTCACTTGCAAAGCTGTTTCCTCACCTACATATGTACAACATATAAATAGAAAGTATGTTTCTTAAAAAAAAATAATTTTAAGTGGTCTGTTAGCCAACAGGAAAGAAAATGATCTTTTAAAGGTACATCTTTCTAAGGCGGTTACTTCATGTCCTACCTTGTTCTGCGATTACATTTGTACTGTGACAGTGTTGTTCACGATCACATGGTTTTGTCCCTGTTCAGTCCCTGTTTCCATTTACTGATTACTTGTCTCATGACAACTGTTACTTCACGGTCTTGTTCTGTGACAAATTCTGAATTTGTCTTGCTTTCTTAACCCTTTAAAAATATTGTAAATAAAACTTTTTCGATATTTCAATTTACTGGTCTTCCGGGATTTACATATCAATGCTACAGAATTTTCAGTACTTTCTTTAATAAACATTTGCACTGCATGGTGTTTCCCATAGGGAATCTAAGTTTGAGTGCCGTTTTAGCCACTCACCACTAGGTGGACACTGGTTGTTGCATGACAGTTGTTACCACATGGTCCCTTGTCTCGGAACAGGAACCGAGAACTAACCGTGACAAGAGAATTCCCCAGCACAGGGACAGGTATGGCTTGTCACGCTCTGTTCCTGGTTCTGGGGGTGTAGTCGAGACAACTTTTTGCTGTCATGCCATGGACGTGAAGTAAGTATTTTTTGTACTGGTCCCAAGTGGGACAGCAAGGAGGGATGAACGGGACGTGAAGTAACTGCCTTTGATGTGATGGAAAGGATTTATGTGAAACACAGGAAATGCGTTGCTTGGGTCTACCTTTTTAAAAAGAAGAAGAATATGCTTCCCATACGGTCTTTCCAGCTAGGTTTTGGGGGATTAAAACATAAAACACGGCTGGTTTTATTAGTCCATTCCATCCACTCAATGGCATGTATTGTTTTAATTCATTTAAAACTTTCCATATGCTACCAATGGGGAACTCTTGACTCATTCTGATATGCAAATGTTTTTGGTTTGTTAGCCAGAGTCTCACAAATTCTTTGCATTAGTGTGTAGTGCTGATCTACATCTGCCGGCAGTTTCTTGTTTGGCACTACATACAAAGAAAAGGGGAAATACCTTTAAAAATTAAAGTGATTCAGTGCACCAGGAATTGAGTCAAAAATATTCACTTCCTCTGCCCCTCTGAAGGGGAGCAGAGGAAGTGTTCAGTTTGCCAGTATCCTGAATTAGTTCATTCACCTACTTCACGATACTGAAAATAGGGTCACATGAGGTTGCTAAGCCATTTTGAGGGTTGTACCAAATGGTATATTGCTCCCCCTAACCCACACCAAAAGGGTCACTGCAGTTTCACCACATGTGAGAAACCTATGGGCACCAGTGCCACCAAATTAATCTTAGCAAGGTTGATGAATAATTCACCAAAGTTCTTTTATGGATGATATTATACTTTAAAAATTGATCCCAGAGACATTATAATGAAGATGGTACTTTTTAACACATCTTTATAATTTTGGACCTAAAGTATTAGGGAAGCTAGAAAAAAATACAGATTTGCTTATAGAGATGCCACCTATTTGGGGGTTTTGTGAAGAAAATAAATATTTGCTTGGTAAGGGAGTGTTAACATTCTACTGGATGTCAACAAGAACGGAAGTAGTAGCAACAAGTTGGAAATCAATCAGCCATTTGGAAGTTAGCCAGCTGGATAGAGCCCGTTGGAAGTCATTTGACATTCTTCTGCAGGGCCGTGAGCGTGGGAAGTGCAGCCAGCTGGAAGTCAATCAGAGTGCTTTCTAATATAAAATGGTGCTGAGAATTAGATTTAATGACAAATTAGCCAAACAAGTCCTGCCTCAAAAAGCTCACTTTCATTTTGTTGGGTATGAATGTATCGACAATGCTAACTGAAAGAGAAACTGGATGTCACTTTCTCCGAGTTCAACTACAGATACTCAGATAAACTGAGATGTCAAGAGAAAAATGCTCTGAATGTCACAGTGGGAAGTTCCTTCATCTCTGAGAAAGTGCAAATTATCTTGCTTTGTTTCGGGAATTAATGAGCTGTTTTGTAGGTTTTTTTAATGGCTGGCAGTATAAAGCATGAAATATTTATTAGCAATATTGCTAATAAGATGGCATTCTACATAAGAACATAAGAACATAAGAAGAGCCATGCTGGATCAGGCCAAAGGCCCATCTAGTCCAGCTTCCTGTATCTTACAGTGGCCCCACCAAATGTGCCTGAGAGCGCACGAGACTAGATATCTGTCTCCTGATACCACTCCCCTGCATCTGGTCCTTGAAGTACCCCGGTTTTAAGTCTGGAGATTACACATCTCCATCATGGTTTGTAACCTGTGATGGACTTTCCCTCTAGGAATCTGTCCAATTCTGTTTGATGGCATTCTGTGAGGAAGACAATACGTTTTGGCTGAAATCCAGAACATGGATTTGGTTTTCACCTGGTGAAGGTCCATTGGATCAATGGAATATCCAGAGGAGTTGACTCACCAAATGCCCACTTATTCAGTTGGCCTACTTCAGCCAATGATGAATCCATTCTTTGAATAGTGATAGTTGACTGCAATAGAGAATTTGATTATTTACTTTGTTTGGTGATGGGTCTTCAGGACTTAGGCAGAGGACTTGTGTGAAGCATAACCACATAAATCTTAAAGTCTTCCTTATTCACCACTCTATGAGATTAACATGCTTTCCAGCTCTAATTATGGGCTTTATCTAACACCTCTTTCTGCCCTAACACTTGCTAATACTGTATGTGAAAGGAAGTTAGTGCTGTAATAGCACAAAATGCATACACATAAGACCACATACAAAGCCACAAATGTTTGCCCTTTGTCACAGTTTTAATTATTGTTAAAGGACTAAAGGCCTTCACAGAAAGAAACCTGGAATGAAAAGCAAAGAAAAATATATAATATATAATTGCAGATTATTTCCAGTCCTGCTTTGGGGTGTTACCTTTGGCTTAAGATATTCAGTGGCATTTTTGTAGGGGTGTCTTCAGACCTCAAAACTCCTTTGTTTCACACCTTGTGTACAAATCATCTGCAGTTGCAAATTAAATGTACTTTTGGAAGAGATAGTTGTGTTAGTCTGTGTAAGCATATCAGGCTAAATTCAAAGAAAACAAAAATAAAAGCAAAACAAAAAAGCCAAAACATGTGGCACCTTAAAAAGTAGCTCTTATATTTTAATGTGAGCTTTGTGGATCACATCCACTTCTTCACATATATGGAATAAAATCAAATACAGAATGAAATATCAAATTCACAAGAAAAAAAATCAAAACATTTAAAAGCATTTAAAAGCATCTCCTGTGGGAATGTTTACAATAGAATATAACACCACACCCGAGACTCCCAAAGGCAATGAATGTTATGAATGCTTTAGTTGTGCATTCTTTCTGTATTTTATTTAATTTATTATGTCCAGAGAAGTGGATATAATCCACAATAGTTCACATTAAAAGATAATAGTCTTTAAAGTGCCACATCTTTTTGTTTTTCTTGTTTTGTTTTTGAATTTTAAAATTAAATGATTAAATTTTAACATTAAATGATTCTGTATCATTATCGTGCTTAAAGGCCTCTGTTTTCCTTCCATACTAAGGTCTAGGGAGTGTAAAATAATCTAGACATATTGCTGAACTTCAAATCCTATTGTCCCATTGGTATTGCACTGGTGAGAGCTGCGCTATATCAAGGTCTGGGGGGCCATATATAGTTCCTAGGGAAAGTATGCCAACCTTTTGGAATGTCATGGTGTCCTGCGTTAATGTGTCATACAATATGATCTGAATTTCCTCTAAGTCAAGTGTATTGACAAATATAATGTGCCAGAAATGATAACACCAAAAAAAAAATGATCTTTCATAACTTTATTGAACACACTCCATTCAACATTAAAAATGTTAGTTGGAAAGGTAAGTGAACCCTTGGAATCAATAGCTGGTTGATCCCCACTCTTGATAGCAGTAATCTCATTCAGGCGCTTCCTGTAGCTGTGGATCAGAGCTGCACATCATTCAGGATGAACTGTAGCCCATCCGTCCCGGCAGAACTGTTTAGCTCTGTCATATTCTTTGGACATTGTATCAAGTCATTCCATAGCATCTCTACTGGGGTGAAGTCTGGGCTCTGACTTGGCCACTCCAAAAGACTGATTTTGTTTTGCTGAAGCCATTATGCGGTAGACTTGCCCCATATTTTGGCACCATTGTCCTGTTGCATCAACCCAACTTCTACGGAGTTTCAGCTGGCATCCAGACCTTCTCACATTATCCTGAAGAATTTTTTGATACACTTGGGAATCCATCTTCCCTTCAATGGCTGGCAGCATATTTTACATTTGGGATGATATTTTCATGATGGCATGCAGTGCCCTATTTACACCAGATTTAGCGCTGCATGTTCAGTCTTTGTTACATCAGTCCACAAAATATTTTGCCAATACCACTGTGGAGTGTCAATTTGCTCTTTCACAAACTTCAGGTGTGCTGCGGCTTCCTTCATGGTGTCCTCCCATAGACACCCTGCTTGTTGAGTGTATTACTTACTAGGCCCCGGTCACACGACTGTTTTGGTGCTGTGTTTGCTGTGAATGACTGTGCAGCAAAAGATTGTGCCTGCACTCCAAGGCGCAGCATTTTGACCACGCCCCCTGAAGCGCACTTTAACTGCATCATCCTATACCACCACTAGGGGTTCGATCAAATTACTCCTCTTAATGATGCACAGTTTTTACCACAGCAATTGCAGTCCGACCGGTGAAAATTCGCACCATTTCAGTTCCCCCCTTTTCTGCCTCTTTCTGCTGTCCTACTTGAATCATTTGCTGCCATTTCGGTAACTGAGCACTTCTACTACTGCAAATTACCTGGTGCAGTGACCAATGGGAAAGGAAGTGAGAGACGAGAGAAAAACAAAGGAGTTACTATAAAGGCGCTCTGGTACTAGGGATACACTGCTACATTCTCAAACTTCCACATGAACTCTTGCAGAAATACTAGAAAGTTGACATGCCGGCCACAATTTTAGTACGCATCACAATATGATGTGCAGTTAATAGCCATATGACCGAGTCCTTACTGTATGCTCATGGACACAGATGTTAGATCATTCCAATGATGCCTTCAAACCTTTGCTGTTACTCAGGGTTTTTTCTTTACCTCATTGATGAGTCTTCGTTGTGCTCTTGAGGTCATTTTGACTGAGCGCACTCTTCTTGGTAGGGTAGCTACAGTCCCAAAAAGTCTCCATTTACAGATTGTTTGCCTAACTGTAGACTGGAAAATTTCTAAAGTCTTTGAAATCACTTTGTAACCCTTTCAGGCTTTATGTAAATCCATAACTCTTGATCCTAGATCCTCGGAAAGCTCTTTTTGGTCAGGCATAGCTCATATAAATACATTCTTCTTGTGCGAGTCATACTCCAAAAGGTTGGAATGGTTTTTAATCAGTCAACATAGTTCTAGTCCACACCTACAAATTCATTTTCTTAACAAGACTCCAGGTATGCTAACTCCTGACTCCAGTTGCCTTTTGTTTTTAGCTCAATTCAAGGATTCACTTACATTTCCCACTAGCATTTTGAATGTTGAAATTGTGTGTTCAATAAAGACATGAAAGATCAGAATTGTGTGTGTGTGTGTGTTATTATTTTAGGTACATTATATTTGTCAGTACCTTTGACTTAGAGGAAGATCAGATCACATTGTATGACACATTAATGCAGGACACCATGAAGTTCCAAAAGGTTCACATATTTTTTCTTGCAACTATATTTCCTATCCATGTTCTCTGTAGTTCTCCAGATTGCTCTGTTTGATCTGCGATAGCAGAGTGTGATGTTTATTGCTTCAGAATACAGTACTACCCAATACTTTCATTACCCCATCTGGGGGTGGGGGAGATGCTGTTTTGCTCAACCTTTTATCCATCGAGCTTTGACTATCATGTTCACATTCCCCCATTTTTCAAATGCTACTTCACTTGCTTCTTCTAGAGAGGCAAGATAAAAGTTTTTTAACTTGAAACCAAAGTGGTTGCTTTCTTTTCAATTTTCTGTTTAACATTTCAAGAACGACTTTTAAAATATAATTTGGATTTCATAAAGTCTGAATAAATTGACCTTCTACCTCTTTCATACTTTTCTCTCAGGCTTCTTTATTTAAATGCAGCAGCAATTGGCTAAGTTTGGCAAACCATCAATTCCTATGGCATTGTTTGAGGAGCAGCAAAGGCTCCTCTGTCAGTATTCTCTGTGGCTGGAAATCAGTCCACAAATACACTTGATATGCAAACATTTATTTTTTTGCCCATATTCTTAATTATATGGAGAAATGTGTATTTCCTATAATAACCTTTTTAGAAGCTATTTTGTAAAGAAATAAAGTAAATTGAAGCACCACAAAATTAATCATTCAACGAGTGCTTAAATTAATTGAAGCTGCAGCTAGTGATTCATCTGACCTTGATATATGCTCCCTGACAAAAGAAGCAAGCCATTAATTTGGGCCAAAAGCATAACAGATGGAGACAAGAACGTATTTGTCCTCATTTGATGATGAATGTTTGCGTAATTGATGTCCAAAAATATACTTTCCTCGCTACACTGCAATTTCTTCCCAAGAATGTGTCAATATGGTCTGGTCTGGATGCGATGCAAATGTAATAGTATGAACCTGTCAAAAATAATCTCCTATCCAATATTGATGAATATGGATTAGTTTACTGTAGCAGGCATGCAGTCAGAGAGAAAGATAGAGAACTGAAGCAAAATAGTTGTCCACGAATTATTATATTCAGATGCAACTGAAATAAACTTGTTTTGATAGTGGCTTTGGAATAAATCCAGCACTATATTGGAGTAAATTCTATATGCCAATGTCCAAACATACCTACTTGCAGGTTAGCTGGCAATGTGAATCCCCTTCATTTCCTACTCATTAGTCTGTTTATGGCCAGGATAAGCCGAGAAATACAGTTCAACGGTTGTCAGTGCTAAGCATTACAAACCTATACATGTTTAGTTCATTGTAAATCCTGTTTTCAGTGGGATTTACTCCATAGTAAGAGTCTATAGGATTGCAGGGTAGATATCATTTCTGCGAGAAGCACTTGACATTGATCCAGGAAGAACATGGTTTGCTGATTTTGTGTGGGCCGGAGAAGGTCATTGCTGTGTTTATGGCCTGCTTGTGCATTTCCTTGCTCAATATTCAAGTGATGTGTTCAGCCTTACATTATTAATCGATACAACTTATTTTCCTTAGCCAACTGGTTATACAGAGGACTTGGACTGCAGCAATCTGAATGGGAAACTGGCAGTCCCTGAGGTCGTGATTGTGCCACACATGATTTCGATGAAAAATGAGAAGCAGCATACAAGATTATTACATTCCTCAGTATTACCCATCTAAAATTTGGGGTGTTTTAAATCTGGCACACGCTTCCCCCAGCCCTGGTGCTTCTCAGATATGTTGTACTACAACAGTGCACATCATCCCCAGCCAGTGCGAGGATTAGTGAGTTGGCGTGCAGTAGTATATTCAGAGGGTTTGGAAAAGGCTGCCCTAGTCAAAGGATAGTCAGAGGTGTAACAATGGTGTGGAGCACCTGGGGACAAAGTTCATTTTTGCGCCCCTCCTGCAACCTTCCCATCACATTACACCCACCCAGCAATGGTGGCCCAATCCTGCGCACGTGGGGCGTGCATCTGCAGGGGCGGCGGGGGGGGTTGCGTGTGTGGCCCGCGGTGGCCCGAAGCAAGGTGAGGAAGAGGAGGAGAAGGGCGCAGCAGCCATCACGCTCCCTACATGCCTGCCTGCCTGCTTCACTGCTCACCTGGCACGTGGTGGTGGAGGTGGCGGAGGGAGTCCCATCATCAAGCCTTAGCCGCGGGAAAAGGGAGGACTGCTGGCGGGAGGGCACACGGCTTCCTTCTCCTGCTCCCCCTCCAAGCGCCCCCAGATTGCTGCGTTCTGAGGCAAATGCACCCTTTGGGCCCCCCTAGATACGCCCTTGAGGACAGTGCTCCCCTTCCTCATGGCTGATGCCAATTGCTCAGACTTATGAGTGGTGATGACAAGTCCAGAAAAGATGGAGGAAGGGGGTAGCACTATCGCACAGAAGACGAGTTAGAGAGCCCTTTTCAACAGAGCAAAGATGAAATCCATCTAGCTTACATGAGATGCTTTGGTTTTATTTTTTTTTTTTTTAATTTTAATTCATCGCTGTGCACTTTTATTTCTAACCATAGCCTCAAGGATGATGCCAGCCTTGTTCTGTGATTTGTCCCCTTTTCCTCCTCCAGATGTCCAAATGGATTCTTCGGACAGAGATGTTTGGAGAAACTGCCTTTGCGATTGTACATGCCAGATCCTAAGCAAAGTATGTTTGAAGACAAAAAAAATTGCACCATACTACTTAAAAAAAAAATCTCCTGGGTACAGCGCTGGATTTAGTGTGGCATAGTGAGGGTGTTCTTTTGAGCTAATGCCTGGGTTAAGGTTTAGGGAACACACAGGTAAGGGACCAGCCAGAAGCGCAATCAGGAGAAGTCTCAAAAGGGAGTGAAGTTGGCCACCAGCAAGGGCCTCGTTTCAATCTGCTTGGATATCATGCTATCTTGTTTCTCTCTCTTTCTGGTTTTCTTTCTTTCGTTAGGTGTCCGAACGAATTCACAGGGGACCAGTGTCAGAACTTCGCAATGGCCAGCTTTTCCAGTATGTCTCCTTCCACTTCTCTCTTTCTCTGATTGATCGTAGCGCACTGTGTGACATCTTTAAAGAGACCTCTTTTCCCATTTTCGAGCCTTCGGCTTTCTGCTTATTTGTTTGCATGGTTATTCATTCTAACCTTCAGGCAGTCTCTAAATCTAGCAAAGGGTGAGGCGGGCTAAGCCATGACTTGTTCTGGACATGTCATCCTGCATCCCAAGGGATGGAGAGTTTTGAAACTTTTAACGAAGAGGCAAGTCTGATTTGGGGGGTGGGGTAGGGGGAATGGTGGTGTCTACCGTTGTGACAGTAGAACAAGCCCTGTGCAGTGTTATAATCCAGTGGCTAGACAAGTTGTTAGACGAGTCAGGAATCACTACTGTTGACATCTGCCTAGAGATAATAGTGCAATGTGCTAGAGTTACAAACCTAAGGCATTTATCATGGTACTTTGGATGCTATCCACTGGCCTGAAGCCTAGATATTCTTGTACTGATCCATCTAATCCTAAATGTTCCTCCTATGGCACAGGTGCAGGGGATCTGCTAGGATCAGTCAGACAAGTCCTCTTGCACCATCTTGCACTTCAGTTTTCATGGGGGTATTCTGGCAGCTGTTCAGAAAGAGAGCCCTTCATTGTGTGTGTTTGTTTTTCAGACGTGGCACAAATCTGTGTGAATTAATCAGTTGGCATTGAATTTGGAAGGCTTTATGTGGGAATCAAGGTTATTGCCACTTAGTACTTCTGGATAGCAGGTCATAACACTGTCCAGAAGCGTCTACTGGTCCTTCAATGTGTTTTCCCCCAACTCAGATCAGACTTTCTCTGGTGGGTTTTTTTTTCAGGTGAAGCTTTTGCATCTCTGTGGCTGGAGTTTAAATTCAGAAGCTGCCCTTTGGAGGTCAAGACAGTGACTTGTTTTTATTAAACAATACAACAACAAACTGGGGAATGGAGGCATTTGCTAGCTCTGCCTTCCAGTCCCAACTCCCTTAACATTTTCTTCCTTAGCCCACCCCTGTGAGTTTTAGCTTTAAAGGAAGATGGAAGGTAATAATGCAATGGTAGTTCTTGTGAGACCGCCCAACTAATTAAGTGACAGTCAGTGGTAAGCACTACGACTGCTCTATTCTGTCCATGGGACTATGCATATTTTAACCAAACTGCATGTCGTAACCAGGTTACAATTTAAGGAAAGTAGAATGTGCTGGTGGATATAAATCCCAAAGATACACTTCTCCCTTGAGAATGGCATGGTTCTGAACAGCATGGTTTTGGTTTATTCCCAATATTCCCAACATATAAGCAGTTCAATCAATCAATCACTCAATCAATATTTGATAAATAAATATTAAGTATATACTGTGCCCCTGGCCACCCAGAACCCCACGAGTTCAGAATGAAGGCATATAAGTGACCTAATAACATATCTTGTTCAGGTCCAAAGGCCCTTTAAGACCTATTGCACATGGTACTGTATAGAAAAGATTGTCGACGCTATGGAAGAGAACCCTGATAGAGAGAATTATCATGCAGGACTCTTACCAATTCTGTAACAGATATGCATGGTAAATCAAAAGGAGTAAAGAGAAAATACTCCAAAACATCTCCACCTTCTGATTTACTCTTGGGTTCTTTTAAAAAAAAAAAAAGAGGCCACATTACTTTGCAAAAGTTGTATTTTATTTTCTATTCTTAAGATGCAAAAATAAGAATTCAAAAAGTATTAAAATTATCAAAACTTTAACAGATCTCAATCATAGCTTTGTTTCCCTAAAAATAATAAAATCTATGTCATCCTGACTAACTGATTACATTCAAGATTTCTCCTAAGCTAACTTTTCCTACTCTACCTAAATGAGGTGAGCTCCATTGCTCAAAGCAATCCTAAGCATAATCATGGCTTCTCTCTATCCTCTCGTCTTCTTGCTCCAAGCTTCCAGATATCACATGACATAATTGACCAATGTTAGCTAACCATATTTTGCACTGCTAGCTTGTTATGGCTATTCCTCTACGTACCTCAGATAAGGTCTAATACAAGGCCGAGATGTGCACTTACCACTTAATATTTAGCTTAACAATTCGCACTATGTCCCACCATGCTTATTTCCGTACAAGATATTCCGGTAATACAAACAGTATGACTCTTTCATGCCTTGTGCAAGAAGGTATCCAGTATCTCCTTGCACAAGCTTAAGCTGGCTTTTGCAAATAGGAATTTCCACCTGCAAACTGTAAGTGATTTGTGTAAGCATGAGGTCCTGCATTACTACATCAACAGGGTGTTATTCTCCACCAGTGAACAAGATCAGATTCCAGCCAGGGCTTCACCAGGGTGATTTGGGCAGTTCTCAGCTAGTCAGTGCTGAGAGTTTACAATCTAAAATTTTATTTTTTTAAAAAACAAAGATTTAAGCAAATGGTATTTATTTATTTATTTATTGACCATCCATCTTCCCTGAAAGGCAACTCTGGGTGGTTCACGATCAAACAAGAGATAAAATAACAAAGAAATAGTAAAATTTCAAAGCTTCAAAAAAAGATTCAAAAATTTGCGAAACAGTTAAAATTATGGGATAGATGCACTCTTGGAATTAACTACTGTCCATGATTCTCTTCTGTTAAACAGATGAGGATGACTCATCTGAAAGTGCAGCTCATGATGGCTGCATTGTTTGAGCACAAAATACAAGCCAATGGATTGCCGATTTTTAATCCTGTCACCTTACTTTCTAGTTCCCAACTGTTCTGGGATATAAGTGAGGTTGGAAGCAGATTTCATCTCCTTTTAAACAGGGAGTGCAATGAGAGAAGCAGTTATTAAGCTAGCCTCTGTCAGTTTGGGGCCCTGCTGTTCAGATGACAGCTTAGAGGGTTGTTGGAGCTACCGTCTACCTGTAGAGGACAGCTTTACCTTGGCTACAATCAGAGTGCTTTCCATTTGTCCTTGCTAGCCTATGAACCAGTTGTATTGAAGAGACCTGTGGTAACTGCATAGCATGACGTGGCTATGGAATCCCTAGATGTGATGATGTGATCTGATTGCTGGAGTTCAGGAGTAGCTCTCATTCTGGTGAGCTCTTGTGGTTAAGAGATCCTGACCCCCTCCCCCTACAGCATCATTCTGTCTGTTTTGCTATGAAGGTTGTCTGGATGAGTGCCCCTTCATGTGGATGCTTCAGGATGCTTAACCACCTGTTGTGCCAACTGTGATTAGAGCCAATCAGCTTGAATGATTGGGGCAACATAAAGTAGGTATGTGGTGCACTGTTGAACAATAAAGTTCTCACAGACAGTGAGCTATGTTGTTACCGTTCCCAAATCATTAATGTATGTGGCGTTCAATGCAGTTTCAGAGGCAAAACTAGTCAGCCCCCTGTCCCCAAGGAACTTACTCTCCATATAAGATTATACAGCATTCTTGGTGGTTTTCTATGTAGCCCTTCATAATGAGAAAAATTACAGACAGTTTGGCATTGCTATGTTCTTCATATGAAGAGAGTTTATGGGGCAGCTATTAAAAATGTTGCCTCTTTTCATTAATGATGTGCTTTATAGCATTAAATTTTACTTTGGATGAGCTAACTCACTTGTATTGTTCCAATACTTCTGTAGATTGAATGTATCCTCACACCTGATCTCCTGAATTTTGAGTGTCATATATCTTTAAACCCTTTGGTCCCAATTCTCCCTTAGCAGTAGCTGGGGGTGGGTGGGAAGGACACCAAATTGCAATGTAAAGGTAGGGGGTGTCTCCTAGGCCATTGTGTCCTTTGTCCCATCCCACTTTTTGTTATGAATTCCAAAGAGAAGATTAAGAATCCTAAGCACAAGATATCATTTTATTCCTCCTCGTGGACGTTAAAATAACTCTTCTCATATCCTCTTCCCAAATAATAATAATAATAATAATAATAATAATAATAATAATAATAATAATAATAATAATAATAATAATAATA
>JAHTLZ010000204.1:97285257-97317408 GCA_023846285.1 Phrynocephalus versicolor | reverse complement strand
TAATAATAATAATAATAATAATAATAATAATAATAATAATAATAATATGGGATTCTTGTGCAAAAATATCCTATCCCTTTTATTACTTTTTGACTATTTCCTGTTTAATTTGGGGCACAATGCACAAATAATACTAGACTAGTGTTGCTCTTGCTCTCTCTCTCTCTCGCTCTCTCTCTTTTTTGGCCAGTATTAGGATACATATAATTTTGGACTAATATTGTTTTTCTTCTGCTCTTTTCATTTGGAGTATAATGAATTGTGGACAAGGGAATGTTGCTGCAAATCATTAAGGTTTATAGGATATGACACCACCCCTTTTAAAACTCTGGAATAGATAAATATCATGCAGTATATGCTATGGAAAATGCTTCAAAGTCTGATGATAGCTACCGGTACCTTCTTTCAGAAGTAAATCCAGTTGAATGAAGTACACTTAAGATTCGGCTGAAACTGAGCATTCAAATTTGATGTTGTAGATATATGTATTTACCCTTTTTTTCCTTCAGAGGTTAATTTAAAGGTTTTGCTTGTCATCATCTTGCATACTGTAGCTGCCTTGTAAAATAGGCTTGTATACGTTTTCTGTCTCAATATTTCAGGAATGTGGAGAAGGAAAGATTTTTGTATGTGTAGCCTGCATACTGTAATTAAACTGTAAACCGCCCAGAGACTACTTGGAAGTGGTATGGGGTGGTATATAAGCAGAACGCTTTGCTTTGCTTTGTATAAAGGACTGCTATATATAGGTATACAGTAATTCTCCCCCCCCCCACGCTTTCGCTGTTCATATACTGTGATCCTGCTATATCATGGGACTGCAGTACATGCCGGGGCTCCAGTTGATTAGCGCTGGGGTGGGGGAGAAAAATCTGTGTTTCCCCACCCCAGCAACAATCAGCTGGAGCTCGGGGCGTGGGGAAGGAGAAAAAAAGGTTTTAAAAGCCCAGGCTTTTAAAACCTTTTATTCCCTTCTCCAAGCCCTGGACTTCAGCTTGGTGGCAGGTTAGATCCACCCCCACTGTTTGCACAGGCTGCTGGAAGGCTTTTTAAAAAGTCTTCCAGAAGCCCGGGCAAGCAGCGATGGCGGATCCAGTCCACCGCCACTGCTTTCACAGGCTGCTCGAATGTTTAAAATGCCTTTAAGCAACGGAGCCAAGTGCTTGGCTTCATTGCTTTAAGACATTTTAAACTTTGTGTGCCATTCCCCGCCCCCCCCGACTTGCATCCACACATCACGGATTTTCAATCATCATGGGTTGGGTGAGTCCCTAACCCCCGTGATAGACAGGGGGTTACTGTATACTAGAAATAGGAACAAACCAGAAAAATTGTTGCTTACCATGAACCACCCAGGAGTTTGTGGTTTGTGGTGGTTTGGGCCACTCTGTCCTCCCATTGCCATTCCCTGGCCTACCTGCTGCCCATATCCTTGCTGCCATACCCACTACCACCACCACCATTTCGGCCTCCCTGGGTGGTTTGGAGAGGTGATGAGGGTGACGAAGAAGTCAGTGGGAGGAGTTGGATCCTATTCTCTGTACATGCAGCCAGCTGGTTGCCAGGGGAGCCTAGTGCTGGGGCTTCCCTGGCCATGAGCTGGTTAGTGGGTGCCTGTGCAGAAGCACCCTGGCAGGGAAGCCAAGTGGCTGCCTTGGAGCATGCGCCCACCAAGCAACGGATTGCAATGATCACCTGGGTGGTTGGCATACATGCTCAGAGGGCAGTAGCATGGCTTCCCTGCTGGGGCTGCTGCCTCTGGAAATGACACCCGGATTCAGGGCATTTAAGGCAGTGGTGGTAGTGGTGGCAACACCAGCAGGGGTCAGTTGGTCAAGGTGGTTTGCTGTAGCAAATGAAATGCCAAGGCAAGGGGGAAAGCCTTGGCAAAACTGGAACTCCAAACTAGGTTGTGAAAGGAACCACAAAACAGACACCTGTTTTCAGATGTTTGGGTTCGTGGTTTGTAGTATACACACACACATCCAAGCACACATGCCCACACTCACACACACACACAAATAATCAAATTCCAGGTATCAACATGCATGCCATTTCTTCAGAAAGGTCTTAAATAAATGCCTTACAAATCTGTGTAGCTATTTGTTTCTATACCACAGCGCTGGGATAGTTTATCCTTATAACGACAGTACTGTTTTCTTGTTACTGGTCCTGTGATGGTGAATAGAGAAAACAAGACTGCTGTAACTACAATCTATGTTATATTTGTTGAAAAACTCTCTTACAAATCTGTTTCTCTTTTCTCTTTTTTTCTTTCTTTTCCTTCTGCATTTGCAGAGCATCTTGGATTAGAATTAAAGGGTATGGAATGAACCATTCATTTGCTAATTAGACACCATTAAAAACTTCCCACAGTCCTTCAGAATCTATTTTTGTAGCTTTAATGGGGTGGCTTTTTTTAAAAAAAAAAATCAGCTGTACTGTTATTATTGTAGCATAGTTTTGAACAAAAAAATCATACGTTAATTACAATACATTACTCATAAAATTTGCATATTCTCTGTAAATGATCTGCATGTGTAGTGCTTTTCATCTAGCCTTCAGAAGCACAGCTTGCTCAGGCAGCACTCTGGCTATAGCAGAGTCTAGGCACTTTTTCACTTCAGTCATTTGAATCTGTTTTGAAATGGAAAGGCTGGCCAAGGTCTGTTTGGAAGGTCACCGGTAGGACTAGTGGACAAACACTTAAGTAAAGAACAGGCTGGAGGGAAGGAAATCAGGATATTGCGGCAACGGTGCAAAGCCACCCTGGCCGTCAAACAATACAAAAGCTAACCAAAGCCACGTTTTTTATTCTACTCCTCCTGTTTCATTTCATGCCTGATTTTGAAGAGATTTTTTTTAAAAAAATATAGCAGCAGGGGGCCCTGCATGTCTTGGTGAAAAAGAGAAGACAGATGTCAAGCTTGAGGGTGAAAAAAATGTGTCACTAAATGACACTCTTGAACAACTAAACACATCATGTCCATGTGACATATTCTGGGGTGGGGAGGGCACTTAGCAAAAACTGCTGTCCCAGCTGAAGCCTTGGTCATAATCTAACTAACCTTAACCTTAACATATCCAGTGCCCCCCCCCCCCGGAGATGTTTTGCTGGCTGTACTAGAGGCCATATACTGTCCTTCTTCCACACAAGGGCTAACTAACACCGTACCCCTCACAAGTATCAATTCCTATTTCCATTGCCCTACTCCTTCAAGTTTAGCTTTGCTAGCTGGCAGGGTTGGATACAGATGCCTTTGCTTAAATCACAACTGGAATGTTTCAGCAGCCTGCTTCTCTATAGATCCCCGTATTTTGTTTCATATATGAAGCAAAGTCCTGTATCTATACAGTGGTATCCCGACTTAGAGCAGCTCGACTTCAGAGCAATTCAAATTAAGAGCGGAAAACTGTTGTGTTTTAACTGCTACCTTACAAATTTTAGATATGGTCTGCTTGACTTGCAATTTTTTCTTTTCTTTTTTCATTTTTCCCCCAATTTTTTAGATAGGTATCCTGACTTAAGAGTAGTTCAACTTAAGAGTATGCATTCGGAACGGATTAAATGTCAACAGACTATAACTGAATGGGCAGTTACATATAATATATAATAAAATGTGTTTGCCACTGAGTAGTGCAGCAGTAAAGTAGATAAAATGTCAGTATTGATATAAAGGGTTGCAGAGTTAGGCTAACAGGAAGACAATGACAATGAATAGAGTAAAACTCATATATTCATATATACAGCAAAATATACACAGCATAACAACCAAGCATTATATACAATATAGCAAACAGACAAACAGAGTGGGGGGTAAACTGTTCTCACCATAACAGTCCCGAAATACAAATGGCAAGCTAGTGCTATTTATACAAATCAGCACTCATAAGATCTGATGCAATCAGTAATTAACAATCTGATGCAATCTGATCTAACCATTACAAATCATGATGTTACAATCAGTTCCACCTGCACTTCATCACTTAACATGTCTGTGATTACTTATCTCTAACACTTGTGGATTACCATCATGACACTGCAGAATCTAACTGCCTCCATTTTACAATTCTCTTTACACATTCTGTTAAATATACATAACATATGTTTTATCAACTTTTACATATCTTGACATTAAATTCACAAATTGAGGTACCACTGTATTAGATTATAATTCATTTCAAGCCTCGCTGCTCTAGGCAACATCACACAGAGACATTTGAGTCAGAAGGCAAATGATATTTGATATTAATTAATTAATTAATTAATTAATTATCGTCTAAAGTGACATTTCATTGAGGAGGTTCGTATTCCATACCTGCTCATGGCCCAGTACATTATTCCAAGCTATTCTAGTACATGCAGTAATGGAGCCCAGAAAGCTTCAGCCTCAGAAGCTATGTTTTTATACTCAGGCCTGGGTCATGTAAAGCAGTTGGAAGGTAGAAAACCTTTGAGCGGGTATAGAATTGAGTTCCTTCGGTACCAGTTGGTGGCTAGCCTTTACATTGGGCAGCTAACCCTAACACTGGAAAGAAACAGAAAGGACTTTAAAAGCCAAGAGCTTTAAAAGCAAAGAACTGCAGAGGCCCTGGAAAGATGGTCTCTCCACAAACTCACACATCTCATCCTGTCTTGTTTTATTTCCTTTTTACATGCAAGGATGATCATTTTCAAGTTTTCTTCATAGTGGGAAATGCTGCAGAAGCTTTTGTGTATTTTTGCATTTCTGCACTGTTTGCAACAAATTTTAATGCAAGATAGAAAACAGTTTTACCCCATGCAGAAATAAATTTCATTTGTGCCAAGAAAAGCACTAATCAGTTTTTCCTTGGCACAAAAACAAAAAATCATGGTTTTAACACCAATTTTTAGCAGTGTATCCTGTTGTATTGAGATTCTCTTTTTGTTGATAGTACAAAATTTGTGGGTATTTGTTACCTAAAGCTACTAATACAAATGAAAGCAACAGAGTTTAGAAGTGTCTATATTTGACCGATCCAGCAGTTGGTAAGAGCTAGATGCAGAATTCCTGTATTCCAGCCTCTGCTTGAACATGTGAACCCACATGGTGGTGATGGTGGCACTGATTAGATCACTCCTTATACAGTGATACCTTGTATAAAGGAATTAATTCGTTCCAAATGAAATTATGTTAAGCAAATTTTCCTTTATACAAATCCCCATAGGAATGCATTAAAAAGAGTGTGATCCCATTTTTATGTTGTACAGATTTGCCCCATAGACGATTATGTTAAGCAAATTTCCCCTATCTCCGGAATTTTTTATGTTGTACAAATTTTATGTTATACAAGCTGTTTGTTATACAAGGGTCCACTGTATATCCCATTACCTTTATAACCTTGTTAGGCTCACCATACATTAGATGCAACATTGACGGCACGCAACATAACACAGCAAGCTGAGTAAAACCCCATCCTTTCCATCTTGCAGCTGGTCTAAATCCTTGCTGAAAGTTCTTGCATACTTTTGCCTTCTCCTGTGTCTTGCTTGGTTGCAAAACAATGCACAAATGAGTTTGCTTGCAAATGGCATTCTGGAACATTCAAAACCCAGGTCACTTCACATCTGCAAAAGATGACAGAGAAAAACAAACTAACATATTTACAGCAAGTGCAAATTAAAGCCAACCTAATCTTTACAGAGTGTTTGTCCATGCTTCATTGCCACATAATTATTCAGTATTTTGTAGTGATCGCTCCAAACGAACTTGCAAGCATTTATTGTTGCCAGTTCCATTCCAACAGGGTCATTTTTATGATGGGAACAAAGGTGTTCTTTTTAGGTTTGCTAGAACGACCCACTTCCACCCTTCATTTTGGACCAATGAGGCCAAGAGTGGGATTCCCTATGTACTGCTTGACTGCAGCTCCTGATGGTCAAGGGCTCCATAGGTGGCTCTCTGGCATCTTCTGGACAGCCACAATTTGCCCCTGACCCACCCCTGACCCACTCATTAAAGGGAAATTGTGTCTGTATTTGCATATCAAACACCAACTGCAATGCTATACATGCCTATTTAGGAGTAGGTCCTACTGAAGACAGTGGGGCTTACCTCTGGCTAAACATGTGCAGGAGAATACCGTAAAATTGTCAGTTCTTCATCGGTGGCAGTCTTCTGTCACTGAGCAGCAGTGACAGAATTAGGGGTTCTACATTCATTCTTGCCTTACCCTTGTGTTGCTTGTAAAAAAAATGATATTTGTTTCTAGATTCATTGTTCTGCAATACCCATCTTTTGCCATTCTGTCTCTTCACTCCCTTGTAGCTTTGTGTTTCTTGTAGTGGATTACATAAATTGATGGGCAGTGGATTGCTCTTAACATGATATCACATAATTTGCTGCTTGTGGAAATGTAAAACAGACCACATTATCACATAGACAGAACGTTTTACCAGTCTAGTGCCAACATTACTTAGAACCTACATCAATTTCTGAGTTATTTCAGAACAGCTTATGTTCTCATTTTGATTGTCTAAATTTTACCCAAAGTTGCACAATATAAATTGCCTCAAAGTCCAGTGACACATTTTGTGTTTACTAAATATTTGAATCTCAGATTCCAAGATGTTCAGTTTATCACGACCAGCTGTTGGCTACATCAACAATTAAAATCTAATCACTAATATTTTCTTGTTGGAAATTTGTCAGATCTGAAATTCATATGAAATCATGAGATGCTCTCATTGCTGCGGACTTTCTTTCTTTCCTTTACAGAACAAAGAACTTAATTCCTCAGTTTGACCAGCTTTGGCACATTGTTAAAGAAGTGCATTAAATCTGGCTCCTTTTGCACGGAAGTCAGTTTCATGTATATAGCAATCCAGCGCATTAGTCCCTCATTGCAAGTCTTGTTGGCTGTGTGTTATAGTATCGTATTTTTAGTGGTGGAAAATAGGTTTCCATTCCAGAAATGGAATAATTACACCAAATGTGATACAGTAATCAGGGTTTTTTTGTTTGTAAAAACTGAATATTTGTCAAGGATACAGATAATAACAACACATACTAGCAGCCTGAATAGAGGGGTAGGATGGGTAAAATTATGTGGGCGCATGAGTGCTAGACTGAAAAATATATATTCAGTACAACCCTGGATCCATCCATCCATCTGTGCAAAAAATCAATCCTGTGTTCCATCTATGTATCCGTCCGCTCACTTCTGGCCAAACAAACCTAGGGCCCAGCTTTGGCTCTAAGTAGCTAGGAGACACCTCATTCGGACATTGTGCATCGGAAGATGCACAATGGGAGCAATCTTTCATAGTAAAAACCATTAGCCACTCAGATTCCAATAGTGACCCTTTAGAGTTCCTTGAAGTCACTGGAATGTTCCTGTCTCTAAATCATAACAGGCACTTGGGTTCCTATGCATGCAGGCCTGTTGCTAAAAAGGCTAAGATTATGCGTGCAGTCCTGGGCCACATGGTTTGTACAACTGGGAGAAATGTATGGGGTGCAGAGCAAACTCCATGGCTCATGCCTTAGGCAGAGGGAGACACCAAAACCGCAGGCATAAGATTCTTTTAGCAGAGCCCTTGATGTCGGTGGGCATTTTCACATCTAAGGTTGAAAGCTGCTCTTGCTTAAGTGTAGGTAGCAAGAATAAGACATCTTATGGCAGCTTTTACAGTCGATTTGATTGAGTGTGAATTTCAAAATTACAATCTGCATTTTATTTAGACCTATGGGTGCAGTATTTAGGACACAGGTTTATACGTGCAGCGTACATGGCTGTGGGGGATGAACAACCACGCACATTTTCCTTGGATGAAGTTTGTTATGCAAATTTACATTGTTCAGTAAGTTTATTTGCATCATAAACCTCTCTTCCCCACTTTTTTTTCTACGCAAATAAGGATCTGACGTTAACATAATGGCTGGATAGGGGATCAAAGAAGAATTCAGCCAGATATGTAAAAACACTCCCTACAGTAGGAAGTTCTTAGACTCTTTCGGAATGGAATTTGAGCTGTAAATTGTGTAGGGTCTTTTTTAAAATCCTGGCAGTGATACATACCACGACTGCTATTTTCTTGTCCTCCCCTTCCCACAGAAGGTAGCTTTCTTTCATCATTTGTCAGGTACTAAATCATGTTGGTAGCAGCAACTGGTAATAATCTTCTGAAATCAGGGGTTGGCTTTCTGCCTCAGCCACGTTTTGACCCTTTTGACACCGGTACTTATGCAGATAATTCACAAAATGTTGCAAACAACTAAAAGAGTAAAGTGTGGAATGTTGAGGGTTTTTCAGTAAAAAAAAATTTCCAGTAAAAAAAAGAAATCTCCCCTTTTTGGATGAAATTTGAGCTATCATCAAGATATTTAAAAAATCAGGGAACCCTTGTTCCTAAATGAATAGACAGCTGATTTAGGCTACAAAAGGGTGTGGTTGGGAAGGCTCAGGAGAATAATATTTCCCTGTAAGACACCAACCATTGGGATTTCTATTATCAACTTCGTATTGGATTGATCCTAAAATGGACCCAACAGCTAGGGAACACCAGCTCAATGGTCATACTCCAGTAAACGAAATCAGATCTCCAGAGATTGCAACCCCTTCTCTGCAGAGTCTCTGAAGTGTTGCTGTGTGTGGTTATTTAAGCTTTCCAGTCTGACAAAGGATTGGTTCCAGCCCATTTTGAAGAGCTACCCTGGCATGCAAAATATGCAGGTTTACAAGCATCAAAAGCAGTGCCAATGAAACATCACAGGAAAGGGTAGGCCTGTGCATTGCAGCCAGCAAACAGGCTGCGCACAATAAACATTTGCATCTTGCTTTAAAAGTGGAAAACCCACTTGCTATCTATCTACAACTCCGCTCCATGATGTAAACAAGTCAAGGTTGAATGTATGTTATTATTATTTTTATACACCTCCTTTTGGGAAGCATTTAGAAGGCAGAACATTCAGGCTTAGTTTAAACGCTATCCCCTAATAAATGGTAAAGCCCAAGCTTTGTCACAAAATGTTGTGGGTAATAAATTTAACATCCCACCAGTCATGGCAACTTTTATTTCACCTTCCTGTTCATGAAGACTCAGAAGTAACCCTCACTAAATTCAGTAGGTCTTGTTGGGGGGGGGGGAAGGAAGAGGAGGAGAGGTGATGCACTAGAGAGCCCTGCCATCTCTATGGTATCCCTCTTCCCATTGCCACCATTTTATTTATTTGGAGGGCTGCAGCCTCCAGTGAGGCTTTTCCTGTAGTCCTTTGGGCAGTTTAGATTTCTGCATTATCTGGGTTATAAATCATGCAATGATTTATAATGGCCTCCTACAGCAGTTCTAATCACATGGAGAAGGGAAATGAACCCCCCCCCCAATCAAAGCTTAAAATAAGGAAGTCACTAAATTTCATGCACAGAGATGTTCTAAAGAAAATCTAGCTAATCTTTTCATTGCAGAAAACCAAAAGACACCAACCATTTGAATGTCTCCCTCTTGTTTATCTTTTATAAGTTGCCTCCCCCTCCAAGTGGCTTTTCTACCACAAAAGGAGCTGTGAGAGCTCCATTCCATGCAGTCAATTAAACCGCATGACTGGCCATATAGCTGTTGTAAATTTGAAAGAATGGAAGCTTTTGAAGAATAAAGGGCAGTGTGTGTGAGGGGGAGCCACTTCTTGGATGCACACTTTTGAGTGTTTGAGTGTATCAGTGAAGCTGAAAACATCAGGAAACCATTACAAGCCATAACAGAGACACCCAAGGTGGAATAGTCCCAGTTGAGGCACCAAACTAAGATACAGCATCCCTCTTCAAGGGTAACAGTCACATCAGCAGAAGAGAATGGATAGTTCCCATGGTGATGGGGGCAGCAGCTACTGGGTGGCAACCGTAGCTGGAGGTAATACTGGCAGAGGGAGCAATGGCAGTGACACTCAAGCCAACTTTTGTGAGTACTGCGCAGAAGGTGGCAACAGTAAACCACTGCTGTATTTTTATTTTTTTTGCCTTGAAATCCCTATGATGAGACAATCCAAAATGAAACAAGAGAGAATACTGGAAGATGAAACTCCCAGATAAGAAAACATTCAATAAGCTATTGGGAAGAACAAAGGACTAGTGCAAATAGAGCTGCTGCCAATGACACAGTAAAGGATATGTAGTGGCTGACATGCACAGAGCTGAAAGGCAAGTCCAGTGCTGCACAGCACATACAGTTGGAACATGGAATGGGAGAAATATGAATCAAGGTAAACTGAAAACCAAGGAATAGAATGTATAAACCTTACAGTCCACCTGAAAAGGAAGACACGTTCCAGATCATTTTGTAAATATCTGCTGGCCACTGGTTTCTAGTAAGCAAAGATGTCAGACAAGGGTGCATTTTATTCCCTAACCTGTTCAATCTGTATGCTGAACACATCATACAGAAAACTATGTTAGATTCAGATGAAGGAGGAGTGAAAGTTGGTGGAAAAAACATTAATAATCTAAGATATACACATATAGCCATCATACTGGCAGAAAGCAGCAATGACTTGAAATGACATTTAGTGAAAGTAGAAGCAGAAACTGCCAAACCAGGACTACAAGTGAATGTAAAGAAGACCAAAATCATGACTACAGAAGAATGACACGATTTTAATGTTGTCGGTGAAGAAACTGAAATTAACGATTTTGTATACATGGATTTGTTCATCAATCCTAATGGAGACTGCTGCCAAGAAATCAAAAGGAGGCTGAGACTCAGAAGGGCAACAATTAAGGAATTGGAGAAGATCATCAAGTGTAGGGATGTGTCACTGGAGACCAAGACCAAAATCATGCACAGTTTTTATTTCTGACCACCATAAGTGGTTGTGAAAGCTGTACAGCAAAGAAAGCTGAAAGAAAAAACAATTGGTTCATTCTGAAATATGGTGCTGGAGGAGAGCTTTACCTTGGACTGCTCGGAAGATGAGGAAGTGGGTCCTATAACAGATTAAGCCTGAACTTTTTCTGAAGTCAAAAATGATGAAACAGGCTGTCCTGCTTTGGGTACATCATGGGAAGGCAAGAATCTCTGGAAAAGACAATAACGCTGGGAAAGGTGGAAGAGAGCAGGAAAAGACCAAGTATGAAATAAAATTAACTCCCCACAGGCTTGAGTTTACAAGAGCTGATCAGAGGTCAGGCTATTTTGGAGATTATTCATTCACAGGATTGGAAGCGACTTGATGGCACATCACCACCATCATAAGAGGAGGGGGAAAAAGAAGAGGCAAACTGATATATGCTGATCTATATGTCTCTTAATATTTTTAAATCTTATTCATCTTATTTCTATGGATATCTTCATGAGGTTTGTACAATGTGCTACAACTAACGGTGGCTGATCGATGAGATGCTGGGGAACATCTTGGTTGTGTGCTTGTCCATGAGCCTTCTGGTGCAACTGAGATGTACCCTGGCAACTTGTCACTTATCTGCAGCAAGTTATACAAACTGTATGAAAATGCCGGTAGAATACCAAATGCAGTACTGTGTTTTGAGATGTTCCCGACAACACTCATTCTCTGGGACTTAACTAAAATAGCTTCTGGCAGCCGCAAATGTGCTGTTATCAACTATATAATGAAGAGCACAAAAAAGGTTAATAAGCTTCCGTTTGGGAGTGGGTCTTCCTACGTACACTGTATTCACTGCCACAATTATTCCTTTTCATATGTAGTTATAGCTGGCTGGATAGCTCAGTGGTTATGGTATCTGGCGCAGAGCCAGACTTGGAGTTTTGAGTACTACACTGTGCGTCCCTATGAGTAGAGCCAGCCTTTGTGGCTCTCGCCCAGATGCACAGCCCCAGGGCACCCCCAGAAGAAGAGAATGGCAAGCTACTTCTGAGCATTGCCTGCCTAGAAAACCTTGAAAAGGATAAGCCAGAATTGACTTGATGCCACATGATTATTATATGTAGTTATAGCTTAGTATTATGCATATGTACTTAACAGGTATAACTTGCGAATTAATTAAAGTAGATGGTGTTACTAAATGGATTTTTAAAATCACATCCCCTGTAGCTGTTTCGTATTGAGGCACCCTACTCAGAAATCCTAGCTGCCTAGATGCCCTGAGCACATCCACTCTCACCTGATTTCGGAAGCTAAGCAGGGTCGGCCCTGGTTAGTACTTTGATGGGAGACCACCAGGGAATACCAGATGCTGTAAGCACCTGGAGCAGGAACTGGCAAACCACTCCAGTATTCCTGACAAGAAACTCCATGGACATGGGGTCAAGAAGAGTCGGTCACGATTGTAATGACCCCCCCCCCCCACACACACACAAATCTTGGTTCTAAACAGGCCTATTATTTTTTATGACTATTCACACTCACTGTGCATTCACACAAATGATCGCTGTGGTGACTTTGGCTAGTTGGTTTTATCCTTCCAATAGAGAGAGACACACCCAATAGACCCAATAGAAGGAAGATAGCTGAGGAAATAAAGCAAGTTAGACCATGTTAAAGAGCCATGTTCCACCTTTATGTATTTGTATAGCTTGTCCCCTTTTTCATATTTTTAATAGCCTTAGAGTTTCTTCCTTCCACACATCTACCTTTATCTGGCCTGATGTAGTAAGCCTTAAAATAAGTTCTGAATTCCACAGTCACTGTAAGCAGATTTGGAAACCAACAGTAAGAACATCCATTTCTTTAACTTATTCAAATCCTTCTCTTCAAAGAAGCTTTCTCTGACTAGATTTAAAATAAAAATAGAAATGCAATAACAGAACCAATCTAATAAAACTGTGAAAAAAGTGATAACTGCTAAAGCAGCAGATGGCAGACCAGGATAATAACAGACAAACCAATAGAGAAATAAAATGGTGGTGCTGTGAGATGGAGGGGGGCGCTTGCATTTTCAGCTCATTCAAGGATCAATAATCAAGTTCTGATACTTCCACTGACTTCCACTTGTCAGGTTTTGAACCCCATCCTTGGCAACCAATCATATCACAAGCCCAAATGCAAACTGCTTGTTCATATTATATGCCCTCAACGCCGTGGCATCCTGCAGAAGGGCACTCTACACTTCCGATTTTTGTTTCTTTCCATTTAATCCCACTTGTTTATACTCAGTAGCAGAATACGAAAGGACTGCAATGAAACAGCATGAAATATAGTTATAGTTAGTCCAAGGCAGGAGAAAATTATCTCCGCCAGACCCTAAAGTGAAAATCATAGTAGGTTCCAGGTGAACATCCTTGGAAACATACATTTGTAACCATAGAGTCATCTCTAGTGGGCAATATCCCAGTCACTTCAGTCACCACCTCCCAGGTATGGCAGGCCTCTTGACAACGTCTTCAGCATACAATTTTTTGTATATGGGAACAGGCTGATTGAAAACTACCACGGTCCAATGCCTGGAAAGTCTTTAAGAGATAAATGGACCTGGAGCCAGTATGCATCTTCTGGCTCTAGCAACATATGTGTCTAGCATCCTTACATAGTAGGAATGTAGTGTAGTGTAAGTCTTAAACCAACATACTTTTGGGGGGGGGCTTAGGTACAAGAATGCCATATGGAGGCTTTCAGCTAACCCAGTGGTTCTCAACCTGGGGGTTGGGACCCCTTTGGGGATCAAGCGACCATTTCACAGGGGTTGCCATGAGCCAGTGAAGAAAAAGGCACAAACGGCTTGGGTCTGGAGGAGGAGAGGGGGGAAAGGGGGAAAAGAGTGAGTTACAGCTTGATAGCTTGGAGGGGATGTCAGTCAATGGCACCGGAGGCTGCGATTGGCAGAGGGTGCCAGTAGGGGGAAGTTCTCTATGGCCCCTGCGGCAGTGGCCTGCCAAAGGGGTCTTGTGGCCTCTTCCAAGCAGGGCAAGGGGTCACCACAACATGAGGAACTGTATTAAAGGGTCACGGCATTAGGAAGGTTGGAAACCACTGAGCTAACCCAACTGGCCACCTCATTACACTCACCAGAAGAGTTACTATTACTATTATATCCTACCCTCTTCTTTTGGATGAAAATGCATGGCACTCTTTCCCTGAAAGAAGCAGTAGGGCAGAAATGGCTATATGATGCAATCTCTCCTTGTACTTTAAATCCCTTGGCTGGTGCTTGGTCTTTGCCATGCACCATTTTCTCCCACTCTTGTGTAATTCTGCAGCAGCAGCACTAGAGGCCAATGATGGGGTGGAGGTTCCATTTCTTTCCCTGAACCCTCCCTCAGCTACCTTTACTGTTTCTGGGACTTCTGAATGCTGGCCGAAATAGAGCTGTTGAGCTCAGAAGGAAGAATGTGTCGGTGCCTGCATTGTGCGTGTGTCTGTATCCATTGTTTGGTTGTTTTTTTACCAATGGGAGATGGCACTCAAGAGGTGTTTCCACTGTGGGTCAATATCAAATTTCTATCATATTTGAGGGCCACTTGTAAACTTGAAACAAACGTACCCAATGCGCACACAAGACGTCAGCTGGTCACATTAATAAGAAAAGCAGCCCTTAATGGGACGAGCCATTAACCTACGTTGTGCAAAACATGTGGAACCACAAGGAAGCAACGCATGGGAAAATGGGGAGAGGGAATTTAGAAAGAAAAAAGGAACCCAGAGCTGACTGTTCCTGTTTTGCATTCATCAGGACAGGGAGTGGCAAAAGGCAGCTTTATGTGAGGGCAGAGCATCTACAGTTAATACTGAAACATATATTAGGCTATATTTCAAGGAGACAAGGTGTTAGAAGAACTGAATTTCTAATAAGGGATTTAGTCAATGCAGAATGCAGAATTCAAAGTTCTAATCCGAGATGGGTTTTTAATTCCTTGTTTCTTTTTATGTCCTTTGCAGAAGCCGAGGAGTTGTATCAGAAGAGAGTTCTAACCATTACGGGAATTTGTGTTGCATTGCTTGTGGTGGGGATAGTTTGTGTGGTAGCTTACTGTAAAACCAAGTGAGTGACCTTTATTAATACCAAACAGAATCTTACATGCATTGAATTGTTGTCATTCTGACCAGCCCATGTCTGCTAGCCTAAAATACTTACTACACCACAGAGACCCCTTCTTCTGCAGTAGATTTAGAAAGCAAGGAGTAAGCTCAGACCAGGTTAGAGGACACCACATTCTTTTACTGAAAAGGTGGCATGCTGGCCCAGAGCACTGAAAGTGGGCCAACATAATGCACCTGTTACAGAATCCTCAGCAGAACCCTCATCCCCAGATCTGTCATGTCAGAGACACAATTTCATCTGCTTTAGAGTATCACCACCTTCCAGTTTTCCTTTGGAGACCACTGTTTGCTAGCACAGAGGGGTTTGTGATGCAAAGCCATTCCGTTCTATATTTGAACATCCTATGTATGTGTATGTGTGGCAGGATGACTCTACTGCAGTGGTTCTCAACCTGTGGGTCCCCAGATGTTCCTGGACTGCAACTCCCAGAAATCCCTTCCAGTACAGTGAGTGGTGGAGGCTTCTGGGAGTTGCAGCCCAGGAACATCTGGGGACCCGCAGGTTGAGTACCACTGATCTGCTGTTTTAAGGCAGCAGCCACTTACCAACTGTCACGTATGCTTCTGTGCCCACACTGAGGGGTGTGACATAGCTGTATGAAAATGGAAAGGACAATGAACACACATTTTTATAATAATTTTCCTATATTTGAGATAAAGTGTTTTCTTCTTTATCGGGTTGTTGTTGGAACTTTACAGTACTTTCCTTTCTTGCATGTAGGAGGAAAGGGCTCTAGCAGGATTCTAACATGAAGAACCAGAAGGAAAATACCTTTAAAATGGCATTATCCTGAATGATGCCTTTTAAAAATATTATTTTGTCATTTTATTGTTGTTATTGAAACTCTCTGTGTGTGTTTGTGTGGGCCTGTGTGGGCCCAAAGGCACTTTAAATCAAATGGCCAACAAAATGAGCATGTCGCTTGAAACAGCATGATCCAGAATGGTAACAGTGAAGGTGTAGGTTTGAGGTGGTAGCGTTCCATCCCTGTACACTTCTGTATTCATTAAAAAATTAACCTCTTAAAAAATAGTAGAAGAACAGTCCCCACCTGCGGCAAATGTGCCTCTTTTCTATGACTCCAATGGCATGCCTGTTTTGGACAGACTCCCACTGCACCGAGAGCTGTGGTGTGATCTCTAGAAGTGCAACTAGAAAGGAAACAAGGACACTTGGCAGGCCACCATTTCACATAGCAGGAAATTTTCTTGACAGGAGGATGGCATCAAAAAAAAAAAAAAGGTGCATTGTAGCAAAACAGTTTCCTTGTTCCTGTCTGAGCGTCTTTTCTGAATGAGTGCAAGTAAAATGTATTAATCTGCTTATGATTTAGAAAACAAAGAAATCAAATGCATAACCATTTGCGGCAAAATATGTGCCCAGCCCATCAGAACAGGAACCTTGCAAATGGCCCTAGCCACCCCCGGCTGGACCCTGAGGAGATCCCAATGGCTGATGTAAGTAGCTTTGGTTGATTCATCTTGTGGGAATCTCTGCAAAATTGCAGCTGGTGCCGAGAGCAGGACAAATGGCAGGAAGGGAAGGGAATGCAGCTCTCAGACTTTTCCTGCCTTCTTTCCTGCTCCCTCCCCCTTTCTTCTCTTTCCTCTTCTGTTTCACTTCCATTTTTATTCCTCTCTAGCCTAACCAGAATCTAGTTTTCTTCTCTGAGTAGATTCTAGGCCTAGATTGCATCTATTCTGAAATCATTTCTAGAACCATCTACTTTGGGGCAGAATCTGTTTGTTTGTTTGTTTGTTTGTTTGTTTATACCGCCAGATTTTCCCAGATGGGAACTCAGGGCAGTTAACAAGAAAAGCTATGACAGTATAGAAACAGAAACAAACAAGTAATAGTAATACTAATAATGATGATGATCAGATCCACAATACAAGATAAAACAAACCCAGCAAACAGTTAGCAGAACTAGATTTTTTTTTAAAAAAAAACTAAGAGTAAAAAGCATCTAGTCATGTTTTGGAAACCACAGAGTCTCCTGAGGGGAGAAGCGACGATCCATCACTCAGTTCCCATCCTTCATAAATTGCAGGACTAAAGCCTTAGTTCAGGCCTGCCCAAAGTCCGCCCCGGGGGCCAAATCCGGCCCGTCAGGTCATTCTGAGTGGCCCGCGGCTGGCTGGCCCGCCCCTCCCTCCCACTCCTTCGCACCATGGTTTTTTTAAAAAAGAAAATCTTCTGCCAACACTGACACCGCTGGGAAGCTTTGGTGCCTGGGCGGACGGGCAGTCTGCCGCCACCAGCACCACAGGGGAAAGTGTGGGGGTGGGCAGGGAAGTGGGCCCCTGCCACCGCCAAGGAGCTTTGGGGTGGGCTGGCAAGTGAGCCGTCGCCACTGCTGGGGAGCTTGGGAGGGTGCAAGGTCGCACAGATCACTTCTTCCAAGGGGCGACCTGTGGCCACAGCTCCCTGTGCTTCCTTTGGTCCCTACCTTCCTTCTTTCCTCCCTTCCTCTCTTGGTTTCCACCTTCCTCCCTCCCTCCCTTGGTCCCTGCCTTCCTTCCTGTGGGTGTGGTTGCAAGGGTTCAGTGGGTGGGGATTATGGATCAGTGGGTAGGGCTCAGGGTCGGGGAGCAACTGGCCCCTGACACATTCTCAGCCACCAAATCTGGCCCTCCTTACAAAAAGTTTGGGCACCCCTGCCTTAGTTCACCAAGGGAGCAGTGATACTGCTATGCATGCCATGCACTAGAAGCTTCAGACTGGGGTGAGGCCAGGGCTAAAGCCTTCTGAGTGCCCATGATAGGCTGTATTCCATCTGTCCCAACACATGTCAAGTGACTAGTAATGTCATTGAGCCCTTAGAAAATGGAAACCTGTGGGATATACGGTACTCAGAGATGCCTAGCCACATTTTGCTGGTGGGATGCATATATGTTAATATTTCAGTCAGCAGTAGGGATGGGCACGAAACAGAAAAACTGAGTTTCGTTTCGTTCCCGCTGCGTTTCATTTTGAAAGAATTTTTCAAAACATTTTTCAGAAGAATTTTGTTACTTACGAAAGGAAACAAAACAAAATGAGGAGAGTGTCCGAGGAGGACTCGCCGCCACTGTGCCTGCCTCTGCTGCTGTGGAGCCTCGTGGAGACAGGCAAAGGAGCTGCGCTTGCGGGCCAGTCCTCCTCTGATACTCTTCTCCGCCACTGCTGCCATTTTAAACAGGATCCAGCCTCTGATGGTTAGGATGGAGCCTGTTTAAAATGGCAGCTGTGGTGGTGGAGAAGAGTGTCCGAGGAGGACTCGCCTCCTAGCTCAGCTCCTTTGTCTGCCTCCGTGAGGCTCCGGAGGCAAGCATAGCGGCGGTGAGTCCTCCTCGGACATTCTTCTCTGTCTGTAGCTGGGAGGTGGTGGGGAAAACCATGGCAGGGGGCTGAGAGGGGAGCGCTGACATCAGTGCTATCCTCTCAGCTCCCTGCTGGGGGATTCCCTTACTTCATTTTATTTCGTTTCCTTTTGTAAGTAATGACATTCTTTTGAAAAATTTCGTTACTTACTATACAAAATGAAATGCAGGGGGAACAAAATGGAATGAAACGAAACTCAATTCTTTGTCGAAGAGGCCCGCTTTGGTGGAGGAGGAGGTGGTGGTGGTGGTGGCAGCAGGGCCTCCTGCAGCTCCTGCTCACCCTTTCCAGCTGGGCTGCCTTGCGAGCCCAGCAGGTAAGGGAGCCATTTTACAGCGGAATGCAACGGTTCATTTTAAATTTTAAAAAAACCACTGTTTTGTTTCGTTTGTAATGAAATGCTGCTGTTTTGTTTTGTTTTGTTTTGTTTTGTTTTGTTTCATTACGCAATGAACTGATGAATCAGTGTTTTGTTTTTTGTTTAGTGCCCATCCCTAGTCAGTCGACTTTCTAGAATGGTTGAGCAGATCAGCGTTAATTCCAACGGGAATGCACCTTCTTTTTCAAGAGATGGTTTCTCCCTTATCCTTCTTTCTCCCTTTTCTCCTCCAATTCTATTCCTTCCTAAAATGCAGTTTTATTAAGAATATTCTTGTGAGCTGCCTGTTTGTATGTTTTGGGTGAATAGTTAGAAGACACCCATATTTTTTTTAGAAAACTGTCAGTGACATTATTGCTTTTATTTGCATAGGGATGGGGGCAAATCCTTGCCTGGGCGGCTTTTTAAATTTTGAATTGTCTTAGAAAGTCCTGTTATTGTTTTTTTCTTTTGCCCTGCCATCCTGCCATTGATTTCTTATGTTGTGGTTTTTATTTAAATTGTTATTCTGTTATTGTTTTTATCTTGTTGTAAAACGCCTGGAGTTCCTCCGGAAGACGGGTGGTATAAAAGTGTTGAAAGAAAGAAAGAAAGAAAGAAAGAAAGAAAGAAAGAAAGAAAGAAAGAAAGAAAGAAAGAAAGAAAGAAAGAAAGAAAGAAAGAAAGAAAGAAAGAAAGAAATTTTATTGCTTTATACCATAAAGCAGTTTTTAATCGCTGCCTAGATGCCCTAAGCACACCCAATCTCGCCTGATTTTGGAAGCTAAGCAGGGTTGGCCCTGGTTTGGATGGGAGACCACCAGGGAATATCAGGTGCTGTAGGTGCCTGGAGTAGGAACTGGCAAGCCACTCCAGTATTCCTGCCAAGAAAACTCCATGGACATGGGGTCAAGAAGAGTCAGTCACGACTGTAACGCCACAACACACAGCAGTTTTGAATGCCTTGTCCATTGATAAACCCCTGGATAAAAATCAAGGCAGTAACCCTCTTCAGGCACTGAAAACAATACAATACTAGGAAAATACGGTACATGTGAGAAGGGGAACAGTCAGGCCACTTGCTAGTGTCATTCTTCAGGTGACCATCTCTTCCCCCCCCCCCCGGGGGCCAAATAACATGGGATTTGGCCCACCACTCTCCATGTGATGAGAGTGGTGGTGGGAAGCTGAATGATATTCTAATTATGCAGAATTAGCTTCAAGTATTTGCATCTTGCTGTGCACGTTGGAAAAATTATTAGTCTTTTGCATTTCGCTACTGGGCCTCTGCAGCTCAAGCCAGTGATGCTATTCCAATGATCAAAGTTATGAGGAGGTAAGCTTTTAAGAGGAATAGTAACTGGCAACCCAGTTTTGAAAGGGCTCTGATGGTGGAGAACAAAATCCTTGATATATTTAGGAGACTGTTAAGTGGACTAACTGAATTGTTATCCTTTGGAAATGGAAAGATATAATATATTCAGAGTTGTGACAAGCCAGTCCTATAAGCAAAGCAATGTATTGTCATCCTGAGAGACATGTCAATTAGTTGTGACTCTTTCCCCAGTACATGTCTAAAAATGTTCCTGCGACTGAGCATGTGATACGAAGAGAAGCAGAGACCACCTTTTCAGGGAGCCGCTCCTGTTCACCCTCACATCCCTGTTCTTCAGGGACTCCAACTTCAAGCCAAAGGTAATGTATAGTGTTTTGTGTCTGTGTGTATCTGCATAATTGTGGACAGTAATCCATGTATCCATCAATACCAAAAAAAAAACAAAAAAAAACAGCCTTTCAATAAACGACATTATGGAAATCCATTTAATGGGGTGTTAGTTGTTATATACCAGTGTTATCATGATTTCTGATGGTTTTCCTGGCATTGGTCTGGATCAGTCTGCCTCTACAGAAGGGGAGGTCCTCTGCAGACGATCCACCCTAGAGGCTTATGAGGGATTATTCCTTTATGGTTTCCAGTGGCTAGAACTGGAAATGCTGTGGAGATGTTGGCTTTGCTATGACATTTTCTACCAGTTATTTTTTTCCCCATTTGTTCTTATTTTGAATTGTCAATCCATCTTGTGCTTATTTGTTTATTTGTTCTTTTTGTTATTGTGATTTGATTATTTGGTTTGATTGATTAGTTTTTATTTACTATTTTAAGTTGTTTAATCTGTTTTTATATTTTGTACACATTTGTAAACCGCCGAGAGTAATGGTGAGATGGACCATGATTGCTCCTCTTTGGCAGGCACTGCACAGTCAGAAGGGCTCCATGGTTTCAGTTGGATATCAGGTGAAGCGACAGTGCAGTCGGCATCGAACCTGCAGCAAGGCTGACATAACACTTTGCCATAACATTGGCAGCTCTGCAGGAAGGAATTGCTGCACTGATTTCACTGTGTTCTCAAGAAACCATTCAGCAGTGCTTTACTGAATGGTACCAGACTTATTGTCACCCCACCCTCAATCAAATCACATGTTGCTGGTGTTCTTGGACGCGCACTGTGAAAAAATTATTGGGCATTTCAACAACAAAATCTCTTGTCTTGCATTGACTTTTATAGCAAAGGTGAGGTAGATGCAGATGCAAAATGGCCCCTTCTCCTTGTTCTGTATGATGAGAAGAATAGTTCTAATCCCATCATTACAGTCGTGGTTGCACTCTTGCCTGTTGTGACTCTCTCTGTACTGAGTGGTACATCAGCTTTGGCCATGTTTGGACAGGGATAGCCTGACCGCTGTTTTTTATCTCAAATAACCTGGCCCTGACCTGTGTAAAGACTTATAACTTGAGAGGAACATTTTAACTCTGGATTAGAATCTAATTGACAAGAAATCCAATGCTTCCAATCAGGGGGTTGCTGGCCGTAGGAGGCCCAGCTGCCATATACTCCACTACAGGGCTGTCCAACTTTGAACAGCCTGCGGCCTTCCTGACGCTCCTGAACGTCCCCTGCGGTTGACTCTTGGAGCATTGCAGTGGCAGTGGCGGCAGCCCCATCCAGCCTTGTTTGGCACCTAAATCAAATGGATCAAGCAGCCTTCCTCCTCCTCCTCCTCCTCCTCCCCTTCCCCTGAGTGAAGAGAAGAAGTGGGGGAGGTTTGGTCCTTTTGAATTTGGTGACATGTGAGCACTCTCCTGGATGCTTCTTTGCCCTGTGTGACCGCCGGGGCACTTGTCATCTGGCCGGGGAGGGGGGGGAGGACTTCGCCTCTGGCCCTCCCGCCACTTCTCCACCCGCCACACCACTGGGACACTTGTCATCTGGCTGGGGAGGGGCCAAATGGGGGACCTTGCCACCACCTCCACCCTCCTAGTGGTGGCTGCCCCCCCTACCAGCCCCCCCCCTGCTAGCTTGGCAGGCAGCTCCCCGAGGCCACTGCCAGAGAGACCAAGGGTACAAGGGTGGCTGGGAGGAGGTGCCCAGCCCAGCAGAAGCCCCATGGGGCCCAGGCCGCAGCCCATCAGTGCCACCACTCCCGCGCATCTCACTGATGTGCAAGTGGCGGGGGGGGAACCCCCCCAAACACGCTGCTACAGACGGCGTGCCGGGAAGCTGGCAGGGACCTGGTGGCCGACCTCCGGTTGTAAAGCACATGTATACAGTACCTGGAAACACCAAACAACTGTAACTGTAGGCATTATCACATAACACAGATCTAGGAAATTGAGGGATTGGTGTCTGTTTTTCAGCCTTCTTGAAATTTATCTGAGACCTAACTGACTGTAGACACAGGCTGCAACATAAAATGACAATGTGGCAATTAGGATGTTGCAGGCCACCTCTCAAATATGCAGATGTAACATCAATTTACAATACAGTGGTACCTTGTATAAAGGAATTAATTCGTTCCAAATGAAATTATGTTAAGCAAATTTTTCCTTTATACAAATTCCCATAGGAATGCATTGAAAATAGAGTGATCCCATTTTTATGTTGTACGGATTTTCCCCATAAGCGATTATGTTAAGCAAATTTCCCCTATCTCCAGATTTTTTTGTGTTGTACAGATTTTATGTTATACAAGCTGTTTGTTATACAAGGGTCCACTGTACTTTTTTTCTGGGATTTGCTTTTCAAGTTGAGTCCTATGAATAATTGGCATGAACCTGTATACTGTAAGAGAAGGTTCCACCTCAGTTGCCGCCCAACCTCTGCTTATTACTTGTTTTGATCTGCAGACACGAAAGCCACACCTGGAGCTTGGAACGGACAGAAAGCCTGACTTCCGACTGTCAGTCTGGGATTATGTTGTCTTCAGTGGGGACCAGCAAGTGCAACAGCCCTGCCTGCGTGGAAGCACGTGCTCGGCGGGAAGCCGCGTACTCCATTGAAGAACAGAGAAGGCCAATGATGCAATACAGAGACTCAGTGGATTCCCTGCGAGATTCACCACATAGTGAGAGGTCTCGTTTTCTGCTGTTATTATCGCTTATGGTTTTAGATTGACTTGTCACTGTGAATATTGCTTTGTTGATACCCAGATATAGCTACCTATAAAGTCCTGTCTTGAACAGCACGTGACATGAGACTAAGAAAGGGAGCCAATGAGAGGTTTGACAGGAAGTCCAACCAACCAGCTGGATGAACTGGTGAAGGGTTGTGGGATTTTTACAACACATATGCAGATCCTAAAAACCCATATAACACTGAGGGGAAGACTTTGAGCAGTGGAACAGAAGGCCTATAGTTCTTAGTGGGAAAGCTAATCTTCCACAAATTCACCAAACGCCGCAGTAGCAATTGACCTTGTAGAAAGGTCATAGGAAGTTAAAACCTACAAACAAACAAACAAACAAACAAACAACAACAACAACAACAACAACAATAAAGTAACAGACAACATACAGCTATACACTTTAAGTATACCATTTAAAATATATCAGACAGTGTTCAGAAGTATTACAACTTCTGTGTAGTAAAATGAGTAATAAAAATGCAGAGGTGGTCAAAAGAAAAATGACTAAACTGAGGTGAAGCATCTGGTTGCAGAACCAGCCACTGGGGGGCAGATTCTCCAGTGTGCTTCCTGTAACAAGAGACATCCTGTGTGGCCTTGGGCAAGCTGCACAGTTCTAGGGCACCCCTAGAAGAAGGTAGTGGTAAAACAGTTCTGAGGACTTTGTAGTTAGAAAACCCTGAGGAGAGTCACTGTAAATCAGAATGGACCAGATGGCATGCAATTGTTATTATGAATACAAGCTACTTCTGTTTATAAAGTCTTAGGAAGCCAGGACTTAAAAGCATGTGCTTTTAGAGATAGACGCGGTTCACTCTGAGAGTTTAAGGTTGATGCCAACGTTGTTTCTTCCTCTAGGTATGTGTCTGCCTTGACCACACCAGCACGCCTTTCACCGGTTGACTTCCATTACTCAGCATCTTCTCACATGCCCACCTTTGAGATCACCTCCCCTAACTCTGCTCATGCAGCCTCCCTGCCCCCTGCAGCCTCCATTAGCTTCCAGGTGGAGGAGCAACAGCCCTTGCTCAGAAGATACCAGGTCCCTTTCCAAGACATTCAGCGCTATGACAGTTACCACCAAAGACGGAGGTACCTGAATGAGAGCACAGGGAGCTTGCCATCCAGCCCCTTTCGGATCACCGAGGATGATGAATATGAGACAACACACGAGTACATCACTGCACTAGAACAGCCAAAGAGAACAGGCAGCAGCAACAGGCGGTGGAGGAAATCTAAACTGAACGGGCATCTGTCACACCGGGGCAAAATGCTCAGAGACTCCTTTTCAGTAAGCAGTGCCTCATACAGTGAGTCTGATGAGGAGCTGGTGGCTGAGAGCACCCCTTTCTTAAGTATTCGGAACGCTGAGGCAATGGACCCGGACTCGCCCCCTCTCTATCGTCAGGCCGAGAACAGGACTTACTATTCCTTCAACAGATGCACACAGGGAGACAGCCGGCTCACACGGACCCGGTCCAGCCAAGATTCAGCACCACCGTAGATGTCTCACAGAATCTCCCTCATGCCCGTTCCCATGAACATATAAGTATTGAGGAAAGGGGGGGAATGAAAGAAATTTTTATTTTATATATAAAAAAGGAAAAAATATAACAAAAGAAATGTTTTATTTTCATTTTAGCAACGATGTCTTATAATAGCTAATGGCAAAGACCTTTTTTGTAAGGAATCTATTTATATGTAACATCTTGATTTACAGCTTCTGAAAAAAGAAGAAATCAACAAAAAAAATTAAAAAGAGATGGGCCAATTTTTGACTACTTACAAATCATTGAGAAAAAAAATTGTGGTGCCTTTTGCTGTGTGCTAATGCCAGAATCCACACTGAAGATTATGTTGAAAGCATTCTTGAGATCATAGGCTTTACGTTCCAGAAAACCTGTTATGGTTATTTGAATGGGCACTTTTCCATTTAAATAACCCCCCTTTTAAATTGCTTGCTATCTGGATGTTGGTAAATTTAGTGCTTTTAAACAATTGATCCTCACCCGCTCTCACCCTTCTCTCTCCCTCCCATCCCCCACAAACAGGTAGTCTCACACAAGACATATGACTTAATATTATCATGAATCTTTTTCTTTCAGGGAAAAGTATGTACTGGTAAGCAAAAATTATATTTTCTTTCAGTGTACATTAAAAAGGGGGTTTAAAGGTTTTTTTAAAGCACATATTGGTGGTAGCCCTTACAATATGTCTCTTATCCTGAACAGGTCTGTGAGCATGGTGGTGCAGGGTGAAAGCAGGTGGGCAGAGATAAGAAACACAATATTTGAAATGAAACATACTAACTACTTTTTCCAGAACCTAGTTCTGTTCCATGAGGGAATGCAAGAGCTAGTTATTTATTTATGATAGGGAGCGAACGCTATACATTTTGTGGAGCAAAAAAAGGTGGCGCCCAGAAGCTTGCTTGATCCTAATGCAAGCCTGAGTCCCACAGTGGATTCAGGGCAGAGGTGCTGTTGGTAAGGTATGGTATGGACGCTCTACGTGTTTTAAAAGGCCTAGGTGAAGCAAAAGTCCCCAAAGTACGTCACCCTAATTATTATTCCCACTTGCCCACTTCTACCTTCTCACCCACAATGCAGCACCACCAGCATGCTCACTTTGGCCTCAGCCTCCCACAGAAAAGAACATCAAAGGAAACACCTTTACGTGCTCTGTTTTATCAAGGTGGTGGTTATCGTAATGTCCTAGCGTCTCATAATGACTTTCTCTTTCCTTTTTTCAAAAGCCATCAGGTCTCTCTCTCCCCACCCCCATGTCACTAGCTGTACAGCAACCTTCTGCATAGAGGTGGCAAAAAGACCCACAACCAATCCTGCGAAAGAGAGAAAGCGCGCATCTTTCTTTTCTTGTTATTTTGGGGTGGCCCTCCGGTTTACACCCTAGCTTGCCTCTATCTTTTTCTGTTTTGACTTCTGCATGTCCTTTGCATTTCAGATACTGTAGATTGGATGCATGGAGAAGCTGTGACAGAAGATAAAAATACAATTGCCAGTGTATTTCATTTAACTTTTAGCAATAAAATACTTTAAAACCCTTTGTTCCTCACCCACAACAGGGTCCAATAGAAACGCTGCTAATTTGTCATAAAGATGATTGTAAAAAAAAAAATTGCTCTGGATTGTCTGAATGTCAGAACTCTTGACTGTTTAACACTTGAACTTTTTTAACATTATAAATAAAAGGAAGAAATGACCACCTTGATTATAAAATCAATTTCATAGGCAACGTTAAAGAGAGATCTGCTAGAACGACGGGAGCTCTCTTAAATGTAAACAGTACAGTATTGCCGATCTCACTTGGGGCTTGGCTAGACGGGCCAATTGGAATGGGCAGGATCAGAGGGTCACTTAAGACTGATTAGGCCAGAGGTGCATGATGTGACCCTTGCATCCATGTGTGAGAAATCAGTGTGATTTCTGATCAGGAAATCACACTACACCTCAATTGGCCTTATGTAGCCTGATTAGGGTCTTTTACCTTAAATCCAAATATTATTTCCTTGGAAAGGGAAAGATTGCTCAAGATTGTTAAAAGCCTTCCTTTTGAGATTTCTTGTTGTGAGCTCTCCTTTGAAGGGCAGGGCATATCTTTTTAAATGTTGCCAGTAGGGCATGTCTTTTTAATGTGGCTAGGAGATGCCTTGAACGTTTTTTTAACTGTTATCAAAGTGTCACATAATTACTGTGTCAGTTAGCAACCGTAGAAAAGCAATGGGATGCTCCGAAGGCAAGGAAGATTGAAAAGGAATGCTTCCCATTTCTCAAAATCAATAAGACGCTCCATGGGATGTTTCCCTTTATATGTGCCATAACCTGCTCTGTATATGCCCTACTGCTCTAGGCAATGTTTGTGACAATCTTGGGAGGCTGCATAGGAATATTTCTTGCATACAGACAATGCCCAGTTTTAAAAAGTCCTTGCATCAAGAAGGTGATAAGTGAAGAAGCAGTAAAACGAATATGAAAACACCAAGAAATCATAAAATGCATGAGGTTGGGAGTATTTTAATTTGGATGATAAATCAAATAGAAGTAGTTGCATCTAAACAGCCAGGGTAAAATAAAGGGCAAGAGAAGTGCAAGAAGAAGAAGAATTTACTGTGCAAAGAACCTGAGATAAAAAAAATTAATAGCACAACAGTAAAAGAAATGGGCAACACCCAGAAAATAATTTCAGTGACCTACACCCCCAACCATTCTTGGGTAGAATTTGATTTACTTGTTGATATAAGGGGGGAGGGGGAGAAACAGTTGAGCCTCCCTCAGCAGACAGTTTTAGAGTCCGGGAGCAGCTTCCAAGGAGGCATGTCTTGTGTCACCATATCTTGTAATATTTCTGGAGCAAAGATAAGAATTTCACCCTAACATTTTTAGGACCAGGCAGGTTCATAAGGGAGAATATGGTCTTTGGAAGAGCCTGGTCCCAATTCATATGTGACTTTGTAGATCATCGAGCTTTCACCTTGGGCCTGAAAAAACAACTTGGTAGCCAATGAAACTGCTGGAGGAGTCTACCTGTAACAGTCTACAGTAAGTAGCTCCACTGGGATTTTCCCAGCACTTTTCAAAGGAGAATGGGATGCACTGAATTGAATTGAAATGGGATGGGACGTGTTGGGGTCCATCTTAGCCAGATCAGACATCTCAAGCAGAAGACATACTGGGCACAGTAGCTGCTGCTGAGGATGCCAACACACTGCTGGCCACTGACAAGATTTGGACCTCCATGTACGTGGCTGAATCCAGGAGTACACCAACATTTTACTTTACCATCATTGTTCAATAGCCACTGAAGCTATAAACAGGCATCATTCTTAAAACTGCTTAAGAAATGATGGGTAAAATTTAGCATCAGGCCAAAATGACATCCTGGATTAAAACTGGATGGAATTAACAGAGGCTGCTATTGCTACAAATGATATAAGCCTTACCATGGTTTGAAAATGGTCCCCTTTTAAGAAAGGTGCCAGCTACCCTTTCAGAGCTCCTATCCACACCTGCCAGTGCTGAGATCCCTTCTGGCTACTAACAAGACCAGGGTCAAGATACAATATATGGAATGAAGACAGAGTCACTCTGGAGCCCCTTCCCACCCTCACCCCGCAGCATCACTGCCTGGCCAGTTCTTGGAGACTACTCCAGTAGTAGCTAGCTAGCAACAATGTTCTTGCCCAGGATGGCCACTCCAGCTGCTCCATTGTCATTGTATATTGGGAAGTCAAGCTGTTGTCTCAACCCTGGCTGTCAGGAGTGGAGAACCCTCCCAGGAGTGTCCAGGAGACTGGAACTACACTGTATCCCCTCATATGAGGAATTGCATTGAAGCAGGATGTTTCAATCTCTCAAGCAAAGAAGTTTAGTTGCCATGACTCAATTTCCAGATAAACTCACCTGGATGACTGAGAATCTTCACAGACATAAGAAGAATGTGTTGCAAGCAATTTGCAGGTAGCCCCAGTAAAAATTGTTGCAAAGGTGTGGTTTCAGCCAAAGTAAGAATGAATGATCAGCAAGGGAATAAAATAATCATTCTTACATAAAGATCCAGTAGTAAAATAAGCAGCTAGGGATGTGTGGAGCAGGCAGTACATTCTATCTTCCCATGGCCCATTTAATAAATATGTCTGCCCTATAGGATATGTAGTAATCTCTCTCTCTCTGTGTGTGTGTGTGTGTGTGTGTTTGTGTGTGTGTTTTGTGTCGTTACAGTCATGCCCGACTCTTCGTGACTCCATGTCCATGGAGTTTTCTTGCTAACTTGTAAAAATAAATGTGCCTAGTGGAGAGTTTTTCGTAATCTAGGTTGATAAAGGTTCAAACTGTTGATCCCTCAGATCCCCGCACAGATGACATTTTGTTAGACAATGTTTTGTGTCCTCCACCTTAGAACACCCCACTAGACAGTTTATTTGGGCTAGTCCATCTAACATCCCTGAACACGTTTCTACTGCAAGCGGTTCAATCTGCATGAGCCAAAAGCCAACACAGCTCATTTGAGCTGTTAAAGGACAAATATAAATAGCAGTTTAAATAGCAACATTTTGTAATTTTTTAAAGATCTCTTTTTTGAGCTGCCTCATATCCAGCCTTAGATATGATTATAGACCTTTTGGCTGCCCAAGTGTCCCATTCCATTTCCTTAATGGCTGGTAAAGCCATCTGAAATACTATCTTGAGCCAAAACAAAATGGTTGCTTCCTTCACAAGAGTACCTCCAGGATAGCAGAATGGCACAAATCAGATGATGGCCTTGGAAGAAGAGCTTGTTACCCCTAATGCTCTGGTAAAAGAATATGTGCTGGATAGATTCCAGGGCTGTGATGTTTGAAAGAACCCAGACCGAAGCTCTGCAGAGTCTCTGAGGCAATTTATCCTTGTAAACCTAAAGAGGTGATCATTTTTCTGCATGATCTAGAAGAGAAATAGCTTTAGAATATACCTCGGTTGACAGAGCGGCAGAATAGAACTGATCTGATTAAATTCCTGAGCTTTTAAATACCAGTTCAAAATATTTATACAGTATATGCATTGGGGTGTTCAAGGGATTGCTTGCAGAGCTGCCATCTGTTTTTTTTCCCAATAACCAAACTTTGATTTTTGTGTCACTACCATTGCACAAGAGTGCAGTGATGTTATTGTGCAGCTCAGAAAATGAACATTCTACAAGGCAGCTCAAACAAAAAAATATAACTTTGGAACTGGACTTCGGATCAACACCAGAATTGGCATAGATGTATTAGAAAGTCTGCTATTGCTCTATTTCACATTTGGGGATATTTGGGCACATGCTTTTTTATTTATAATTTTTAAAATGTTAAACTGGTCCCCTCCCCCATGCAGAAACAAAAACCCTTTATCTCCCCATATTTAAAATAGGTCATATAATTTGAAAAGTCTATTCTTGTTTACCTTGAAAGCGGATGGTTTGCCCACCTTCTTTTTTGTATTTGGAAGCTATCCATGCTGCATCAGCTGAAATATTAATCCTCAAAAAGCCTTTCAAGAGAGTAGAACGACTACTTTTTAATCACCTTTGAACAGAAAAGGCTTAGTAATAGATGAATTGTGGCAGTTTTGTGGGTTTGTAAGGGAGATGTTTGGAGGGCAATATCATAGAAACAGTGAAAAGACAAACAATGGGGGGGAAAGAGGCTTGGTTTAAGAAGAGTAATGGAGTGAGAATCCTCCAAAAAGAGGATGTTTGGAGGTAAAAAAAATGCTTTTTACCTCCAGTCAGCATATAATTGTTTAAGGCATATTCAAAATATTTATCCATTACAAAAGCACAAAACAATTGTGTTTGTTCCTGTCCCAAGTGCTTTCAGTAAACATTCTCTCATTATTTCTGAGACCAGCCTTTCAGACAGAAGTATTCAAAGAGGAAATCTCCTCTCATCAATCAGGATCCAATTAGTTGACTCTCAGGAGAAGAGTCCTTTAACTCCTTCCTGGCCAAACAAGCATTGTGCTGTGAAAGGGATTTTGCATCTGGTTGTAAAAATATTCAAACATATTTTTTAAAAAAACTATTCAGAAACTCACTTAAGCAGTGAAAATACTATTTTTGCTTTGTGGCTGGGGACTTGGTGCCTACATCCTGTCATAATGGCAGTTACTTCATGTCCACTTTGTCTCTCTAAGTGTAGCCTTTCAGAGTGGTACAAAAAAAATCTTACTTCATGTCCGTTGCGCAATAGCTGAAATTTGTCTTGACTACGTCCCCAGAACGGGTGTTAAACACGACAATACTGTACCTGGTGCTGGGGTAGGGTTTTCCCTGTTCCCAGTTTGTTCCCAGTTTCTGTTCTGAGACAAGACACTGTGAGGTAGCAAATGTCATGCAACAAAGCATTCGTTTCTCTCAGAAAACTGTGTCGCAGGTACTAGGTTGGGTGTTACAGTCAAACTGCCCACCCACCCCAGATGATCACCACCCCCTTGCCCTCCTCCGTTAAATACCAATAAAACAAATCAAACTTCAAAGCCAGGTAAGAGGGACGCCAGACAGACAATTAATTAGGAAGCAAAAGGAATAAAGAACAAAGAAAGCCCGAAGGCTACCACCCGGAGCATTCCAATGCTGCCATGTGGAGAAAGTGAAAGCTAGCCAGACAAGCTGCAGATTCCTTCCCTGCCTGCAAAGATTTAGACTTTTCAGAAGCGAAATATCAGAAAAGAATTTTTAAGCTTCCCCCCACCTCAAAAAAAGGAAAAAGGAAGCTAGTCAAATTCAGTGTTTGTCACGGTAGAGGTCCGTGAGGTAACACTTGTCATGAGACAAGTTATCATGAGCATGGGAACATTGAAACAGGGACAAAACCACGTGATCGCAACCAATGCTGTCACGGTACAAAACTAGTCGCGGAACAAAGATGGACGTGAAGTAACCACCTATATGAGCTAATTATCTCCCAAATGTCATATCATTAATAGCTCTGCTCAGATCTTGCAGACCAACAAGATCTCCTATTAGGTCTTCCTCTACTGTTCTCCCTGCCCACACTTTCCCAGCGACTTCCTTTCTGTCCAGTTCTGTATTTCATTATATGTATACAGTATAGTAGAATAGCTTCGGTTTACTCAATTTTTCTCTAGTGAGAGTTCAGGCTTGACTTGATTGAGCAAAGACTTCTCTGCCTTTTTGGCTGGTTGTGGTATCTTTCAGGCTTTCTGCCATCCATGCTTGTTGAAAAATTGCCATAACAATGGCTTTGTGTGTGGGTGTGAAGTGGTTAACTGATGAAAAAAGGAGTCAGATTATGGGATTTTCTGTTGCTCAGTGCCATTTTCTGAATGGTAGCAAGCACAAGAGGGTATCTATAGACCAGTGGTTCCCAGTTCTTGGACTATGACTTCCAGAAGCCTTCACTGCTAGCCGTGCTGGCCAGGGTTTCTGGGAATTGCAGTCCAAGAACACCTGGGTCACCCAAGGTTGGGAACCATTGCTGTAGACCAGTGGTTCTCAAC
>JAHTLZ010000204.1:97248396-97275422 GCA_023846285.1 Phrynocephalus versicolor | reverse complement strand
TCCATCCATCCATCCATCCATCCATCCATCCATCCATCCATCCATCCTGCCCATCTGGCAGCGAGATCACTCTGGAGGTTCTTTTGGGTCTAATCTTTTTTCCCCCCTGAGAGATTTGTGGATCATTCACTGTCAAATCAATATATGCATCCACAGCATCACTTTGAGAGTGGCCATTCCTATAGCATAGGGCATGACTTTAAGACAAGCCTGATAGTCAGCCTAAGCTTACTGCCGTGTTCAGGTAAACTGTGCCAGATGCACACGTAGATCTCAGAAATGAATACTAAATCCTTAACAATGCGGTCAAGCCAATAATAATTTCAGTTCAAAGCTAGTCTGAGAGGACAATATTGTCTGAATTATCTGAAATGTTTATAGAGGCCAAAGATCAGAGCCTGCTAGATTCAATACCCGAGGTAAATCTCCACGACAAATGTTCTCTGGAGGACATGGGGTGGCCTGCACATGCAACCTTATTGCCCTCCCATCTCCCCAGAAAATAACATTGGTGAGGTGAACTATGGAGCCAGATCTCGTTTGGACGGTGGCAGTAAGGACAATAATATTATACGAACAACAAACTGGGCTAAATGGGTAAGTCTTCTCGTTTCCTCCACAGGACTTCTCAGAAAACTGAATCAAATACTGAAGTCAGTAAAAGCCACAAATTGTTTCCCTGCTGGTAAATTAGAGGGTTCCTCAGCAGCATGGGAGAGATTCAGGCAGCGAGCCAGTATGAGAGACCCCTTCCTTGAAGCCAATCTGCTCCTTGCCGACAATTTTGCAGAAGTTTAAGCCAGTCTTTCAACTTAATTGCACAGTAGGAATCCATGCATTTTCCTGATGATAGAAAGGAGGCTTAGGAAGAGGGAATGACTGGGGTCAAATCATGGACCCTTTTTATAAATAGGAAAAATGATAGCCTTACTCTCTTTGAAGGCAGTAGTCCCTGAGTTATTAATCAACAAAGAAGGATATTCTAATTAAGGAGTCTGTGGCTAGTTTGCCATCAGTACTTCAGATAGAACATAGTCTGGTCCTGGCGCCTTCATAAGAACATAAGAACAGCCTTGCTGGGACAGGCCACAGCCCATCCAGTCCAGCATTTTGTTTCACACAGTGGCTCCCAATTACTTCAGGGTATTCCAAAGCAGAGGTCTTCACCTGCTTATGATTCCCTGCAAAAGGCATTGAGAGATATCCTGCCTCTCTCTCCAACCCGGAAGTTGTCCTTAGGCATCCATAATGATAGCCATTGAGACCCTTGTTCGCCATGAACTTGTCCAGTCCTTTCTCAAAGTTGTCACAGCTGACAGCTGTCACCACTTCTTCTGGCAGGGAGTTCCACAGACCAGTGATCCTCTGGGTCTCTTATTATCACAGGACACAATTTAATGCTTATGTGCTCAGTGATTTCCTATTGGGTTACTAGAGGCCAATAGAGAACAGCCAGGTTCAGGAAAGGGATATATACTACCATACTGTAGGTAGCATATAAAATATAGGTATATAGGGGGGGAAAGCACCAGTTGCCAACTGCCAAAAGGTTATCCTGGTTAGAAAAGAGGAAGAACGTGCCAGTACATCTGGCCATTGTTGCTTCTGTCAGTGTTATAAATACTTTTAATTTGTTTCTGAAGATGAAGGCCATAATGAAACCAGTATTTCTCAGAGATCCTCCCAGGACATGGCGGGAACTCATTCCTTGTGACTGTTGCTAATTGTAAGACGGTTCTCAAAGCCTTTGGTTTCTGTATGAAGAGCAGATGAGTGGAATGTGGCTTCCGATAGCAAAAGTATTCCTCCTATTGCAGAACGATAGACACAGCTTCTTCCGTTCTACTGGAACATCTAATTATGCTGCCATCAGACAGTAGAGATGGGCATGAAATCTCAAAATGGTGTTTCGTTTCATTTATCTTCATTTCATTTTGTTCGTTTGAAACAATTTTTTTAAAAAAATTCATTTTGTTTTTAATTTTGCTTCATTTTTCATTTTTATGTGTTTTATGTGCATGTTTTATGTAACTACTATGTGTTTATGTTTTTTAATGTTTTTTACCTTTGTTTTGTATGTTTCGAGGAGTGGGTGGGGAAACACAAGCTTTTAAAACTTTGTATTAGTCCCCGAAGCAAGCGCCAATCAGCTGGCACACGGGGCTTGCTTCGGGGACTAAAAACAAGTTTTAAAAGCCTGCACCTTCCCCCACCTGATTGGGCATGTTGGGGGGGAAAGCAGAGGCTTTAGAAACCTTTTTAAAGTCTCCTAAGCAAGCCCTGCGCACCAGCAGATCTGCCCTTGCTTCAGGGACTAAAACAAGTTTTAAAAGCCTGCACTTTCCCCCCACCTGATCCAATGCATTGAGGGGAGAATGGTATGGGTTTTTAAAAGTGGTTTCCCATGGGAATGCATTGCTATGGGGAAAAAATGAAACGGAATAAACTGAACATTTTCATTTCAGTTTGTTTTCGTTTTCTTTGAAGAGGCAGTTCATTTTTTATTTCATTAGGAAATGAAATGAAAAACAAAAAATGAAACAAAAAATTCATTTCATGCTCATCTCTATTAGACAGCATAAAACAGTACAGCCAAAGGTGGCTTTCCTTTGTGTCCTTTTGTCAGGCTTAGCTATTTCCTTATGCCATTTGTGTTATGACTCAAATTATAGTCATAACTAGAGATTGGCACAAAATGAAAAATGAAACACTCTTTTGTGATTTTGTTACATAGTAAAGCATTTTGTTATGAAACAAAATGGTAGAATGCGTTTCGTGACAAAATGACGCAAACCAACATTTCTTGCTGTAGAAATGAAACAATTCATCATAGAGGCACCAAATTTGGTGGGTAGCTTCCTTGGACTCTTTCCTTTAAGCCCTCCAAATTTGGAGAGCTTTTGGATTCAGGGGGCCAAGTTATTAAACTCTAAAATGGGTCCTCCATGGAAAAAGAGGAAGAGTTAAAATGTTGTTTTAAACTCAAGCCTCTCTGTGCTCTGGAATGCAAAGGAGGGGAGTTCAGATAAGATCTTGCTTGGAAGGGTTGCTAAATGATAAAGCAATAACACCCCTAAAAGAGCAAATGAACATTTATGGACCTGACTGCCTGTACTTCCAAAGGCAAGTGAAAACAGAACAGAACAGAATCAGCCCCCCTCCTTCGTATTCCACAGCACAGAGGGGCTTGAGTTTAAAATGAAGTTTTTCCTCTTCCACTTTTTCCAAGGGGGACCCACTTTGGAATTTAATAACTCAGCCCCCTGAACGCCAAACCTCTCCAAATTTGGAGGGCAAACCTTTTAGAGTCCGAGAGCCCAAACTGCAATTCAAAACCCACTAATTTTTTGCAAAGTGCCAATACAGCAATTTAATCTGAATACAGGGGGCTGTGAAGGGGTGATGTTGGGTCCCCATAGAAAGGGCTCCGAGTGCCACCTTTGGCACTCGTGCCATAGGTTTGCGAACACTGGCATACAGGGAAGAGTCCAAGAAAGCTACCCACCAAAGTTGGTGCCTCGTGCCTCTAGGGAATCATTTTATAGTGTAATGAATTGTTTCATTTTGTTTCATTTCATTACGAAAATCTTTTAAAAATTGTTAATAATGAAACAAAAGGAAACAGAAGGAAAAACAAAATGCTATATTTTCATGTCGTGCCCATCTCTAATCACAACTGTAGATCCCTGCTTGTCCCATTTCCATGAAGCAAAGCCTTTTGAGACCTTTGCCTTGCAGCCATCAACAAGGTAACGGCAGACAATTTCTGATTTTAAGAAAGATTTTAAATGGACCTTAACTTTACTATTGCACAAAAGGTACAGTGGGAGCCTTTAATAGTCAAAAACTACCACCACATCACAATTAGTGATTCCAACCCTGGGTGGTGGCAATCAAGTGGCAACTTTTGACTTCCCACCTCAGTCTTGAGACTACCAAAGCTCTGAGCCTCAGAACCAGAAAGGGAGATGATATAAGACATTTTCAATTAATTCCAATTAAATATTCTGGCTTGTAAGGCCTAAAGTTTCCCAAGAGGATTTCAGCCATGGAGTTGGAAGAAAATTACTCCAAAAAAGATACTGGCCTCTAGATGTTTTGATCCCTTCCTTTTACACCCCCCTCAAAATCATTAGTCATCTTGAAGATGGAAGAAGCCTCACCTCAAATATCAAATAATGTTCTTTCAAACGATATTCTTCAGCCTCTTTGGACTTAAGGCCTTTCACTATGGGATGTAGTTTATGCTCAGTTAACTCATCTGAAATTTGCCTCATTTTATTTTCATGAGACTGTAGCTGTTCCTCCTGGAGAGGTGAGGTAGAGAGAGAGAAAGATGTTAGAAGAAATCAACACATATGCAGGCCTTTATCTGATGGCAGATATATCCCTTTTTCTAAAGATAATTGGAGCAAATATTTGGACTACAGTGGCTGTCCTGATAAAGGATTTCTGGGTGCCCAACTCTAATTTTTATTTAAAAACAGATTTCATATCCAGCCAGGGCTTTTATAGGGGACATTGCTAGTCTCAGTGCCTGACACTCTGGGGGAAGCTGCCAGGCTGCGTCAAAACCCACTAACACCAAAGTGCACCCTAATCCCTCAACCCACCCACCCAACCATGAACATGGATGTTTACTTGTCCTACAATGTCCCAGAGCTTATTTATTCAGTGTGGGGATATAAATATGAGCTTAATCTCAAAGTGGCTCATGATGTCACAGGGATGCAACTCCAACAGAGCTGTGCTGAAAACAAAATTGGGGAGACCTTTAAGTCCAAGGTGCCTGCAGGCATTACAGCCTTTGAAGGAACAAAATCATTTTCCTTTGCTTGCCCCATTTCAACCCATACCATGACTTTACTTAAGCATATAAATGTCCAATCCCACCCACCCACCCAATGTGTAGATAGGCTCAATTAGATGTTCCTCCATTCCTCCAATGGAGGAACATCCATTTCAGACTGCAGGTGGGGAGTACCATTGTCTGATGCTTCTCAACAGAAGCTAGTGGAGGGATTGAAGGTGTACAACAAACCGAACTTTTAGGAAAATATTAGGAAAATGGTGTCCCAGTCCTTTCTCTGCCACTGAACTAGTTTTCTTTTTATGTTGAAATATTAAAGCAAAGTGTTCTGTTTATATCAAGCATGTCCAAACTTCTGCCCTCCTGATGTTTTTGTCCACAACTCCCAGAATTCTAAGCTTAGACTGCCAATGGCAAAGGACTGTGGGAGTTGTGGTCCAAAACATTTGGAAGGCCAAATTTGGGCATGCTTGCGCCTTATATATTGACCCATCGTGTTTAAAGTACTTACTCTAAACAGAGGAGCACATCAAATGGTACATCCCGCGTACAATATGGAATTCATTCTAGCAGCTCATAGTGATGCATAGACTAACTTTTCATTTTTCTTCAGCCTTGTCTTTAAGTATAGAACTGTTCATGTAAATTGCATGTGGTATACTTTCTCTGGGGAATACCAATACTGAGGTATGCCTGCCGGCTATTGCAATGTTTCAAAGCTGGCTTCCTGCTCTTCGCCAACACATGCAGAGACAGGGTTGCACATAAACATGCTAAAATTGTACCTGACAGAGCTTAGTTGTTGAAGAAGGCAAGAGAGGACGGCAGAATTTCTTCATGGAGCAGATAGCAGCTGGAAAGGCAGGGGCAGAAAAAATGGCAGCCACCAAGTTGATTCTCAGAATCCAGGACAGCATTTCTCCCTTGCTTCTGAGGAAGGAAGGAAGGAAGGAAAAGGATTAAAATGGTTAGAGGCTGTGTTTATCTTTGTAGGAAATAATTAATGCTTTTCTCTTTCTCTGTGCAAGTCATCCTTCTGAAGTTGTATGGCCTGTGAAACGGAACAAAAGACCATGGATGGCTGTTGGCCCAAGGGGAACACCCCATCTGCTGGGTCCATAAAAGCTTAGGGTAGGTAGTTAAGGCAACCCAGACTCAGTTTGGAGCAGGACTGGCAAAATGGACTCCTCTAAACTCCCATCAGCCTTAACCAGTATAGCCTGTAGTGTGCAGTTAAACCACACCTGGACTTCCACAATTTACACCCATCCAAAGTTTACAACTTTCATGCTTATTTTTCCATGCCAATATATTGACAGGTAGTTAGTGCAACTTTTCTAATATCAGGAAAATATGTTCTGTGCACCCGAAACCAGAATGTTATGAAAGTATCTGTCTTTAGGAAATGTTAAACCAACACGGGCATATTCAGAAAGCTACACAGAGCAAATAATAACAATTAAATCCAAAAATTACCATGGCATTTATGGGAGTGGCCTGGGCTCTGCCCAAATGATGGGGCATAAACTCATAAAAAGCACCTGTTACTCACTTGAGGAACCCATTGCTAGCCTTGATAATAAATAACCATATGCCATCAAGTCAATTCTGACTTATGGCAATCCATTTCAAAAATTTTCAAGGGAAGAATACTCAGAAATGCTTTATCATTTCCTCCTTCTGGGAGTAACCCATCACTGTGCAATTGGCCCAAAGGTGCACAGGCTGGCTCTTCTACTAAGTAGAAAATCAGACTCCCAATATCTGATTTCTTCAGCCAGAGACCTAAAGCAGTAAGCTATTTGGCCAGCTAGCACGACCCTTGAACTAGGAAGAAAAGGGATGTAAATATGTCAATTGATTGCTACAACCCTGGCTGAAATAATTCACATAGCTACTGTGTAGTATGAAACAAGTCCCGCCAACACCAAGATACTTGTTGTTAGGTCGAGCTGGAATAGCTGACAAATGAGGAGAAGGCTGGAGGAAATTTCTTATGTCACTGTCAGTTGTTTAGTGATCATTTTCCTCCTACAGATTTTCTCTGATGCTCAGCACACAAGCCTTGCAAATAGCTTCAACCTCTCCCTCTCTCCAACGCGCTTCTCAAGTGAATTAACAAAGTACAATAGAACTCCTCTATCCAAAGGGGATTGGTTCCAATTTGCTAACAACGACATTTATACACAGCAAGTTAAAACAAAAAATAATCCAGAAAAAAGCATTTTCACATGTATTACCAGAACTGGCCATTAGAGGCCGCCAGAGACCATGCCATATATTCTTCAACAACAAGAGAATATACAGTATAATATAGGCCCTGGCTCCATCTGGTGGTCAGTTCCGGTAAGTACATGATGAAAATTTATATTTCTATTTTTAAAAAAATATTTTAAATATTTTAAGACTGTAAAACTACAGATACAGGGGTACTACTGTACTCCGTTTGTTTTGTCTTCTGTTAGGAAACTGTTTAAGAAATGTGAAAGTGCTGTGGGGAATTAAGAAGGCCAAATGTGGATTTCTCTGGGAGACATGGAAAGACTATACTTTCTGTCCCTTTAAGCCCAGTTCAAAGTGATGGCCATGATTCATGTTTACAAAGAGAGCAACTGATACAGACTAATGAAGGGCAAGAGTAGGAACACTATGTATTGAGCCCTTTATAGGGAAAAAGGCAATGTATAACTAGACTAGACTAGAACAGAATAGAATGGAATAGATTAATTTATGCTAATAGCCTTTTGTCTTAATTTGTGAAATGGCTGGCTACCTGGAAGCACTCTGCATGTCTGGAGACACTTTCACCATTTTTCTTCCTGGACAAAAATAAACAAAAATAACCCATCACAGCTTCTTCTCTGGCACTTACGGGGCTTGAAAGAGGAACACCCGCCAGTCTGCTGTCTTCAGCTTCAGCACATTAGATTTTTTACTATAATCAGAGGCTTTTATGGCTAAGGCATGGTGAATGCGAATAGCATTCTTTAAATCTACTTCAGAAAGTTCTTTGTCAGGTTTGTATTCATCCTGTGAAGGAGAAAAGAGATAAGGATAATAACACGAGATACAATCAGGCTGAAAGGGATTTGCTTGGCTTCCAAAATTATACCTGGGAGATGTTTATCTAGTTTCTCCTTTAAAAAAAATACAAACACACATCTCAAGTGAAGAAAATAAATTAAGCATTAAAAGACTGAGGGTAGACGCATGAGACATCTGCCAACGGGTAATACAGATTCTATGGGGAAAGGTCAACAAATCCAAAGGATCCAAAGGACAATGGGAGCAAAGAATTCATTTGTCAGCACTCTTCTACGAACTGCAGAGTTAGTACAGAGGTCAGAAGCTCTGCAATGTCAGACATTTTGAAAAGGAACTCCTTTTCAAAATGGAGCTTGCGTCAGATGAACCAAGGGATTATGGGAATTGCAGTTCACATTTCTGGAGCACCCAAGATCCCTTGCCTCTGAGTTCGTACTAAGAGGGCCACTGCACTGGGAAATACTTTTCCATTTGTTCTAAATTCATGAGAGGTGAAGTATTTTTGTCAATGCTCACACAATGTAAAGGTCAATGCAAATCAGCCCACCTTTTCCCTTTCCAATCCAGCCTCCCCACCCCACCAATGCTAGGAGCGTCTAAATTTCCCCCCTAACTGCAACTATTGGATGGTGTTTAGATTGTGTGTTCACTTGTTTCATTCTAGGAAAAACTAGGGGTGCTTTTTGGTGGCTTTGGGTGGTTTTCGGATGATCCAGTTAGTTGGGCTGTGATGTTTTTGGACAGTGGAAACACCCACCCCACAATCTTGCTCCCTAGTCCCACTGAAGTATTTTTGTTTGTTTAATTTGATAAGCCAGTGTACTGAGTCTACCACTAGATCACCTTCTCTTCACATTGATAGAACACCTCTGCACAGACAAGAGAGAAAAAGAGAGAGAAATCAATATAAAATCAAACAAATCTAGCCAACTCCTACAAACGACAATGTTTCTATGGTTTGTGTCTATCTTTGTGTGTGTATGGCAGACCTTGACAAGCTTTCCCCTTTTTCCTACCACTCTGCAGTTTTGTACATGGTCCCAATGGCTTGACAACAGACCATAAATAAAGAGCTGGGGATCAGCAGGTGGGAGGTATCAAAGGAAAGAGAACATATCCAGTGCACAGATCAAAATGCATTGGCTTGAGGGGCCAGTGTGGACCTCGGCACCCAAACAATCCAGAGCATTCATGTGGACATCTAAACAAAATACAGTCACAAAGGAGACTGGAATTCAATCCAGTGCAAAGGTCTTGCTGATGTAGTCACTCCCGAAGAGAATGTTTTGTGCATCATTGTACCTTGAACTGTGAGACATTATTAGAGGCATGATGTAGACTGTGTTTTAATAATGTAGTAACAAAATGTGATTTAAAAAAACCACTGCATAGAGAAAAGAAAGAGGAACATATCCTACAAAGTGAAAGAACAAAATTGTGATGGGAATGAGAATTTTGTTCTATAAATGAGCAGTCATTTGCAATGATCCTTGCTCATCCAGGAGTTAGGGAAGTGGGTGCACCCAATTCTTCATACACAAATTTATCCTCATTATGGTGGCTGAATGAGAAACTAGAAGGACTGTGTTACATTCCAGGCCTGCCTGGGAGCTCCCAAGGCAGCCTCTTTACTATGGAAGGAAAGAGAAAGAATGCTGGCCAACGGGCCACCTCAGGCTGAGCCTGCACGGTGCAGCTCTTCCTCCCTAGGTGGCCTGCCTTCCAGCATTTGTCAATGACTGTTTCTCTTTTATGGAGAAATCCTTGCTTTGGGAGACATCCTGTCTCTGTGGGGGAGGGGGAAAAACGACAGCATTATCCACTGTTACCTTTTGCAAATACAGTATGGTCCCTTTAAGCACAGCATAAAATTTCTTCCACCCTCTTCGTCCTCTGGGGGCTGAAAAACAAGATGTGAAACATGTCTTTCCTCAAGTGTGAGGTACCTCAAGAGAAGTCAGAACTCAGCAACAGCACTAGAACTCTTCAGACTGAAATCTAAAACCAAGCCGTTCACCTTCGCCATTTTACTAAAAAATTGGGTTTTTTTTGAGTTTTTATTAAATAAAACTACAATCCCAAAAAACAAATAAAACAACACAATATCATAAAGGAAAGGAAATATTAATCAAAACACACAATATAACAAAAATATAAGAAATATAGCAGGCATAAACCCCGTGCAACCCACCCCCCTCAGGACTTTAACAAAATTACAACTCTCAGGATATTGACCAGCACATTTCCCTCCAGAAATACACTGAGTCTTCTCCGGGTGTGTACCCTTTACCATTTTAAAATACACATACCAACAATTTATCCCATATTCCCTTAAAATCATTAGACTTACTCAGGCCTTTCCTAATCTTAATTTCACAAGTCTGTTTATCATTAATAGCTAGATTCCATAACTCCTTATACCATTCTTCCATTACTAATTGATTATTCAATTTCCAATATTTGGCAAAAATCAGCCTTGCAGTCGTAACCATTATAATATATATATATACCTACAAAACTATTTAATCTGTTAGCCATAATTGCTGTAAATATCTTTGCATCTTGATTAATCAATGAAATTGGTCTATAAGAATCCATAAATGTTGGATCTTTATTTGGCTTTAAAATCAGTACTATTGATTCTTTTGAAGACTGAGGATTCCCCCCCCCCCCTTTAATAATCTTATTAAATAATTCTTTCATTTTAGGTATTAGTAATTTCTTAAATACTTTGTAAAAAGAATTTGTAAAATATTATAACATTAGTCCATTACAAGGGCCAAAATCCTCTAGAGTAAAGTTATGCTTGTGACAACGGATTATATCATCAACCATGGGCTTTTATTTGTCATTAAAAGTTTCACATTCCCACATTCCTGAGGCTTCCTTCGGATCCCTTTTGAGCTGATGAACAATTTAGAACCTCAGGAAAGGGAGAAATTTTAATAACTAAAGATTTCTGTGTCTAGCCCCATTGCTGGGATCATGACTGTTGGCAGCAATTGGGGGGGCATTAAAGCACCCCCCCTGCACTGTTCTGAGGCACCCCAACTCTTCCACAGTATTTAGTTGAGGTGTATTTAGTTTTTAGTTGAGGTGTATTTAGTTGAGGCGTATTTAGTTGAGGTGGAATAGGAAACTGACCAGTAAAAGCCTGCCGCTGGGAGAGATCCAGGGCAATGATCCTGCCATACATGTGATATCTGGCAGAGTTTCTCATCCTTCAGCCTGCCAGGTGGCTTGGGCGTGAGCTTGCTGGTTCCCTAGGCCAGTGGTGGTGAACCTTCAGCATTCCAGATGTTTTGGACCACAACTCCCACAAGTCCATTGTCATTGCCAATTGAGGCTCGGAATTCTGGGAGTTGTGGCCCAAAGCATCTGGAGTGTTGAAGGTTCGCCACCACTACCCTAGATATGCCAATCCTCATGAGACTTCTGAGAGCTGAAATCCAAAACATGGGGGAAGTATGAAAGCCACTGGTGCTTGGAACAGTTGCTTCAACACATTGCTGCCCCTTTAAGGATGATTTTCTAGTTGTGTCTAGCAAAAAAGATGGCAGTTGGCTTCGTTTGTAACTGGGGGGCCCTTTTGCCTGTGTTTGCAGCCTTGCTCTTGTTTTAACCTTTGCTCTTGTTAGATAAGCCTCTCAATTCCCTCTGGGCTGATGCCTATACGGAACAAATGGAAGCAAATGTATATTTGGATCTCAAAGTTACTGGAGTACTGTGGGAAGAAACGATATGAAAGCATTTTTTTCCCATGCAACCACATTAAAAGAAAAAGTCAATATGAAATAAAAGAAGAGGTTATCTTTATTGGCAGTTTGCATCCCTGAAGAACTGGGGTAGTGGTGGGGGAAGGTTACCCTTTCAGGAGCCTTTCTGTCCCTTGCCTTTCTCCCTTGCCCCACTCCTATTATACCTACTTCTCTTCCCGTCCATATCAGCGTGTGTCTTCCGGGTCAGGATGCCATGCTTGTAGGTAACAGCATTCTGGGCCTGGGGAACATCCAGGAAAGGATTGCTGCCATCCACTATTCTGGTCATTTTCTTGGCACTGGCACCGACTTTATCGTCCACTAGTTCTGACAAGGACTTTCTCAGCTCATCTTCATCACTTGGAAAACAAAACCAAATAAGTAGAATCATTCAACCAATTGGCACAGAAAGGGGAGTGTTGTTCTTTGGAAGCACTGTGTGTTTTTCGGGGAGCAAAGTAGCCCCCAGAAGCCAGTACTAGACCAGTCATAGCAGAGGCTGTTAAAGTATCACTTCAGGCATGGCTTAGAGAACAGCAGTTGCCTCGCAGAATCTGCTCTTTTTTTTTTTTTTTTTTTTTGCAAGCTGCCTTGGAAAGCAGCCACCCTGGAAATGGGTGGACATGCATTGTTTCTCTTCATTCGCCCACTGGCTGCATGTTGGACCTGCACCCAGGAAAACTTCTGCTAGGGAGCAACGGCCAACCTCTAGCCTCAGACGGCAAGGAATTAAGAAACTCCCCTATGGCAGGAGCACCAGAAGCAGCTACACCCCCACCAAAACAAAACAAAACAATGCAGTAGAACAAAATGATCACCAGTGCAGCAGAGAGTGTGGCCAGAACCCCTGAATGAGATTTCCATAATGCAACTTTTGCAGGCAGCAGTGGGGTGGCAGGCCCCAGTACAACCTGCAGCCCACCAAAATGTAAGCTTGTGGAAGGGGAGAAACCACTGCAAATAATAGAGCTCTCGGGCTGTTTCCAGAGCTAACAAAGCAAAATCTCTCACTAGATATTTATTTATTTATTTATTTATTTATTTATTTATTTATTTATTTATTTATTTATTAGTCTTATACCCCGCCCATCTTCCCAATGGGAACTCTGGACGGCTTACAATAAAATGGTAATACAAAAAACAGGTAACAAGCAAAACAAAACATAAGGGAAAGGAGCAAGATGGCGGGCCATTTAAAAAAAAAAACCTAATTAGAAAGATCGCCAAACGCCTCCCTGAAGAGGGGAGTCTTCAGGGCTTTTTTAAAGGCGGGCAGGGACTCAATCACGTACGCGATTTCCGTGCCTCTCTGGGTGTGGCCACCCTTAATGAGCGCACCTGCGCCAATCTCATGGGTCTGGTCCCAGTTGACCTTTGAGAGATACGCTCTGCCAGATACTCTGGTCCCAAGCTGTGGAGGGCTTTGAAAGTCAAAACCAGGACCTTGAACCTAATCCGGAGGACAACAGGGAGCCAGTGCAAGCGAGCCAGAACTGGTGTGATGTGCTTGAATCTCCGAGCACCCACCAGCAGCCTGGCCGCTGCATTCTGCACCCGTTGTAACCTCCGGATCAGGGTCAAGGGCAACCCCACGTAGAGGGCACTGCAGTAGTCGATCCTCGAGATCACCAGAGCCTGCACTACTGTCCTCAGGGAAGACTCATCGAGGTACTGGCGGATCTGGGCGATCCTGCGGAGATGGATAAAAGCGGCCCTGGAAGCAGCCATCACCTGGGCTTCCAGGGAGAGGGCTGAGTCCAGGACCACACCCAGAGTTCTGGCCCTGTCCGTAGGCTGGAGGGAAACAACCCCCAGCTTAGGGAGGGGACCACTGTACCCAGACGAGGGCACCCCGAAGAACAGAACCTCCGTCTTCTCCGGATTCAGCTTGAGCCGGTACAGATCAAGGGAGCGAACTGCCTCCACTGCAGACGATGAAAAGGAGAGATAGAGCTGCGTGTCATCAGCGTACTGATGTCAGCAAACTCCAAATCTCCTGATGACCTCTGCCAGCGGCCTCATGTAAACGTTGAACAGCATGGGTGAGATTGCCAACCCCTGGGGCACCCCACAAGGGAGAGTCCAAGGAGCCGACAAGTCATCACCAAGCTGAACCCGCTGAGTCTGGCCGCCGAGGAAGGAATGGAGCCAGGCCAAGGCCTGACCCCCAATTCCCGCTTCGGCCAGCCGGACCAGCAGGTTACCGTGGTCGACGGTATCAAAGGCAGCTGACAGATCAAGGAGAACCAACAGGGAGGAGCACCCCCTGTCAGCCTCCCTGAGGAGGTCATCCTGCAGAGCGACCAGGGCAGCCTCAGTCCCGCGAAGAGGTCTGAAACCAGACTGGAAGGGATCCAGGATATGATTTACCTCCAGATATGACTGAAGCCTGACAGTCATATCTGGAGGGAAGCATCCCTCCCCGAAAGAGGCTGTGGCAATAGCAGAAACCCACTCGAGCATGTTCCCTTCGGCAGATTTAATAAGCCAGGCTGGGCAAGGGTCAAAGGGAGTGGCTGCCGGCCGACAACAAGCCATAGCTCTGGAGGCCTCCACCAGAGAAACTGGCCCAAACTTATCCAGGAGGGAGGGAAGGAGGGGTGAGGCCCCAGGGATCTCAGAGGGTGGACTAGGGCAACTGGGGGGGGGCAAGTCGGAGCGGATGGCATCTATTTTGGATCTAAAATGGGCTGCAAATTGCTCACTAGTGAAATCACTAGGAGGAGGCCTCAGCTGACTGGGATTGGAGAGGTCTCGAACAACTCCGCTTGGCGGTTCAAGGCCTCGCCAATTCTCAGGAAGACATAAGATGTTCTAGGGTCCCTGATCGCGCGAAGATAGTGGCCAGTCAGCTGCTTAAGGGCAGCCCTATTCTCTTCCATCCGGTTTGCCCTCCAAATGACCTCTAGTCTCCTGTGTTCTTGTTTCATCGACCGCATCTCAGCCGTATACCAGGGAGAGAAGTGGTCTCCACAGCACAGGAGGCGCTTGGGGGTGATCCGGTCCACTGCCCCGGTGGTCCCCTTGTACCACTTATCCACCAGGGCATCGACCGGATCGTCTCCCAGGCCGCCAGAGAGCTCCCCGAAGGCTTCCATGAACCTGGCAGGGTCCAGAAGCCTACGGGGGCAGGCCCAAATATTGGGCCGACGCTCCCCGCGGGGTGGGGGTGCGATCAACAGGGAAAATTTTAGCAGGTGATGGTCCGACCATGACACAGGCAGGGGCAAAATATCCCCGACCCTCAGACAAGAATCTGACGACATGGAGGAAAACACCAGGTCTACGGTATGGCCAGCTCTATGAGTGGGACACACAACATGCTGAGATAAATTCATGGGAGTAATGGATTCCATGAATTCCAGAGCCGCACCAGAGAGTTCCTCCTCGGCATGCAAGTTGAAGTCCCCAACCACCAAAAGGCGGGGGGACCTCAACAAAGCAGCCGAGACGAACTCTGCGATCTCTGGAAGGGATTGTGCTGGGTTGCGGGGAGCACAGTACACCAGCACAATGCCAAACTTATCTCGCTGACCCACTGATAGATGGAGGCATTCTACCCCAGGACACACCATTGCCGCAGAACTGCTAACATGAAGGGATTCCCTGTAAATGATGGCCACCCCGCCACCCCTACCCTCCGACCTGCCCGCCCACTGGACCTGAAACCCAGGGGGGCACAAAAGGGCGAGAGAAGTCCCACCCTCAGCGCCCACCCAGGTCTTGGTGATACATGCCAGGTCGGCTGGCTCATCCATGATCGCGTCATGGATGAGAGGTGTTTTATTATGAACCGACCTGGCATTAACCAGGAGGCAGGACAGTTCGGAGGCACTGGTGGGATGGCACCCAGGTACGTGGCGGTGAGCGAGGGGATCAGAACGGGGGACAGGCAGTAGGTGCCTGGCTCGAGTTCTTCTTACCCGACCGATCCCTCTGCCCGGAGCGTACCTCCCACGGCCAGACACTACTGAGATACAGGTCCCTGCCGACATGGCGACCTTAAAAAAAAACCCACCACCAGCAACAACAACTAATACAAATTAACAATAGCAATTAAATATAAATTACAATAATAGAATAAAAATAAAATAAAAGGAGAACCAAATCCAGCATAATAGGGCACACATCAGGGCTACAGATGAAAAGAACCGGGGGGGGGGGATAGTGAGAAAAATCTCACTAGATTTTTCAAGTGCCCCACTTCAACATTTTAAAAGCTCCACTCGCTTGGCAGATTGTATTGAATCAAGTTATAGCTTTGAATCTCTGAAATTTGACAGGAACCCTCGGCCCATTGTGATTTTTTTTTTGCCCCCCAAAGTGCTGTGGCTTTGTCCCTGCAACTTTGTGCTGCTGGAAGAGGGGAGTGGATAATGTTACATTCATTCCTCTTGGCATCTCCCAAATAAGTCAGCATTTAGGGTGCTAAGGCAATAGGTGGTGCACACCCATTTTAGATGCTCCAGATGTGCAACACTCGTAACCTGGGACACAGAAGTGAGTTGGTCTTCATGTCTCTCTTCTAAAGAAGACATACCATAGTTTCCCTGTTTTCCAACTTCTGTCAAAATCAGTGGTGATATACACAATGCTGAATAGAGCTGGACCAGTTCTGTAGCTGAAACCCTCCTGCTCTGCCTGGAAAGCTGATGTTTCCTCCACAACTTGCTTTTCCCCCTTATGGGGTGGTGTGCTCCAGTTCGGTTTTACCCCATGAAAAGATGGGGCATCCAGAATCAGTGGTCACCCATTCTCCCTGTAGTAAAAGCATAATGTCCTGCTTGGCATGTGAAACCAGGTCGCAGCACAGAACAGAGTTGCTGTTGTTGTTTTTAAATGTTTTTCCCGTTTTAATAAAATACTGACAGATGTGCCTGCAGCATAAAGGTTGAATGAGTCAATTTGTGCTCTTACTATGTGCAAGTACAAGGGTGGATACTGTGCCTCATGTTCATCTTGGACGTTAGCAATAGAAGGTATCTGACAGCAGGAAGGTGACTTCCACCATCTGGCGAGAGAGCTTGCTTCTAAAAGCTCAAATGCTGAAAAGTCTTGCAGGGTGTCCTGTTTCATTACCCCTTACAGGAGACGTTGTCCATTCCAAAAATCATATTTGTGCCTTAAAATGTGAATAAGTCACTCGCCTGCTGCATGTCTTTTTAGGATGATGTTTCTCACTACTGTACCCCTGTCTGCATTTATTTATTTAACCTGATGCTCAGATGCCCTTTCTCTGAACTCCCTTATATAATATTTCCCCAAAACGCCAGAGTTATACACAGCCAAATCCATGGCTCCCTCCAGTGGATTACTTTAATTAATGTTTCAGAGAGATGTGAGCTTCTGTATTTGTCTGAAGTAAAACAGACATCAGGAACAGAGCCAGATTCTGAAGTCCACCCCAGAATGGAGTTTTCCCCTGTCATTTCTCCTGTTTGCTGCACATTTGAAATTAGGAACCCTGTATATAAAATGTCTTTGTCAACCATGTGGATTTCCTCCAAGCTCTGGAGGCTTCAGCAAATTTTACTCTGTTCCTTTAGACCTGACCTACACAACTGGTCTTGCAGTTGCAACCCATCAGGTCAGGTGCAGCTCACAGCTCGTGATGGGAAACTGAGGGAGCCTGAGTTTAAGCACCATGGGGTGCTATATAGGCAGAACACTTATTAACAGCCAGCTAATGAAACACAGGCTTCTAGAGCTCCCCTAGAGCTACCATGCATGGCTGATGAGGTGCTACTGGTTTCATAGGTCATGCACAGCTATAAATACTCCTGAAGGATGGGATGGGAATTGTATGGTCAGGTAAATGGAAAATTTAGACCAGTTGCCACAAAGGCAAGGAAGAACTTCATTTCACCACTCAGAAGTTGTTTCTTTTAAAAAATCATTATTTTGGGGGACTAGACAGCCCCCCTTGAATTACATTGGTTTCGGATCTACAAGAATTTTGGTTCATGTTCAGATTTGGCAAGGCTGGTTTTAAATGTTCAGGATTCTTTTGATGTCCTCAACATGGCCATAATTTAATATTGTCTTTTTTAAAAAAGCAACCCAGTAGAGTGGTACCTTGAATTACGAATACCCTGAGTTATGAAAAAATTGAGTTATAAATAGAAAACCGCCTGTATAGGAAAATTTTGAGTTATGAAAAAAACCAGTTTTTTAAGGTTAAGAAAGGGAAAAGGAAATATTCCTTTTCAAAATGGCTCCTGCTTGTTTGCAATAGTAATACTGCCATCTTTTGGCCACCAGACTGCAGTGCTGCAATTGGGAAGAAGAAGGAGCCATTTTGAAAAAGGAAGCTGAGAACCGGGGCTTCTGCTTTTCAGTGGCCTCCACAAACTGCCCCATTTTGGAAATAGTGGGTTGCTCATCTTCGGTTGTTTGCTTGTCTGCTAACTGTGCTTTTTGCTTTCTGCTGTGTGTGTGTGTGTGTGTGTGTGTGTGTGTGTGTGATTTCTCACTAGGACAAATTAATCCATTTCCAATGCATTTCTATGGGAAATGGTGCTTTGAGTTAAGTAAATTTTGAGTTAAGAAAATTCAGAATGGATTAATTTTGTAGCTTAAGGTACCACTGTATGTGAGAAAAAGTGAGCAAGCAAGCCTAACCATCTCCCATTTCCACCCCTGTTTTACAGGGTGATTGAATACTCCCTGGAGAAGAGTAAAAGAGGAGTGTAGAAACTGTATGCACTGGATTTTTTTTAATTGAATAGTTTTTGCAGGTTAGAGTTAGGTTGAAATGGCTCTGGAATATAAGCAAAACCTATTTCTGAAATATTCGGGCAAAGATCTTATTATTTTCAGTTCAGCTCAATATGAATTCATTTTATTGAGAAGATTTAGAGATAGTACAGCCCACAGATGAGCTAGTGTAGAACAAACAGCAGCCCATTGCTGAAAGCAGTTGGGGAAAACCACTTGCCAATCACTCCATCTCAGCAGCTGTCTGGCAGATACAGGGGTAATGTTTGAATTACGTAAAAGAAAATAAAGTTGGAAACTTTGCCTCTCCTTTACAACTGAGCCTCCAAATTGTGTTTCTAAGCCTGAGCCCAAGAAACTGCAATAGTATCATCAGCTGTGCCTCAGCCTAAATGATGCGCCTAAGTGATATTGTAGGTGGCACAGGAAATAAGTAAAATACCAGATTTGAACATGTCACGTTTTGAGGAATGCACCTTTAAAATTTAGTAACCAATTAACATAGGGGTACTCTTTCATCTCAAGGCTCCAGGAAATGGCTAACAACATTACTCATATTTACTATTGTTATGTTTTAACATTGTTTAGCTCATTCCATACAAGTGAATTTCTGTTACTATTTTCCGCCTAAAACAAGAAAAATCCTTTCAAAATGGCAGTGGTGCCTTTCAGGTTATTATACATGCATATATGTACACATATATTTAAATGTACTTACATTGCCCACTCCAGCTTTTCATTTTTTATTGAATTATACAGGACCTGCAACAAGAGCACAGAGTCAGTTTTTACCAGGCTCACAGAATATTCTTGTTCCTTTACATGGTGTCCATCCATGACTTCCCTCCCTGTTACTGGATTCTCACAACAATCCTTTTTAAATTGATTTGTCGAGATTCAGGACTAATTGAAGAAACCTGCTGTTTGTGACAACAGGGAAGATGGCATCATACCCTGCCTGCCATTGTTAAGTGTTTTCTTAAAGTTTCTTATAGTCTTGTATTTTAACCAAGTAATGTATAACTATAAAATGTCCATTGTATTCTGACTGGTTTAGGTTTTCTCTGTTTCTTTGTCTTTGCTTTTTGTCATGTCTGTGTAAGCAGTAGATAGATTCAAGAGGTCTCATAGCTTTGCAAGGGGTGTTGTTAGCAGGGTGTGGACAATATACACCAGGCTTGTCCAAACTTCGGCCCTCCTGATGTTTTGGACCACAACTCCCAGAATTCCAAGCCTGTATTTCCAATGGCAAAGGACTGTGGGAGTTGTGTTCCAAAACATCTGGAAGGCCGAAGTTTGGACATGCCTGATATACACCCTAAGGAAGCAAGTCCTGAGCAGCAGTGGCTGGTGTTGTCTCAAGGAACTAGTTTCAGCCAGTTGCCCATGCCCTGCTGGACCCTACCAAGATGCCCCTCCTGACTGCATTATGCTAATGAGTATAATAATCAGGTAATGTACAGTATAAAGGTCAGGGTCTTTTCCCATCCTTAGAGCAAGACCCTAGAGCAGGGGTCCTCAAACTTTTTAAACATGGGGTCGGTTCACTATCCCTCAGACACTGTTGTGGGCCGCACTATAGTTTGGAAAAAAAATGAACAAAAGAACAAATCAGGGGAGGGGGAAGCAGGGACCACGCCAGGCCCTCCCATGTTTAAATGGGGTGCCATATCTGGCCCACTGGCCATAGTTTGAGGACCCCTGCCCTAGAGTGTATTGGCTTGCATTCAATAAAATTGGTTTGCACCACACTGGTCTACTTCTTGGTCTTCCACCAGGAATTGAAACCCTAAGAACTGGTTAACACCGTTTCAAGTATAGAAGCTAACTAGACAGGAGGCTAGATCTTACATTAAGAATAGAAATGAGGATGCGTTCTTCATTTCACGTGAAGGCAGCAAGTTTAATAAAAGTCAGAGCAACACATCCATCTCTGTCCCTCAGTACCTCAGCAATTCCTCTCCCATTCCTTCAGCAACTGCTAGTGGTAGAGGGGGAGGCTTCCTCCTTCTCCTTTAGTGCCAGAACTGTCCCTGACAAAGTTAATCTCCTTCTTTACTAGGCTTAACAAGAGTCATTCATGGCTTTTGTTCTTCACTTGATAATTATCCCTAGTTTTCTGGAATCCAGGATGGATGTGTCTTGCAGAATGTTACCTTGACATCCAGTTTTCACATCTCTGGTTTTGAGAAACCCAGCAATGTAGGGTTTTTTTTTATTACCAAATAATATAGCCTAAGCTTCAATGAGATATCCTTTGTTTGTCATGGACCAGATCTGTAAGCAGCCTATCTAATGCAAATGTTAGTGGGAAATGGCCTTTGATCATAAACACTCTGGAAAAATCTAATTAAAATATGTTAATGTTGAAAGGAAGAAGTTTCATTTACATTAATTTTAAATGAGTGCTTAAATTTATGTTAGTATGCTAGAAACCTTACAAGAGTGAAAGTAGAAACTTCCATCCACTGTTTATCTCCTCTCCCTTCCCTTTTGTTCTGAGCTTTGGAGAGAAGGAAGTAGCTGCAGACATTTTGGAAAACTGCATTTCTCACCCACTCTAACATAAATTCTTATCTTGCTTTTCCTTTCTGCATCCCTCATAATTGCATCTTTCTCCATCGCCTTTCTGTTAGCTTCCTTTGCTTCTTACCAAGTTGGACAAGGCAGAGGATAACAATAAGGGAACTTTTTATTTATTTATTTATTTATTTATTTATTTATTTATTTATTTATTTATTTATTTATTACATTTACATACTGCTCCATCTAGCTGTATGGCTACTCTGGGCAGAAGTCCAAACATCTCTCTGGTTAAATATGCTGGAGATGCTGGATCTAGAATTACTGATTTTTTTTTAGAAACCAAAAATACAAGAAACAATCTGAGAGGTGTTAATGTCAGGTCTCACCTCAGGGAATACAGAATCACTGTATATATATTTCCATAGACAAGGTACAATATATTATAAACTGAGTGGAAGGATGTGCCCATAAACATGGCCATTCCTATACAAAAAAAGCTGGAAATTTACTTTTTTCCTAATTTTTCCAAATCTTGAAAATTAAACATCTGCTCATGGTGCCCTGTTATTTTGTATCCACAGTTGTAATGTGTAACAACTCTTTAATATTCAATTAAATAAATTCATATTTATTTATATTCGTTTTCCCTTAGTGAGCTGAAGGCAAAGTTTTTCTTGTCCAGAGAGAGAGAGAGAGAGAGAGAGATAATATTGGCCTAACATCACCCAGTGATGAACACCCTACAGTGAATAGGTCTGTTGGGGATTTGAATCTTGATGCCCCATGCCCCATTCCAGGCATTAATGAATAAGCATATTTCAAATTCATCTTTGAAATCTTTGAAACACCATATTTCAGTGTTTCGGTTCATAACATTTTGTTTTATAGTTTAACACATTAATTTGCTGCATTCTTCCCTTTTATTCTCACTTTAGGGAGTAATCAGAATTAACCACCGCTTTATGTGTTCCACAATATTTACCTCAGCTTTGTTAAAACACCAACGTTCTTGTGTTTGTAGAATGCATTTTAGTGAACCTGGGATGGGGGTAAGAGCCACAAGAGGTGTACAGACAGGGGGCAAGACAGCAGCACTAATTCATTTTTATTGTACTGTACAAATATTTAGTGCCTCAGCAATGGATACCTGTGTTTCCAGCCATATCAGTAAAAGCACTTCAACTGCTACACTCACCTTTTCTGTCTATAGCATTACCTTTAGCAGATCCTTTGAAAAATCTTTCCCGTCATTCAATCCATCCAGATTTCCTGTAAACTGTTGGCAGGACATCTTTTTCCCAATATTCTGCAATGGAGAAAAGTCGATCACTGGATACCTTAGCTTTTTCATCAAACCGCTTTAAATGTCAGAGATAACATATCAATATGGAGAAATTAAATGGATTGTTAAATTTTAAATTAAACTGTCAAAATTAAAATTAAATGCATTGTTAAATTACAAATGTAAATGGATTGTTGTGCCTTGTTGCTTTGAATGCGTTCCAGTATTGTTTTTATTTACAGTTTCTTAGAGTGGTATTAGTTTGATCCTTTTTAGTACTTGTATACATATTGTTTTTTGCTTTTAATGTAGTATTTTAATGATGTAAGCCACCTTTGTATACAGATTACTTTTAGCTTTAAATATTGCCATAGAATGGTGTGTGCTGCCTTGGTCCCTTTTTAAGGAGAAAGGTGGGGTGAACTGTTTTAAATAAATAAATATAATAAATAAACCCGACACAACCTGACATTATAGCAGATCAAACTCAAAGAATTGTCATGCAAACAAAGCAAAAGGAGAAAGTAAGTAAGTGCAGGGTGTGGGTGGGGGGAGGTTCATTCCTGTATAAGGTGCTAGGCTTTGACCTAACCAGGTTAATAGTATTTGCATATGAACATGAAATTCACCCAACTTGTCTACAGTCTCCCTGGCAGGCCTTTGTTTTGAAATAGCAAACAGGTTCACAATTGCTACCTCCCTGGCCAATTCCCACAAACTCTATTTGAAATCTATGTGTTGTTAGATGAAGTCCAAAATGATGAAAATCAACAGTGACCCAGGGGGTGGCTTGTTCAGTTTCAAATGCCCACTTCTAGATCATAGTCTTTGTTCATATGTTGCTGAGAGCAACACGGTCATTACTGCACCCCTGGATGCTTCCAGTCTACTTTGAGTAGCATCTCCTACTCTTCTGGCTGAGGTCGATCAGATGAGGATATTGCTGAGACTGGGAGCGACATGGAAGCAATCCTGAGACTCATGTCATCAGGACCAGCAAGGACAGGAGAACTTGATGTGGCTTATTAAATATAAGAAGAACATACAGCAATGTCCCAACACATCTGACACAATGGAACAGGGTGATACAAGGACGTTTATGACAACATTCTAAGACCTTTGAATAGGAAATGGCATCCTACTCCGTGAGACCGTTGGTTCATTCAGCCCAGTATTGTTGGCACAGAATGCCACGGGCTCTCACTCTATGCCTTCATTATCAGCCATCTCCAAAGCATGCAAATAAATATCATGAATAAAGGCTCAACATAGAGATACACAGGAGAGGAGATACAGGATAGGAACAAAAAACACAGGTGATATAAACTTCTCTTTATGCTTGAGTCATAAAGCTATCCAAGGATTTCCTTGAGGACATTTTGTGTACCTCCTTTCTTCTCTATTTCTCCTATGCTTCTATCAATTCCAACATGTCACAGTGGCAATGTGCTGTTTTACTACGCCCTCATAAGCAGGGATTATTGTCTTCTTAGCTCCAGCTTGTTGGTTTACATTGAGACTTGCTTTGGATCTTAAGTACAGTGGGCCCTCATACAACAAATGGTTTGTATAACATAAAATCTGTACAACATAAAAAATTCCGGAGATAGGGGAAATTTGCTTAACATAATCACCTATGGGGAAAATCCGTACAACATAAAATGGTCGTGATTAGGGATTACTCTGTTTTCAATGCATTCCTAGGGAAATATGTATAAAGGAAAATTTGCTTAACAGAATTTCATTTGGAACGAATTAATTCCTTTATACAAGGTACCACTGTACAAAATACCAAAATCCAGGATAGTGTGTGTGATATCTGCCAGGAACATCAGGCAAATCAGGTATAAGCCCTGCTTGGAAACGTTACTTATATTACAGTTCCCAGAATCCCTCAGTCACCATGGTCTGTCCTAGTGCTGGAGGTGGGGTCAATATATAATCCAAAATAATGCTCAATAAGGTAGCTTTTTTAAAAAATACTCTCTACAGTATTTGCAGTCAGTATATTTATAACTTAGCGCTAGACTACATGTTGTAAAACTTCTGTTTTTGCACATGGTTCACCATGCTTGAAATTGATGTAAAATATCCAACTGCAGAATATACAGCGAAGTATGCATCTTGGAAGGCAGAAAGTGGGCTCCTTTTAAATTTCCCCAACAGGTTGATTTCTTTAAATCAGCTCTGCTCACCCCTTTTCTCTAGTTATTTGGACATGTGGGAACATCTGTGCCAGAGTAAATAGTGTCTGGTGGGATCTGTGGGGTTTTCCCCAATGGATGCCATTTATAACAGGTTTTGGACTTCAGGATGCCTTGCAATCTGAGCTATTCCTCTCGCTCCCCATTTCTAGTCTTGCATTGTATTAATCAATAACTAGGCCACTTCAAAAAAAATTTAATGGTACAAAATGGGTGATGTTCAATGTATTCTCAAAGGCTTTCACGGCCGGGATCTGATAGTTATTGGAAGTTTCAGAACACGGCCAAACGGCCCAAAAAACACACAACTATGGGTGATGTTCCTTTCCCTGCCTTTTGCCCAAAGTAACTGCTCAAGTCTTACCAAGCAATCATGTCTAATTGGGATTACCAGTGGATAGATACCAAGTGATGCCGGAACATGGGGTACCTTTGGCTGTATTGAAGACCACAATCCCACTGCTCCACGGCCTCACCCACCCACCTGCTTTTTTGGCAGCAGCTGTGGCTGCCACCGGCACCACCACTGTGGGTTAGCATTTAGCCTAGCTGGTATCTGGCACCTTCTTAGCACACCATTCTTTCCATGCTTTCCTGTTGCTACCACAGACCTCCTTAACCTGCCCATTCAGCCCCGTTTCCTGCTGCTGCGTCCCCTTGCCCATCCCACCCACTGCTCCCTCCCTCCCCAGTACCATGCACATCCTCATTGGTCCTCCAAAGAAAGGACCTCAAAGCGGCATACCCTTTTATGGCAAAGGAAAAGAGCAGTGAGTGGGGGTTTGAGTTGTTCCATGAGGATGCACACACCAACAGGAATGGCCACCTGACATTAAACTGATTTCTAAAAGCTGAACCAGTTCCCAGTTTAATTCAGTACTGTAGTTACATCTTTACATGGCTGCCTATACTTTTGGTATGTGCAGACCCACACTTTCTAAACAGATGCTATATCTGCATCCTAATTTAATGCAATCTGAGAGTGGTATACTGTATCTGTATGGCTCTTCCCAGGAACTAAAGTTTTGTAAGGAGTAGAATAGAGCTCTTTTAGGGTAAAGCAAACATATACCGCTTCCTCTTCCAGCCTTATCCATCCAAGTGTTGTAATCTTCCAATGCTAATTGTTAAAAGATATTGGCCACACAAACAAAGCCCTTTCCCATTTGACCAGTTATAAAACAAAAGCAAGCTAACTTGCCATATTTGGGCTGAGGAAAGTGTGTGTTGGAACAGAGCATTTTTCTTCTTAAGGGGGCACTCCTACACACAATAAGCATCTTTAGTGAAATTTCAGACCACTTAAAAGAGGCATTGCTGGGGAAAGCTATAACACTGGAACTAGCTAGTGGGTGTGTCTATAAGGCTGATAAGGCTTTATAAGGTTGATCAGAAGTATGCTATGGCACTTAAGATCCTTCTTTCATTCAGACACAAACAGGTACTTTTCCAAGATAGTTCTGGGAGGAGAAACCGCATAGGCACTAACATGCTCCAGTTTTCAGAATTACAAAGATCATGTTCCTGCAGTCTAAAATGAGTTTGGAGAAACAAACTGTTCTCTTTGTTTATTTCTTTGGGGAAATTGATAGCGTTGAATTGGACAATAAATGATAAAAACAAAAAACCTTGGGAGCAGGGGCAACAGAAGAAGGGAGAAGAAACAATTAACTCTTGCATGAATTGAGCTGAATAACCAGTAACCCTTTTCACAGATGGTTGTTTGTATTTTAAAACTGCCGTGCCATGGATTCAGCTGTGGGCACTTTCTCAATCTGCACTACAAACAAAGAAATTCCTTAAAATAATAATAATCCAAGTGATGCAGCGCATCATCAATGATCCAGCAGGCTAAAAAAAAAAAACCAAACCCCCCCCCCATAATTTCATTTCCCCTGCCCATCTATTGAGGAGAAGTGTTCAGTTTCCTAACATCCTGAAGTGCCCCTCATACTAACAATACTGGAAACTGACAGTAATAGGAACATTAACAGTTTAAGGCTCACTTTTTGGTTTGTTGCCAGGAATCACACGCCTTGGAAATGGACCAAAGGGGAGTGAACTTGCTCTCTCTCACACCCACACCCAAATAGAACCCTCTGGCAGGGGCTCAGTGAGGCGTGGAGAGGGGTACTCTGGGGATGGGTTGATTCACTCTAGCAATCATGTTGTCTGATCACTGGGAAAAGGAGCAAACCAATCTTTCCCCCACAGTGCACCAGAGAGCAGGACAAAGGCCCATCTGATTGAGCTCACATTGAACAGAGAAGCCCAGACAATTGCTTCCACAGGTCCAATAAAAATCTTCAGAAGTTTTCTTCCCAAATTCTTCTCACAAACCATAAAGATGCAGGGAAACATCTGGCAGCTTGCCATCCTCTAGTTTGGGGTGGGCACCTTTTTGTTCTTGAGAGAAACATATGTGGTGCCAAGAGATGGGTTGGCAGCTATGCTTGTACAAATGCATTGTATCCACTGGGAGATGTATATGCCCCTGCTCTGTCTAATGGGATGGAGTCACTTAGGATTTGCCAGGCCACATCTTGTCAAGGCTTGCCAAATTATTCTCTGTTGGCTGAATCAAAAAGACAACATTGACAACCCAGATGTCTCTTTCCTCCCTTGTGTGAATACACTATGATGATGATGATGATGATGATGATGATGATGATGATGATGATGAT
>JAHTLZ010000204.1:97228863-97248386 GCA_023846285.1 Phrynocephalus versicolor | reverse complement strand
ATGATGATGATGATGATGATGATGATGATGATGATGATGATGATGATGATGATGATGAGTTAAATGACTAAAAATCCTCCTATTGTGTCCACGATGCCCAATCACTCTGTTTTGGATTAGCTTGTGAATACAATTTCATATCAATACAACCTCGACAAATAAGGCATTGCCGCCTCTCCAGAGGCCTTTGCAGCATGCTTGCCTCCCTGCCTCTTTCCTCAAACCTGCCCTAGCGATTGATGTTTTCTTGAACAATTTTTTAATTTTTTAAAAAATAGTATTCTGGTATTTATTTCAGTTAGTTTAAATAATGTTTCATGGCAGTTTTAAAGAAACATATGTTTGACATAGAATTTGATGCCAATCTCTTGACATACAGGAAGTACTGTCTCTGAAGTATATAACCTGAAGAATTACCCTTATAATCTTGTGTGGCTACGCAGTTTCTCAAAATATCAGAAATCATCCAAGAGTATTCTACACTTATTGGAGAAGTGCACAACATCTGCATAGTAACAGAGATGTCCACCACACTCTCCAGTTAAAGACAACCTCCATGGCCCTATCACTTTAATGTTGTGTGTACAATATTCTGCTTGTAGATATAACGCTGTAAGTTCTCCATTACCATCTTCGCCCCAGAAAGCTTTCTAAGAGCATAATTCCATGTACATTAGTCAAGCAGCTAAGTTTCAATGGGTGGGTTTGGTTATCACTGAGAGTGTTTGTGTGGCCCAAAACACTAATATAGACCACATATTGCCATTGCCTTTTATTTCAGAGCAAATTGGATCTATAAAGCAAAGACTATGGCGAATCCCTTAGAAATGCTTTGGTTACTCCTGCACTACAGCAGTCAATTTCTCTTGGCTCAATTGACTGAAGGGTAAAATTCCTTCAACAACAAAGGCTAAATATCTTTCATGATCTGGCATAAAAGGGGAAGGTATCATTTTTATGTAAAAAAAATTAGAAGAAGAAAAAACCCAGTTAAGATTTCCTGATGCCCCTAGCACCCAATAAAACTTTAGCCAGACACAGTTATCCCAAATGCACTGGAAACTGGTGAACTGATGGCAGATGATTAAAGTGGAGCATGCATGTATGAAGAACGACCACTACCAGTCAGAGCAGGACTGCAACCACTAGGTAATATTTCTTTTTCTTTAATCTGATTTCATTTGGCTATACCTCGTGGGTTTACTAAATTACACCTCAGTTCCAAAATGGACATGGGTTTTCTGCATTACTCCCCAACCCTCATTGGCCAAACAAAAAACATGCATATTTCAAAGATGAACCAAATGGAGAAGAGGTGCATATGGCAAAAATATATGAAAATATTTGCTCCTTCCATATCCTCTTTATGTCCTCCGTTGGAGCATCCAGATTTTAAATTTCAGGAGAAATATGTACAATTTAAACAGTGGAGGCAGATTGGATTATATAGAATTAAGGACCTATTTGAGTCAGGGGAACCAATCATACTTAGACAAACTGAAGAGAAAGCAAGTCAAATGAGAATGGACTGCCTAACAAAGAGCTAAATCATAATTTAGGGACAGCAAAGTGTCAGATTTGTAAAAGGTCGAGAAATGCTCAGGATCTTTCACTACAGACATATATAAATAGGATATGGCAAGCAGTGTCGATGAGAAATTGACTAATAAGTTTAGAATATATATAGAAGAAATAAAGCATGGTCAGTTCATGGAAACTTGGAACCCCTTATTAAAATATATGAACCACCAATGCCCCTTAGTTTAAAGGCCTGGGATGTGAAGCCCAATCCTTTGCTTCAGATATAACTTTACAACAGTCCTGCTGCTCCTTGCCTCGTCTAAGGCCGCGGTCTTACCAGCGTTTTCTGCGCAGTTTTTCTTGCCTACTTTACACAGTAGGCAAGTAGTGACGGGCACAGAGCAGAAAAATACTACCCTGGCGACAGGACACTAACTGTACATCAAACACCACGTGACTGCCCGAAAAAAAACTATGCATAAAATTAAGATGCACAGAAAACTTTAGTGAGACCGCGGCCTAAGACAGACATGACCGGCAAAAATTATCTTGCCAAAAAATTTACATCTAAGATTAACCTCCTGGCAGGCACATATTTTGCCACATTTGGACTTGCAGAAGTGGTATTTTATCCACAAAAGCTTGCAACAATTTTAAAAAAAAATTATTAGTGGCCTATAAAGTTTCAGTATTGCATTTGTAACAGTCACTTTGTGATACTTGAAGCACCAACACTGCACACGAAACACATGCTTGGATGAAGAAGCAGCTCAGACTGCCAACTTCTCGGTTCTTGCTTGACAAAGAAAATCCCTCAACATTCAAGGAAGTTTCTTTGTTGATGTGACAAAACCTTCCTTAAGTTTACTGGACAACAACCTAAAGAGCTGATTCAATGAACAAGTGCAGGAGGAGAGCCAATCAATAAACTGAGAAATAAAAAGGGAGGAGTGAGAGACTGAATGGAAAGAGTTACAATGTGATCTCAAAGGAGGGAGGGTGAATCTTAGAGTGGGCTGTGGAAAGAGAAATAAATCCTGTGATGGAAGAGCAGTCCTCTTTATAGTGGGTGATCAGTGAAAAAGTATTACTTCGTAACAAAAAGGAAGAAAATCTGATGTAGGAAAGATGGCAATGAGAAACAGTTTATTTATTTTTTTTTTAAATCACAATTCCCTTGTGCATCATCAGCTATATGCAGAGTAACTCAATGAACAGGATTTTAAATATTAGAAGCTGATTTACTTCTCAAAGAGATGTGGCACTAATTTTATGTAGAAGCCATTGATGAGTCACAATGGAAATGAAAAACATAGAATTATAAAGTTGGACAGGTTCCGGGGCTCCCCAAGGCCACAGATGATCGCCCTACACTATCATAAGCAGAACGCAAGAAACCCGATCCAAAAAGACCAGTCCGTTCTGGAGATATTAGAAAAAAACACCCTCGTGGCTTGCTTCGCAGCCAGGAGGCTCCGCTGTCAAGAAAAAAGCCTCTGTAAGTTCACTTTTCGCTCTCACTGCAGCATGACCAGGTCTCTGACAATTCGGACTGGGCCAACCCTTATCTGGCCAGACAAATATTCATTTTCTGGACATTAGAACAGCCAATCACATGCCCTAGGTATAACTCCCCTTGAGTCACAAGTCTGCATCTTCTGTGTTCATAAACTCATGGGATGGAACTCATGGACGGCCATCCTTACACTCAGAGACACCCTCCATATCTAGGACATAGTTATGGTTTTCATGCCAAGGCAGGCCCCCAGGCCTAACCCCCCTTTTCCCCCCGGGCTCCGAGTGCTCTCTCTCTCTCTCTCTCTCTCTTTATCTCCCCCCCCCCAACCCACTCTCCCTGGGTGTGCTTCTGTTCTACCCTTCCTGGACCTACGGCCCTCTTGGGCAAGGCATGGCAGAAGGGAGATGACCACATGGCAGGAAGACCAAATCTTCAGGATGGACCCCATTTCTCCACAAGGACTTCAGCACGTCTCACTCCAGAACGTACCATGGACTAATCCCAGCCCGGAGGCTTCTCATTGTCTCACTTCCACATTCACCAGGAATTGTGTCTGGCAGTTGGGACTCCCCCTATTGATTTTCCAGCTCCCCATTGTGATTTGTGACTTCTCAGCTCCCCCATTGACCTGTTAATTGCCCAAAGATTATCCAGGCCCTTGGACAATGCCAGTCTCTTCCTTTCCTATTATCACCTCCATGATGGCTCATTAAGGGACAGATATGGCATGATCACACCTGTGCAGGTATATGATTCCAGGACAACAGGAACGCCCTTGGGCAAGCCCCCAGACTGCTTCTATTGGACATTCCCGAAGACCATCACCTTTGCCCACCCCGGGGAGGCGCGTACCTTACATAAGAACATAAGAACATAAGAAGAGCCATGCTGGATCAGGCCAAAGGCCCATCTAGTCCAGCTTCCTGTATCTCACAGCGGCCCCACCAGATGTGTTTGGGAGCGCATGAGACTAGATATCTGTCTCCTGATAGCACTCCCCTGCATCTGGCCCTTGAAGTACCCTGGTTTCTCCATCATGGTTTGTAACCTGTGATGGACTTTTCCTCCAGGAATCTGTCCAATCCCCTTTTGAAGGCATCCAGGTCAGATGCCATCACCACATCCTGTGGCAGGGAGTTCCATAGACTTACAACGCGCTGGGTGAAAAAATATTTTCTTTTGTCAGTTCTTACTCTCCCAGCCCTCAATTTGAGTGTATGTCCCCTAGTTCTGGTATTTTGGGAGAGAGAGAAGAGCTTCCCTCTATCCACTTTACTCATACCCTGCATTATTTTGTATGTCTCAATCATATCCCCCCTCAAGCGCCTTTTTTCCAGACTAAAGAGGCCCAAATGTTTTAGCCTTTCTTCATAAGGGAGGTGCCCCAGCCCAGTAATCATTTTAGTCACTCTCTTCTGCACCTTTTCCAGTTCCACTATGTCTTTCTTGAGATGCAGTGACCAGAATTGTACACAATATTCCAGGTGGGGCCTTACTATTGTTTTGTATAATGGCATTATAATGTTGGCTGTTTTATTTTCAATCCCCTTTTTGATAATCCCTAGCATGGAATTGGCCTTCTTCACTGCTGCCACACATTGGGGAGACACCTTCATGGAGCTGTCCACCAACACACCAAGATCTCTTTCCTGATCCGTCACGGATAACTCAGAGCCCATGAGTTGATAAACGAAGTTTGGGTTTTTTGCCCCAATATGCATTACTTTACATTTGGTTACATTAAAACGCATTTGCCATTTCTCAGCCCACTCCCCAAGTTTGGAGAGATCCTTCTGGAGCTCTTCACAATCTTCTCTGGTATTTACCACACGAAAAAGTTTTGTGTCATCTGCAAACTTGGCCACCTCACTGTTTATCCCTGTCTCCAGGTCATTTATGAACAGATTGAAAAGCACCGGTCCCAGGACAGAGCCCTGGGGCACACCTGGGGCACTCCCTACCTTGGGGAAGGGAGAGGGAAAGGTATAAAATGGTATCCATCTTTGTCTTCAGGGTGGAACATTCTCGCACTCTCCTGGTGGGGTGTTCGCCTAGTGACCTTTATTGGGCTCAATAAAACCAGTATTTTTCTTGGATCTCCTGCTGGACTCTTTATTGGGAATAATTCTGAGGCCCAGCAGCATACAGCAGGAATAGCCTGCTGCAGACTCAACACCATTTAATCAAATTATGGCAAACTCGACAAGGAAGAAAATATTATTTCTTCTCTCTCTCTCTCTCTCTCTCTTCCTTGAATGTAACAAATCTTACAAGGTGTGCAGAATTCTCCCTGATAGGTCTCTTCAAGTACATATTCATTAAATCAAGGAGAAAACCATTTATCAAGTATTCATTATATCCCTGAGGTGATGCCCAGGGTTCTGATTCACTCTGGTTCACCATCCCTCACAAGAACAAAAGAACAGCCTTGCTGGAGCAGGCCACAGCCCATCCAGTCCAGTATACTGTCTCACACAGTGGCTCATCATTTGCTTCAGGGTATTCCCAAGCACATGCCTTCACCTGCTTACATTTCCCTGCAAATATTATTGAGAGATAGCCTGACTTTGGAAGTTAGTCTGCCCTACCATTGGGCATCCCTTAATGTCCTCTGAGTGTAAAACTGCAATTTGAACTTTTGGGGGGTAGCCAGTTCCCTTAATATGTTATCTGACATCATTTAAAAAAATAAAAAGGTTTACATGCTATCATTCTTGTTTCACAAATTTTGAGACTTAACTCCTGCAGCAATCCTTTGAAGATTGCTCAGAAACTATTGCTAGCAGAGAATGCAGTGTTCAACAGTTAACTAGAATGCATTCCTATTATAACCGCTGACAGCCCGTTTATTTGCTTGCTTGCTTGCGTATACATTTATATTTCACCACTCCTTACATGAAACCTCGGGCACATTAGAACAATCAAATGACAACAGATACAATAATAAAAATAGAGATATCAAGATACAAATGCTGCCTGATTTATTTATTTTTTGGGGGTGGGGGAACTTTACTGAATCAGATGGGTATATTTATAAGCTACAGGGGTACCACTACTTATGAGCAGCTCTGCTTATGAGCAATTCAACTTAAGAGCGGAAAACCATTGGCATTTTAACTGCTGCCTTACAAATCTTAGATGTGGTCTGCTCCACTTACATTTTTTTTAAAAAAATGATTTTTTAATTTTTTTTATTTTTTAGATACAGCTGCTCTACATATGAGTTGTTCGACTTATGAGCATGCAGATTGAACTCGTAAGTTGAGGTACCACTGTATAGATTTAAATATAAGTCCCCCTAGTGAAATCTCTGAACAGGAGCTCAATGTCTTTTGACAGGAGTACAAATGGATATAAAGGCAGGGATATGGTCTCCCTAGAGATCCATCGTCAACTAGCGAACATGCTGCTGAAGCACACTGGTTTGGGACCATAGTGATAGGCAGTTTTGTTCCAGAATTGCTATTTTTGCATCAAATAGCTCTTCTGGGACAAATAACAGTTTGGGAAGGGCGATGTTCAGCCAGACAGATGGTGGTAGAGAGGCAGATTGCCTTCTACTGAGATCTTAGTCCTGATAAGGAGGCCTCACTGCTAATTTTGCATTAAAACACACACAGAGAGAGATGTGTGGGGAGGGAGGGAGGGAGTAGTTCCATAAGCACAATTTTGATAGTGCTTTGTCAGGTACTGTAGTGCTCAGTGGCAGCATTGATTCAGTGGGTGTGGAAAGGTGTTGGTCTCTGCTACTGTGCCCAGATGCAAAAGAAATGTGAAAGGGCAGGATCAACCTCAAGACAAGAAGAATCCCTTTTTTAATGTAAAGGAACACCCCCAAACCTCAGACAGATAGAAGTTAATCTGCTGTATCATGGCCTGCTTCACCATCAGCCAGAGTGTGAGGCAGTAGTTTTGGAGGGATGATTCTGTAAAGACAGCAACATTTTATCTGTTTATATCTATTTGATCTATCGCCGTCATCGGACAGATGGTGGTAGAGAGGCAGATTGCCTTCTACTGAGATCTTAGTCCTGATAAGGAGGCCTCACTGCTAATGAGGGGCCATAATGAGATATATTACCTCAAAGGGGGGGGGGGAGTAAGCAGGTCTTGGTACCATGAACAATTTTGCATTTCATTCCTTTTTCTTTTAAATAATGATTGCCTTTTTCATCGCTGTAATTCATTTCCAATAACTTAAAGCTTAAAGATGACAGTGAACCCTGATATAACAAACGGTTTGTATAACATAAAATCTGTACAACATAAAAATTCCAGAGATAGGGGAAATCTGCTTGACAGAATTGTCTATGGGGCAAATCCATACAAGATAAAAATAGTACAATTAGGGATTACTCCTTTTTCAATGCATTCCCCTGGGAAATTTATATAAAGGAAAATTTGCTTAGCAGAATTTCATTTGGAACAAATTAATTCCTTTATACAAGGTACCACTGTATCTAAATCATTATTTAAAAATAAGAACTGTGTGATCTTTCCCCTCAGTATTACAGCACTGAGGGATTAATTTTGCTTAGCAATTTAACATTCACTCCTAAGTCCTTATGGTAGCATATCTGATCCCTGCATGATGCTCCCTCTCAGGCAGAAAGATGCCTTGACTGGCCATTTGAAAGGTGTTTCACTTCAGCCTATTAATTTATTAAGTTATAAACATTTTCTTTTGGAAAAGGAATACCTTGAGAACTAAACTAAATATTGATTTTGAAGCATGAATATTGCTACCACCACCATCACCACTTTTTTTTTAATTCTAAAGTAGCCACACACAGCTTCAATTTGGAATGGGCCCAATGTACGTACATAGAGGAAAGAGATTTACTTCACTTCAGCTACTTTTTCTTCAAATATTTGCTGAGGATTTTTTTTTAAAAAAACCCTTCATTTATTGAAATGGAACCCTTCTCAAAACATTTTAAATTCCTGCATGTATGGGGGAGGGTGGCAATTAAAGAAGAAATGGTTAGAGGGACTACACTTCCCTCACCCTTGTACACTGGTCTTTCAAAATGAGTCTTTTTGAATGAAAAAGAAAAGAAAAGAAAACTGGAATCTTATGTCATGTATTACACATTTAATGTTACACAATCAATATACATAGTCGAGGTTCTAGGGCAAAATGCTTCAGTGATTATTTAAATCAATAGATGAAGAAGTAAATACACACACAAAGAAATGCCAAATGTCAAAAATGTATAGAAATGTACCGGCAGCTCCACTTACCACCTGAGAAAGAGTTAAAGAGCAAAAATAGAAGGTCCAGGAGCAGGGAAAAATGAGAGAGGGGGAGAGAGGAAAGAAGAGATTAATGTAATACGTGCATTGAATTTCTAAAGCTCAGAGAAGCCTTCTGAAAGCCATTGTAGCTTCTCTACCATTCAAGAAGGATTTGGGTTTTTAGATGTTGTTCCGAGTCCGCCATCCAATAAACATGAAAACTAGAGCCCTGCTCAGCCATCATCTGTAAGGCTAAAATGGAGAGAGGATGACTCTACTCCCCTCATCATTCCTTCCACTAACCTTTTGGCAAGGACATTACCAAAAGCATCATGTTTGAGAACCACAAAGTGGGAGACGCCCAAGGACTATGTAGGAGGAGGCACACTTGCTTTTCAAGCCAGCACCTCTTTGATTTCACTGTCAATAGTCTCCCCATGCTTGCCAGTAGAGCCACTCAATAGGTGGACCATCCTTTGTAAAGATGTTCTGTCAAAGAAGGGGGGGTTCTACCTGCCCTGCCTGAGAAGAAAGACTGATATATCTGCAAAAGCTCCTACAGTCTCTCTTGCTCATAAGTGGTTGGATCAGGAGATGAGTACAAACTCATCCATCCCTTCACTCTGCTGAAATTCAGTTTAACACACCCACAGTACCCTCCGTTAGTTCCTTCCCAGCAAGGCACAATAGAACCACACCATTTCTGGTGACATAGGTTTTTAAACTGTTTGCATTATAGGCTTCGAGCTCGAGTCCTGTGCTAGTCGTTAGGTCCCACCAGATAATTCACAGCACTAAATCATTGCGTTGCTACAAAATTAACCCCCTGCATAATCTGGAGTTTGCTGCAATTAACAGACCTGATTGCCGACACTTGATCTCTCACACTGAAGCACCAGTGTCTGGTTTTGGCGTCAGGGTCTGCCCTAAGCAACTTCTAAACTCAAGAACTCAGCAACAGGAACAGGTCTCTTAGCAATTTTGCCCTCCCAGCCCTCCTTTAAATAAACTCAAAGCACCTCTCCGGCAGTTATGCTCAAACACCAACTCATTTGAGCTCTATCTTGAAGGACCTCCCTGGGGAGCATTTTGATGGGGGGGGGGAATAAATAAATAAGCCGGGATCCAATTCAAGTCCTGAGAATACTCTACAACACATGCCTCCTCCATCTTCTGCAAACTCTGTTGGGGCTGTTCTGCTAGTCCTTTGGCCATCTAATGATATTCCACACATAGTCTTTGCTGAGACGCTATGCTCATGAGCTTACTTAGGCTGATACTTCACGTCCCTCTCACTGCAGTTTGCGGCCCCGCTGGAGACCGGTTCGAAGGAACGTAACCTCACGTCCTTGTGGGGTCAATCCGAGTTCAAAGGAACGGAACCTCACATCCTTGTGGGGTCAATCCAGCTTCACCCAGACCATGCGCCCTGAACTGCGCTCCAAGCGGGGTGAGAGATTCCCGTCCTGGAGCTCAGGAATCTTTTCAATCCACTTCTCGATCTGATATTAAAGCCAATGGCAACCCCCACATGGCTAGCCAAGTCCAGGAAGGGTCTAGACCCATCCTGAGCTGTCACAGAGGACAGGGGGATGGCCTCAGAACACTGTGTAGAATAATTATAATAAATCTCTTTCCAGACTTAGTGGGAGGATTGATTGGGCCTGAAGCATCAAATGTTGGAAAGGCCGCAAAAAAGTAGGCACAAAGTCTTGATCTTGTAAATGGAGTATCTCACTTTCTGACAGTATAACTTCACCTACATTCAGCCTCCATCTTCTTCACAAACCTCTCATAAGGCAGACCATGTTGTCAGAAAAATTCCAACAGTCTATCTGCCATTCTTAAGAGAGCTTTGTGGCGCAGTGATTAAATGCCTGTACTGCAGCTAAAACAGTGCTCACGACCTGGGGTTCAATCTCAGGTAGCTGGCACAAAGTTCACTCAGCCTTCCAGCCTTCTGAGGTCAGTGAAATGAGTACCCAGCTTGCTGGGGGAGGGGGCAATATGTAGCCTGCATAATTAAATTGTAAACCACCCAGAGAGTGCTTGAAGCACTATGGGGAGGTATATAAGCAGAACACTGCTTTTTAAAGGTCCCAGTCCATTTATGTTCTCAGGATGTTCAAGCATATGTTTTGCTCATTAAGGTCGCTACAAACAGGGACAAACAAGACCAAATATCTCAATCCTCTTTGTACACAGGAAATTGAGCTCACTCAGAATGAGTGGCATCCAAAAGCTCCATGCTGGGAAACTTCTCCCAACTCCTCATCTTCCTCAGTTCCTTCTTGAACTTTCTTCCATTGGAACTTGGCATCAATAGCACTGACCTTTGCCTTCCATTGCATCGACTCCTTGGCCATCTGCCATACTATGCAGGTGGACCTCCTGTTACAAATGGGAACTGTTCTTCCCAAGCCAGGGGAAAGTCCCTCTCCACTTGGGAATCATGAAACTCCCTTACACTTATCTTTCCCTATTGCCCACCTCAAAACAACCAACAGTGTTCCCTTCTTGCTGCAAAAAGCATTGTACACAAAAGGAAAAAAGGATTGCCCCAAGACCCAAAATACTGTAGAACAAAACAAAATAAAATTGCACAGCTTCACAGAGCTCACAATGGTACAGATGGTTGTGGCATCAGAACCCACAAAGTTGCCACCATATCAAGACTGTGGGTCAGAGAGCCCACACTAAACACTCAGCCACTCCTGACTTTCCAGGAGGACCAGCTAAGAAACTGGTCCCCCCATTTTTATACCCCAAATCCCAGTTTTCAGACCCTTTCAGAAAATTTGCCTATCAAATGTCAAGTTTCCCTGAACATTTCCAAAGAAGAGAGTACTGGTAACTCCACACACACACCACTCTGCTGAAACCATTAATGCTAATTAAGTTGGTACCAAGAGGTGAGCTCCAGCCTTGAAGTTTCCATTATCACAAAGATAAGGCACAGGTGGTCACTGCTTCCCAATTAATGATGGTTACTTTCTCCCCCTTCTCCTGGTCAGCTCATGCTAGCCATGGACTACAAGGACTGCTTTTCTAGAAGAGCACCCAAGACCATGAGCCCTTGTTTTCCAATCCCTTGACAATGAAGTTCAGGAACTAATGGCAACTTGAATGCCTGGTTGGCTGAAACTCTTAGGGAAGAACATCCTGAAAGGGGCTTCCATGTTTCAGAATGAAACCTTGGGAATATGAGATCCTTTTCCTACAGGAGATCCTTGCTCACAGATCCTCTTCACTGCCTGGCAGTCATCAACTCCAGGGATTGATATGGAATATGTTTTTATAGGCTCTGCAAAATTAACAAATCCCAAATATGACTTTCAAAATTTAATCCTAGCATTATCACTGTCTTTTATGAGATAAACCAAAAAAATTGACTTCACGTATTGCATTGCTTTCTGGCAACTCCCTTAAGCTAGGTCACTTTGTCTGAATGGGCATCAGCAGTTCACATATTTAAAATCCTCGTATGCACTACAAGCATTCTCTCCTCACAGCACTGCTCAGCCAATTTGGAATCAGTTCTCCTGCCACGTTTACTTAACCACCGAAGAGTTTCCCATTCATTACGTGCAGACGGCGGTTAAAACTTGCTCACCACCGCTGGCCTGTCTAACTCCACACACTGTGCCCACTGGTGAGCAGGAGTTCTCCAGGGTTTCAGCAAGCAGGGCTTGCCAGGCATATTTGGATATTCCCTGCTGAGGGATGATCTAGGATCCCTCTGCTGGTGAAGCAGCAGTTCTACCTTAACGAATTACTCTACTCACTGCTTGCTAGATCTGAATGAGTACCAATACTGTATGTGAGAATGGTAAGTGCAGTAAGAATAAAATAGACTAAGACCACAATCATACCTGCGTTTTCTGCATAGTTTCCCGTTGGCGAACTGCGCAGTAAAAGATCGCGTGCTAACAAGGAAGAGAAGCAAATTCTGCTCCCGGCCAACCACGCCCCTCGAACAGCAGTTTCAGCGAAGTTTCCTAAACCACCATCAGGGGCTGGATTTAGAAACTTCACTCAAAAATGCTTACTTGTTTGCTTCTGTTGCAATGACAGGACACTGAAAATACGCAGTAAATTCAGTTTCTCCCCTTTTTACCCAGCTTAAAAGACGGAGCCTTGAAAACTGGAGCCGGAAAGTAGGACAAAATGCGTAGTACACAGGTTAGGACAGAACCAGAATAGGAAGGTACGACGCAGAGGAGAGGACACCAACTGCTCATTAAAAACCACGTGACCGCTCCCGAAAAAAATACGCAGGAAATTTAAATACGAAGGAAACCCAGGTATGACCACGGTCTAAGTTCATCACCACCCTCAGCCTTTTGAATTCACCAATCAAAACACTTATAAAGTTAGAAGAACATAATAATCACAGTCTAGAAGTGGGGGCTGAATATGGCTTGCTTTCAAAAGCAACACTGGAAGACCCTCAGTCTCCTTTGCTTAGCACCAGGACATTGTTAGGTGGCAATTAAATGGGTTAAAGGGGTTATGATGCCTCTATTGTTCTTACAATACCCAGTTTTATTCCTGTGTTACATCAAATCATCAAAGCTTAAGAAGGTGGTAGAAGTCTAGGGTCTGTGCCTAACATCAGACAAAGACTGAGTATGGGCAAACAGCCAGAAGCCGAATCAGGACAAGATGCACTATGGATCTGGAGTTATGTGTAAAGATATTCCTCCTTAAGGATCAAATCAGTGGCTTGGGATTGGTGTTGGATATTCAAGTAGTATATTCCAGGAATATTTTCACCAGTGTAGCCTAGAATTGTACCCAATCTTACTACACCACTCCCATTCATGCTTTAGAATCGGAACCAAGATAAGACTACAGCTGGAAGGGAAGGCAGAGTTCAATGCACCCCACCATCTGCCAAAGCAGGTCATCCCCGCTTAACACATCCCTGATAGATGGTCATCCAACCTCTGTTTACGCACCTCCTGTGCTAGAGAATCCAATATCCTATGAAGTAGTCCATTCCATTGTTGAGCAGCTCTTCCCATAGGAAGGTTTTCCCAATGTAGAGTTGGAATCTCCTTTCCTATACTCTGGAAGTTGAGTCATGGCTACTGGACTCGGTCCGATGAAGCTGTTTGGATGAACAGCAAAATGTTTCTATCTCTCAAAAAACAAGTCCAGTAGCCATGACTCAACTTCCAGATAAACTCACCTGGATGACTGAGAATCTTGACAGACCTTTCCTATACTGTAATTCAAATCCATTACTTCAGGCCCTGCTTTCTGGAGTGGCAGAAAATCAAGTTACTTCATCTTCCAAGTGATGATATTTAAAGATGGCCATAATATCCTCTTATCCTTCTCTTTATTAGACTAAACATATCCAACTCTCTCAACTGTTCATCTTAGGGCTTTGTTTCCAAACCCTTTATCATCCTGGTCACATTCTGGACACGTTCCATCCTCTTGATATCCTCTAAAATTGTCTTGCCCAAAACTGGACCCAGTACTCCAGCTGAGGTCTGACCAATTCAGAATGGAATGCTGCAGTTACTCCCCTTGATTCAGGTACTTCTTTTGATGCAGCCAAGAATCACAATAGGTTTTCTTTTTCCTGAGGCTGCTGCATTAGACTGCTGACTCGTGTTTAGCCTGTCATCTGCTTAAGACTCCCAGACCCTTTTCACAGGTTCTGCTGTCAAACCATCTCTTGCCTTACATTTGCGCATCTGATTTTTCCTGCCTAAATTTGAAAGTTGGCATTGAATAACTGATGTACTTGACATGCGTCAGCCTTCAGAGAATGTGCAGAAATATCTCCTGACCCAATTGTCAAAATGTTAAGCAGTGTTCACTATGCAGAGCAGATAACTTTGGTTTTGTTCCATATTGCAACTTGGTAGTCAGTATTCTAAATAATGATTCTTTACCTTTAAGAATCTGAATGGTCCGGACCTGAGATAATTTAGTGACCTCCTCCTCTAATGAACTTACTGAAGCAATCTGATCGATGCTTAAGGCTATGTAAGGTTCTTGCCATCTGAAGAGGGGCGCATTAAGCATAGCCTTTTCAGTAGTGCTGCAGGCATGTTCTCCAAAAAAGTACTGACTTAGAGCCTTTTCACAAGACCCCTAAATTCCGCGGCAAATGGCTCCCAGCTCCGGAGCTTAAAATTGTTTCCCCACCATCTCCGGAGTTTACAGAAAATTAAGTGTGACCACGCCCACCTAAGCGCGTCCCAGCGCACTTTCAGGTACCTGCTCTCCGGGGGTGAAAAATCCCTGATGCAGACCTAACCTAGTGGGTGCCAAGGTAAGCCGGCATTCTTTTCTTTCTTCATTTCTCCCTCCCCTCACGCAGCCAGCAGCCAGGAGTGCAGAGTGGGTGGGAACACAGAAACAGCGACAAACCCATAAGATCTCTGGTCCGAATTTAAGTGGCAAGCGGATCTTAGGGGTCGTGTGAAAAGGCTCTTAGGCAACCATAAGATGCTTGTTTTGGTTTGGATTTTAAGTTTCTAGAGGGCTTGTGAAATAACTGCAACCTGATTACTTGAGATTACCTGAAAAACTAGTTGCTGGCATAATTATTCTTTGGGTATTTACCATTTTGCTTTTGTATCTTTGATTATTCCTGTTTCCTGTTACATATTATTGTTTTTTCAGAGGACAAGAAAGACTACAGACACTCAAAATATGCACATACATAGAATGTTGACACAGATGTCAGGGAGAAGCTAGGGGTGTTTCAAAGAGACATGGCCTCTTGATTATCAGTTAAACAATACAATAAAGCAAACATGAAACATTAGTGCACACACGAGAGACAACAGTTTATCAGATCAAGAGCAAATAATCTGATATCATGTTAGTGGCACAAGCTGCAATTGAATTAACCTCTTTTACACTTTGGAATTGAGAAAAGGGGGAAATAAGAATTTGGTTGTATTTATTTTTAAAAAATCTGCACCTCAAAATGTGCAAAACTCTTAATCAGTAGAGTGGGAAGCATTCTATTTTTTCCTAAAAAGAATTAAAATGGAGAAGACAAATTTGACATATTCAGCTATCCAATCAAAAAGCATTCATGAGCTCTCAATACTAGGTTTGAATTCCTGTCCATTCAACTATTCCAGTATCTTAGTGTTGTCACAAGTTTCATCACATGACCTGCTTTGTAGCAGGAAAGTACAATATAATCCTCTCCACACTATAAATAACCATAACTGTTCAATGGTGGCCTTTGCAAATAGTTCAGGTGACCATTTATTAACATTCCCTTTCTTGTTGTCATTGGTGTTGAAATAATTTACTAAAATTTACAAATGCCTTACAAATGGGACCGAGAACACTTGAGATGTTTAAAGAAAAAGAAAAAGAAAAAGAAAAATTGGTAGATTTGTCCATCCCTAATTGAAACAATGAGGTCTGATGTCACTTTATCAGAGTGAAAGATGTCATGTTTAACTCACCAGTTTTCCTCAATGAATTCGCTCAAATCCTGTTTCTGTAAATTCCACAGGATAAATTTCATACCATCCTCAGATGGGACAATTTTGTGAAAATTAAACATTTACCTCCTCTATCCTAAGCTCCTCCCATTTCCTGAGGTATATTGTTATCTAAATATTGAAATCTTCATGGGTTAAGAAGTACATGGTTTGTGTTTTCCTTTCCTGCAATATGGTTATCTATGAAGTAGGCAAAGATATGGATTAGATTTTTGTTCAGGTCCCATTTCAAGGGGGGGAGGGTTTACCAAATTTCTGCTTATCAAAGGCATTCTGTCCAAACATGAGCAGAAATACATTTAAACACAAAATCCCCTATTTTCCTCATGCCTGCAAGTTCACACATATACAAAAAGTGGACATAGAAACACTTCAGTTTGACAAAAAATTTAAAAAACTGAACACCACTGATGAGTACTGATCAGAAAAATATGCCAAAATGCTTCATACAATGGGAAAAAAATCACTTGCAAAATTGCACATGTTTGGAAAAAAATCTGCATAGAAATGTGCATAGAAATCATATTTTAAAGGCTGTTTTTCATGAATACCTTCCAGAATGGTTATCCATTGTGCAAATGGAAAAATGGAAGTGGAAAAGGAAACATTTGAGAGAAACCAAGAGATGTGCCCATCTCTTGATGGAAGTGACATTGGCCAACAAAGTGGCCACAACGGGTCTGAAAACCTTGTTTCCATGGGTTTTCAGCTGAACAGACATTATAGGTTCAACATAGAACTTATTTTAGTCTTATTTTAATTCTGTCCTGGTCAACCATCAACCTAGACTTCTATATGAAAAGATCTGAGACTAGAAAGCATCTGTTGCTATGACAGCTGTCATAAAGCAGCCAACTGAACTGGACCAAAATCTTTGGATGTTTCTATCCCCTTGGAACTGTTGTCCATATTTTCACATTACCCATTTCCAGCCCACTCTGGTCTCCTCAGGTGGTCCCCACAGCAGAAGCTATGGGTACCATACTTGTCTGCTAGCCATACTTACATGACCATGTAGATCAGTGTTGAGCAGCATAAGAGCACAGGTAAGTGTGTGAATTCCATCTGGAAGACACAAAAAAATTAACATGCATGTAAATTGGGGTGGCTAAAGAGTGCCCCACAGGATGCATGCAACTATTCAGGGGCCCAAATTGCCTCACAGCACCCCTTCCTCTCAGCCCCCGGAACAAATACTTTTTTGCTGATAAAACCATGCATGGTGGCCCCAGCACCCCTAATTTAAAAACTCTACTTTAAAAACCCTACAGTTTAAAAGGCAAAAAAACCCCTTTCTACTATTGGAGGACACAAGGCAGCATCTTCAGTTTTTAAAAAAGCATAAATGGGAGGCACGAGTGCAGCCATCCAAGAGCTGGAGTGTGTGTTTGTTCATGCAGCCATTGGACTTTGGGACTTGCCCACCCTGTTGTCAAAGACATACAAAAGGATCCAAATGACTGCAGTCAGGATAGGAGGTCCTAAAGCATCTGTTCCTGCAGTCTTTGTGTTCCACTGAGAAAGATAGTCCCTTTCCAGAAGATAGTCTTCCCACCCATTTTGCTTGCTTTTCAAGACTTTTCTGGAGCCTTTGGTTGTGGCAGGCCCTTTAAGAAACCAGAATACACCATGAGATGAAGTGTAAAAGCATGGTTGGAAACCTAAGATGGTGTTACCTTCAGATGTGCTCTCTTCTGGATTGCAGTGACAGTATCTTCTTGAGAAGTGGATGAGGACACGCTCCCGTTCCTGTGTTTCTCCCATCAAGGGGAAAGCTTTTAAGAATGTTCTGGACATTGAAAGTAATAGTTACGCAAGTGAACAAGCAAGAAAGGGAAATTTGTATAACATGAGCTGGGAAGAACTCACTTATAATTATAAGCATGAATAGAAGACTCCCCTGCTGGAGTTCTAATTCAAAGTTGACTTTACTATAGGACTTATCAAAATTATGAATCACTGCTATAGCAGGGAGGGAAGCAACTACATTTGATGCCACACAAAGCATAGAAGAAGCACAGACCCAAGCGTCACCAGCAGGTTTAACTCTAAGAACACGTAGCAAACCCTCAATAGCTCTGGGCATCCAGTTTTTCATAAAGAAATCCTTGTGGTGCCAAATGTTTAAAGGAATCCAGCTCAATGGTGTCATGTTCCCATACGGTACTGTTTCCTTTGTTACCCAACTAAAGGTTTCATCACCATTTAGTGTACCTTTGCAGCCTCCAGTTTCACAGATACCAGGGGCGCTTGAACTTCTCTAAGGACAGCAAGCACAACCTCTCCCGTGGATTCCCAGTCAACATGACTGGTTAACTGAAACTATTTTACTCTCTTGGTAAATCTCATGGGTGATCTCAAGGATCGACTATTGCAGTGCCCTCTACATGGGGCTGCTCTCCAAGGAGGTTTGGAAGCTGCAACTTGAACATATTTCACCCATCTGCACCAGCTGCCAGTAGGCTTCCAGGCCAAACTCAAGGACTTCGCTACCTGTCAGAGCACCTGTCCCTCAGGTCATCCTCCCATCCTACCTCCTGGTCCTTGATGCTGCCTCTGGCCACTCCAAGTGAAATCCAGAAGCCATCAACAAAAATCTGGACCTTATTGGTTGTGACCGCCTTACTTTCCAACGCCCTTCCTGTGGAGGTGCAATTGGCTTCCACCCTCCTGAGCTTCTGAAAGCAAGTGACAACCTGACATTTTACCCAGGCCTTTGCAAAACTCACCCCCTCCTTTGTAATATCAATTTTATGCTTTATGCCACTCATTGTTCACCCAAAGGGCTTTTGTTTATATATCTATAAATTCTGGAAGCCACCTAGAGTAATGACTTGTCCACAAAATGGGCAGGGTGTAAGCTTAAATTGACAAATAAAATAAATACATGGCACAGTACTACAGCAATACATTCACCGAGCATGGACACTCCCTTACATCTGAACTAGCACTGCATCACGTAGAAGAATATTTTGTTTTTTAAAAAGTGAGTTAGGAAGACAATAGAGGATAAGGTTTTTCTACCCTCCTTCCATCACAACCCTCTGTGTACATCACAGGGTTGTTACAGCTCTATTGGGGAGTGAATTAAACAGCCACACAAGAATGCAGAATGAGATTATGAGGAGCCTTCTCAGTCACACTCAATAAAATGCAGCCCTGGTGTTGTGCCAGAATGGAACAGCTTGTAAAAGAGGCAGGAAAGATTGCTTTTATCGTATTTATCGGCGTATAACACGCACAGGCGTATAACATGCACCTTCACTTTAAGAGGGAAATTTTAGGGAAAAAAATTAAATTTCAAATAAAGAACTTTGAAGCAAAATAAGGGTAGCTCAGAACTTTTTTTATTAATAATATCCTTTGATTCCTTTCTTCCCTTCTTCTTTCCTTCCCTCCTCCTCTCCCTTCTTTCTTTCTTTCTTTCTTTCTTTCTTTCTTTCTTTCTTTCTTTCTTTCTTTCTTTCTTTCTTTCCTCCCCCCTCCTCCCTCTCTCCTCCTCTTTCTCTCTCTCTTTCTTTCTCTCCTTCCATCCCCCCTCCCACTTTGAAGAGCCAGAAAGGGGGCGAGGGAGATGAAAAGGGCTCACGTCCTGAGGGGAGCGGACAGCGGCGCCTCAGCTTCCAACCCAGGCGGCGATGGTGGGGGGCGGCGGTGGCAGCGGAAGGGACGGCTGGGGGGCGGGGCGGGGGTGACTGCCGGGGGGTTGTGGCGGCGGCGGCGGCGGAAGCGATGGCGGAGGGGGGGCAGGG
>JAHTLZ010000204.1:97212079-97228853 GCA_023846285.1 Phrynocephalus versicolor | reverse complement strand
GGCGGCAGCGGAAGCGATGGCGGGGCGGGGGTGATTGCCGGGGGTTGCGGCGGCGGCGGCAGCGGAAGCAATGGCGGGGCAGGGGTGATTGCTGGGGGGGTGTGGTGGCGGCGGCGGCGGCAGCGATGGCGGGGCGGGGTGATTGCTAGGGGTCGCGGTGGCGGTGGCGGCGGCAGCGATGGCAGGGTGGGGGTGATTGCCGGGGGTTGTGGTGGTGGCGGCAGCAGCGATGGCGGGGCGGGGGTGATTGCGGGGGTCGCGTCGGTCGACGCGTTGGGCAGGCCAGGTGTATACGGTACTTGTTAATACTGTAAAAACATGGCTTCTTAACATTATATCGGCGTATAACATGCATACATCATTTGCCCCCTATTTTCAGGCGGGGGAGTGCGTGTTATACGCCGATAAAAACAGTACTTAAAACACGTGGCTACCAGAAAAGAGAGAGGACCAAACTGCACCCAAAAGGAACCAAATAATGAACTATATGCTCATCTGAGTGCCACACAGAGGCTTGAGTAGAAGGGCTGAGTATTAGGGAATGAATGGCACATACAGTGAAATTAGATGTCTAGAAATTAAATGCTGATATAGGAAGGGGCTGTTTCCAATGAACAAGCCATTCAGAGCGAAGGGATTCCCCACCCACCCCAATCCACAGGATCTTTTGGCTGCATCCACTCCACAGCTGTGTTTCAGTCCATGGCAATTCAGACATGTGTTTGGGAAAGCGTACCTGCATTGGACTGTTACATATAAGGAGGGCATAAAGGGCAACCTAAGTCCTTGACCACGTCTCCATGAGAAATTACTCCACCCTCACTCTCACCCCATTCCCTTTCTCACTCCTTCTCTCTCTCTTTTTTATTACACTTTTATACCACACCATCATCCATAAGGAACTCTGGGTGGTTTACAGGTTAAAAAACATCAGATAACATAGCAATATAGGGAAAACATCCGGTAAAACAGCAATATAAGCAAAAGAGGGGGATCCCTCAACAAGATGCAGCGGACACACACACAAAATAAATAGGGATGAGGTCACCATATGCCTCCATGAAAAGCATAGTTTTTAAAGCCTTTTTGAAGGCGGGCAGGGACTGTGCAAGGCGCAGCTCACTTGGTTGATGATTCCATAATGAAGGGCCAACAACAGAGAAGGCGCGGCTGCACGTTGCCAACTTCCCTGCCTCCCTAGGGGTGGCCACCCTGAGTGAGCGCACCTGTGACATTCGAGTGGGCCTAGCCTCAGTTTGACCTCTGGGAGATACGGTCCGCCAGATATTCAGGGCCCAAGCTGTGGAGGGTTTTGCAAACCAAAACCAAGACCTTGAACCTTATCAGGAGAGCCACGGGCAGCCAATGCAGGTGGGCCAAAACTGGGGTGATGTGATCATATCTATGAGCACCCACCACCAGTGTGGCCGCCGCATTCTGCACCGATTGGAGTCTCTGGACAGGGTCAAGGGCAACCCCATGTAGAGTGTGTTGCAGGAGTCGATCCTCAAAATCACGAGGGCCTGCACAACTGTTCTCAGCAAGGACTCATCGAGATACGGGCGGATCTGAGCGATCCTGCGGAGTTGGAAGAAAGCGGCCCTGGCGACTGCCATCACCTGGGCTTCCAGGGAGAGGGCTGAATCCAAGACCACACCCAGATTCCTGGCCATGTCCATAGGCTGGAAGGAAACTCCCCCCAGACTAGGGAGGGGACCATTGTACCTGGACGAGGGCGCCCCAAAAAACAGAACCTCAGTCTTCTCCGGGTTAAACTTGAGCCTGTTGATCCTGGTCCATTCCAAGACCACCTCCAGGCACAGATCGAGGCAGCGAACTGCCTCTGCTGCAGAAGAAGAAAAGGAGAGATAGAGCTGCGTATCATCAGCATACTGATGACAGTGAACTCTAAATCTTCTGAGGACCTCCGCCAGCGGCCTCATGTAAACATTGAACAGCATTGGAGAGATTGCCGACCCCTGGGGAACCCCACAAGGGAGCATCCAAGGAGCCGACAATTAATCCCCCAGCTGAACCCACTGAGACCGGCCGTCAAGGAAGGATCAGAGCCAGCAGAACGCTGAGCCCCCGATTCCCGCCTCAGCAAGCCAGTCCAGTAGGTTACCATGGTCAACAGTGTCAAAGGCAGCTGACAGATCAAGGAGGACCAGCATGGAGAAACACCCCCTGTCGGTGTCCCTAAGGAGGTCATCCTGCAGAGCGACCAGGGCAGTCTCGGTCCCGCAAAACGGCCTGAACCCTGACTGGAATGGATCAAGGATATGATTTTCCTCCAGGTATGACTCAAGCTGGACGGCAGCCACCCTCTCAACAACCTTGGAACAATGGCAATTGGATGATAGCTGGCAAGATCATTCGATGCCAGGCTGGGCTTCTTTAATGTGGGCTTCACCACCATCTCCTTCAGGCGAGAGGGAAAAATCCCTTCCCTGAAGGAGGCGGTGGCAATGGAAGCAGCCCACTCCGGCATGTTCCCTCTGGCGAATTTAATGAGCCAGGCTGGGCAAGGGTCGAAAGGGGAAGCCACCAGCCGGCAATAAGCCAAAGCCCTGGAGGCCTCCGCTGGTGACTCAGGACCAAACTCGACCAGACAAGGAGACTGAGGGGGTGAGGCCCCCTGGATGAGCAGGGAGGGATTAGTGCAGCTGGAGTCCAGATCGGAATGGATGGCTTCTATCTTAGATCTAAAATAGGCTGCAGATTGCTCACCAGTGGACTTACTAGGAGGAGGCCCGGCTGACCAGGGTTGGAGAGGTCTCGACCCACCTGGAACAGCTCCGCCTGGCGGTTCGAGGCCTCACCAATTCTCAGGGAGGCATGAGCTGTTCTGGCGTACCTGATTGCGTGCACATAATGGCTGGTCAGCTGCTTCAGTGCAGCCTTTTTCACTGCCGCCGATCCTTTCTCCATACACACTCAAGCTGCCACCTAGAACAGTCCTTTCTATGAGATACAGTATTGACATATGGGCAACAGATGGGATATCTGCTGAGCCTATATGGGCATTTTAGATTTCATCCTCCTCATCATGAACACAAAAAGACCTCTTCCTCACCAGCGAGCATGCTGTAGGCATCACTTTCTTTAAATGCTAAGGTAGCTCTTTTCCCATTTTATAAGAACAACCCTTCCATGACTGCTAAGGTAGTAAATGACCCCACTCCTTGGTTAGTGCAGTGACAGGGATTAATGAGCTGACCTAAAGGGGGAGGGGGGATTCCAGCTTGAACTGAGATATGCAAATACTGTAGGTTGAAAGAGAGTCATTAAACTTCAGAAACATGTAATATAAATCAATGTCAATAGAGAAATCAAATGATCTCATTTGAGATCCCTGAAGTGCATCTCACCTGAGTGCTTTATCCAAGGTCAGCCCAGTGAAGTCAAAGAAACGGAGATATTCTTCTGCTACCAGTTTGCTAAATTCGTTGCTACAATGAAAGAGGTCACCGTCAATTAATGTATGCAAAATGTGTTCCCCATAGAACCCCCAAATGAAAGTCTTCTTAAAATAAGTTGGACCTCATGGCCACCCCTGAGTGTGCTCTGGCCGAATGTCAACATTTTGTCAGGTTTTGTTGATTTCAACCATGGAATTAGGGCAGCTTTGAGTTTAAAGAATGCTTGACTAGAGATGGGCATGACTAGAAAAAATTAGGTTTCGAGTTGTCGTTTGTCAGGGCGGGTCCATTTTGGGTCGTTTCTGTTTGTCGCGGAAATTTTCAAAAATTTCTCGTTTCCGTTTGTTGTTTGTTGTTTGGGTTGGGGTTGGGGTAAGTGGGCTCTGGGAGGCACCTTTCTGGGTGCCTCTGACGTCTGACCCACTAAGAAGGGAAGGGAAGCGTAACGCGAAGCCACCGCGTACCATACATTACATTATGTTAGGGTGGGGGGTAAGTGGCAGAGGCACCTCTTTCTCTGGGTGCCTCTGACCTACTAAGAAGGGAAGTGTACTTGCGTACGGATCTGGGTTAGGGTTGGGGTTAGGGTAAGGGCTAGGCTTAGGGTTACAGTTACGGTTAGCGTGGGTTAGTGGGCTGCATCTCTGGGTGCCTCTGACCCACTAAGAAGGACAGTGTACTGGCATATGGGTTAGGGTTAGGGTTAGGGTTAGTGTTAGTGGGTTTTTTATGCCCTCTGGCACATCCAGAAGTCTCAGTCAAAACCTGGCCATGCGATTGGTGGAATGGCTCCAAATATTTGCATGGTCCCATCCCATGGCCAGCCCATCATTGCGCAGGTGTAAAAAAATAAAAATAAAAATGTCAAGAATGCTTGACATTCAGACCCGTATACTTTATATAGGCAAGCATCCTTATCCTCCTTGTCTGACTTGGCATTCCTTCTTTTCATGCCCAGTAATCAAACTATGCTTGCTTCATTTAAATCTTAGAGGAAGGGTGTGTGTCAATATACTCCTCTCACAGGTCTGCTGTGACAATTTGCTATATTTCACAGATAAAATCACCCACATTTATATCAGCTTGTGTGGTACAGATTTAACAGTCACACACTGGTGGGGCTGGGATGCTATGATTCCGTTTTCTGAAAATACTGATAAGCTTCTTTGCTTATCTATTTTAAAACTGTAATTCTGTCTTTCTCCTTTGAAAAAGGACCTAAGACCGCTTAAACCCTTTAAAAGACAGTATTTAAATGCTAAAAAGAGTTGTATACAAATATTTAAAAAGAATTAAACAAATGTTATGTTAAAATGGGAAACAAAATGAATACTAAAACACATTTAAAACAACAGCACACAAAAATTAATTTAAGACCACCAGTAATTCAGAGAAAGCTTGCCTGGAGAGAAAGGTCTTTTGCTGCTCAGGGAAGGGCATCAACAGAGAAGGATCTCTCCTGTGACCCCACCAAGCACACCTTCTTGGAATACTAAAGGGTCCAACCTCTTTTCTAGATCCTGGGCCAGCCCACCCATAAACCTCTGTCAATGTAGAGCTTGAGGTTTGCTTTCTTGGTAGAAGTCTGGAAGTTGAGTCAGGGCTACTGGACTTCTTTTTCTTGAGAGACAGAAACGTTTCGCTGCTCATCCAAACAGCTTCATCAGCCTGAATACAGCTAGTGCGAGTCCTCCATTTTATAGTCAGTCAGCTTTGACCTCTTGTCACCCTGATCTGAGTTAGGCTCTTAAGATGAAAAATGGCCTGATGGAGGACTCACACTAGCTGCATTCAGACTGACGAAGCTGTTTGGATGAGCAGTGAAACGTTTCTGTCTCTCAAGAAAAAGAAGTCCTGTTGCCATGACTCAACTTCCAGATAAACTCACCTGGATGACTTCACAGACTTCTTGGTGGAAGAGAACTTCAAGGTAATGAGTTGCAATTAACAATGTTATCTGTACTTTAAAAGCTTATGTCATAAGCTGTATTATAGAAAGAGATTGTGCTAATTTTATTTAAGGAAACAGCGACTGAACCCCTTTCTGAAAGCTGGGCATAACCATTTATGGAAAGTACCACACAATGTGTTAGGAATCGTCTGTACTTGGAGTACACTTTTAGACTGGAAAGTGGTCTAACAATTCAAGGTTCAACACTCCTTGGTGACTACCGAGGAACACAAGTGGCAGCAGTAACCAAGTGTGCGTTTTATTAGCTTGTGGTTGCTGTATCAATGGCAACCATGCCTAGGAAAAGTGGACTTTGGATATATTCTTTACACATGTTTACTAGTAAAGCAAAGCAATGCACAGTGTTCTGCTTAGGACAAACCTATCCATCCTGGAAAAAATCAACCCTGAATGTTTTCTGGAAGGAAAGATTTTGAAGCTGAGGCTCCAGTACTTTGGCCACCTCATGAGGAGAGAGGAGTCCTTGGAAAGGCCCCTGATGTTGGGAAAGACTGAAGGCAAAAGGAAAAGGGGACGGCAGAGAATGAGATGGTTGGACGGTGTCATGGATGCATCCAACATGGATTTGACCAAACTTCGGTAGACAATGGAAGACAAGAAGGCCTGGCGTGCTCTGGTCCATGAAGTCACAAAGAGTCAGACACAACTTAATGACTGAACAACAACAAAATAGTGCTTAAAGCACTCTCTGGGCGGTTTACAATTCAATTAAGCAGGCTACTCATTGTCCCCCACCCCACCCCACCCCAGCAAGCTGAGTACTCATTTGGTATTGATTTAATGTAACAACATTTTTGGTGTTTGAGAAAATTCATAACATATTGCAAGAAAACATTTGAAAAGCAGTTTATTTAACAACTGTCAATATTGCCTAGGAGTTTTGCTTTATTTGACACCTATAATAAGTGACTGAAATTAGGAAAAATTGGCCAATCCTTCCAAGGTTGGATCTGTATGAATAAGCCAAGAAAGCAAAGAAGCAAGTACAGCTATACTGTGACATATTGTGACATGGGCATGCTATGTGTGGATCCAATCTGTATTTTATGTCTGTTTCAAATAGGCATTTGCATTCCGACAAAGCTGTAAACAATTTTTTTAAAAGTAGAAATATTGGGGTTTTTAAAAACACCATATAAATCCCTTTCTGCTTTTATTTTCTTTTTAATGTCAACAGAAATGTAATTTGTAGCTTCTAACTAAATCTGGTAAAAACCATGCTGGCTATTCAAACCCTCGCAATACTGAGAGAAATTCAGCAGAAGAGAAATCTTGCAAGCATATGTTGGACGTTGATAATAAGCTCTTGTCCGAGCCGAGCTGCTTGGCGCTCAGTGTTTCTGTCCCTCAAGGTGAATGAAGGCTCTCCTTTTCCGACCATGCCACACAGAAAGGAAAAGAATTCCCCAGAGAGGCAGAAATCACTCTATCCCTCCATGGATATTTTGGTGCCTTTTTGTGCTGCATAGCAAGAAAGGGAGACCTCTGGTCGCCAGGAAGCACAGAAAAGGCATACAGTGCAATTGCTGTGCTACAGTTTCTGCACAGGACGAACAGGCCAGCCTTAAAAAAAAAAAAAAAAAGAACAGAGATCTCAGGTTCATTTCCCACACACCAGAGAGTTGGGGCAACGTAGTGGATGACATGCTGAACTGGGACTTGGAGAGAGGATCTGTAGCATAGCTCTCAAGTATTTCCCATGGTCGCCCGGGAATGGGAGCTTCAGGGAGGCAGGGCACTGGCAGCTGGGCCCTTCAACTCAGGGGTGCTGCCTATATTTGCATACAGGGTTCCCAGAATCCCTTGCAGTGGCTTCAAAATGCTCAGTGTGACTTAGGTGTCTCGGCTTTCTAGGAGATATAAATACCAATCGGGAGAGCTGGTGGGGTGTGGGTTAGGGGTTGCGCAGGGAGAAGTGCCCAGCAGCATCAGGAGCTCAGCTGCCCGCCGCTGGAAATGCGGACATTTCAGGGGAAAATAATTTGGGGGGGAAGACAGAGGGAAAGAGTGATTGATTCGTGAATGTCCCACACAAAATGTGACACTTGACAGGTCTGATCTGTGGGCAGATTGCCACTTGACTCTGAAAGTCAAGGGTTGGCCTCAATCAGACTCTGCCTGACAGATTTATTTATTTATTTATTTTATATATTTTTATATTTATATACTGCCAGATTTTCCCAGACGGGAACTCAGGGCGGTTAACAAGAAAAGCTTACGACAATATAGAAACAGAAACAAACAAACAAACAAACAAACAAAACTAACTAACTAACTAACTAACTAACTAACTAACTAACTAACTAACTAAATAAATAAATAAATAAATAATAATAATAATAATAATAATAATAATAATAATAATAATAATAATAATAATAATAATAATAATAATAATAATAATAATAATAGGATCCACAATATAAAATAAAACAATCCCAGCAAACAGTTAGTAGAACCCGATTTTTTAAAAAAACTAAGAATAAAAAGATCTTATCAAGCTGCTGTTAAGGATATTGTGGGCTGGAGGAAAGCCATGCACTCTGATCTGAGCTCTCAAAGGAAACACATGAGGAACAAATGTACCCATACCCAACACATATTCCTCTTCTCCACTAAGGCCCACCCATCTCTGTCTGTCCTCCCATTCCTCTTTGTTTACATGCACTGGGTTGGGTCATGGGGGAAGCAGGTTGGGCAGCCCTGCTTAGAGTTTTCTCTTGCTGGGTTTGCCTTCCATACTGACTGAACAGTTTCTGATAAACTTCAAAGCAGCATAACAGCAGGAATGCATTTTCAGGAAAAGAAAACCCTGTCACTTACAAGATCAGTTTCTCCTTCACTCCCTGCCATTTTCTGCAAATGAGGCCAATGTGCCTTTAGGGAGTAGGAGATAAAGCTATTTTCATACTGTTTGGGGAATCTGGGGCTGGAAATCAGTTGCTGTCCCTTTCACTACAGAACAAGTGTCATGGATTTGTAAAACCATCACTTATAGTGTCAGTGTTTTGTAATCCAGCAAAGATACTTCCGTCAGCTACGTGTTGTGTTAAGCACACCGTACACAGCTCCCTAGGAGCTGGATCCAGGCAAGGAGGTTTGGGGAGATATTTTGTATTCTACTGCTCTGCAAGTATTTTGCCTTACTGTTTTCAGACATTGTTCCTCCAATCAACTGCTTATCACACTTTTTTAAAAAAAATAAAAGTTTCTTTTGTGTGATTCCATTCAGGAAATGCAAGGGCCAGGCTGATATCATGGTGGCATATGCCAACACTGACATGACTATGTGATGACCCAACTAAGGGCCTTATAAGCCCCACCAATTGCACTCCTGTTGACCTGAAAACCCCATTCTGTCACCTTGCTTTGCCACACTGGTGGTTCATTTCCTTACCACTGCCATGACACACTTTTACTGCATTCTGATTTTTGCTGTGGTTAAATTGTTGATATGGCTACTTGGGGTTATCTAGGGATGAGGATACAGCTCATATTGTGCACCCAAATGGGAATCATCTCAATTCACTCTACTAAGTATCCCTTTGAGTTTGTCTCAAATGATCATCTAAATAAAAACAGACCCTGTTCACTGACTGAGAGGGGATCATTCCAATTTCTAGATAAAGAGGAACACAATCCCATAAGTGAATACTTTCTCCATATGGCTGAAGAAGGTTCCCTGAAGTTCTCCCCACACCCACCCTGCAAAGCCCAGCAATTACAGTATATCGCCCTAGCTTTTAAGGGCAACCACTTACTTCTTCCCAAGCTGGCGAGCCACATCACAGTGCTTGAACCCCTCCAGGTGGTACAGCCTTTTGGCTAGTCTCTTGGCCGCCTCCGTATCTGCCTTGCAGCCATTGACCAGGGTGTCTGTGCTTCCTTGGTCTAGTTGTTCTGTGCTGCCTATATCGGAGTCTGAGTCAGAAAGAGTATCTTTTATGTTGGCATCACTGTAAAAACAAAGCACAGTTAAGCAAGTACAACATGAACTTAGTGGTGGAGCTACCAAACGTCTAGGGGGCCATGGGTTGTGGTCTTCCCAACTGTCAATTAAAATAAATATGTTTTCAAGACATTGGGCTTCAAGGGGTTCCATGCCCTTTACACATTCTTTTGGAGAAGCTATTCAAAGAGGAACACAACTAATGGTCCCATATATCACAGGTGGTTTCCAACTAGATAAGATGGGCATCCCACTGTTGAGGAAGTGAGCTTCTTGGACCACAAGTCATAGGTCTAACATCTAATGAGCCTATTCAGGCCATTATCCACCTAACAAGCCTGTTCAGACCAGGGTGATGTGAAATCAAGGTGAAATATAAATTAGAGGCCTCACCACTAACTTTCCTCAGACTTGACGAAGCTGCTTGGATGAGCAGCGAAACATTTCCATCTCATAAGAAAAAAAGTATAGTTGCCATGACTCATCTTCCAGATAACCTTACCTGGGTGAGTGAGAATCTTCACAGACATGAATCATAGGTGGAATTAGAAACATGTTTGCAGACACTGGTATGAGGACAGAAGGTTTTATATTTCCCTCCTTGTTCCATATTAAAATACCCAATTAATATTTTGAAATTCCTTATATTGGCAATGTTTGGGGGGGACAACCCCCCTGCCCCACTGAAAAACTAGCATATTACTTTCCACTTTGAGTTTGGATTGGTGAAGATTCATCTGCATAACTTCAAGGTACATTCAGTCAAATCTGCAACATGGGTTGATACAGTACTCCCAAGGGGCTAAAGACCTTTGGTTGAGACCTCTTGATTCATGACAGTCTTACTAGTCTTATTTATAGCAGAGATACTTTGCCTAAAACTAAAATTTATACCTGTAGTAAACGAGTTTGTCTCCAAGTAATAAAAAAAAACACAATAACACTGCATCAGATGTCAGTAAAGTCTTGAATCGTAAGGCACTTTCACTAAGCCACGCGGGTGTCTCTGGGAGCATTTTGAGAACAGCCCACAAGACCACAGGATGGTGGTGTGCAAGATATGCGGGGGTGGTGGTGCGCAGGGGGAATGACCCCAAACACCTCTCCTCAAGTGGGTTGTGCAGCCATCTGATGCGCAAGCACCCTGGGACTCTGCCTGGAACCCTGTCAGTCCCTGCTTCCTCAGGGAGGAAGAGAGTGGAAGAAGGGTTAGGGAACGAAAAACACAGCTCTGCTAGTGCTGAGAGTGGGAAGAGGCAGGCCACTGTGCAGGAAGTGGGGCCGTTGTGTGGGAGTTTTGTCAGCCAGCGAAATAGGGCCAAAGCACAGGAGACCACCACTCGAGTGGTGGGTGAAATGGTGGCCATGAACGGGTTGCCCCTCTCCTTTGTGGAGTCATCAGGCTTTAGGCACCTGATGAAGCATGTGGCTCCATGGTACGAGCCTCCATCCCGGCGTACCTTCAGCAGGCGGGTGATTCCCTCCCTTTATGAGTCTGTCAGGGACAGGATCCGGGCCCTGCTGCAGGCGGCCAGAGGGAGGAAGATCCACTTCACTTCCGACCTCTGGACCGGTGGGCACCACGGATACCTCTCTCTGATGGCTCATTGGTGGCAACCCAAGGAGGTCCTGGAGCCCCGGACATCCCATGAACAGCTGCAGGGGAGCCACAAGGCAGCACCCCAAGAGGGTATAGGGTGGTGCTTCTCCAGGCACAAAGCATGGAGGAGAACGCCACAGGGATCAACATTGCTGAGGTCTTCAAGACAGCAATGCGAGAGTGGGGATTGGGGACTGAGGGGCAGGTCAATCGTGGATTCATGGTTACTGGCGTGAGCCATAACATGACCAACGCGGTTCTTGGGGTAGGGTTCCAGGGCATCGTGTGCGCAGCACACAAACTGCATCTAGTGGTGGGCGATGCCATTGCGCTGGGTGCAGCAAAGGACTCCTGGAGTGAGGGGACCCGGGAGACCAAGGCCTTGCTGGACAAGTGTCGGAAAATCGTGGGGCACTTCTCTCGCAGCGTCAAGGCATCAAGGATGATGCGTGAGAGGCAGGTGGAGACGAGCTGACTAGAGCACGTCCTGATCCAGGACGTGACCACCCGGTGGAACTCCACCTACGAAATGGTCAAGCGCCTGGTGGAGCAGAAGGAAGTGGTGGAATACGTCATGTCAACCACCCCAGTCCTGCATGAGGGGAGGGAGTTGGACATTGGTGCTACCGAGTGGCTCGCCCTCTCCCAGATGGTGGGTATCCTGCAGCCTTTTGAGGAGACCACCCACGTCCTCAGCAGCTACAACGCCAGCCTGGGCCACGTACTCCCCCTGGTCAATGCCCTTCACCAACGCCTAGAGGTCAGTATCCGGGAAGAAGGCAATCTTCTCCCAAAGAGCAGGGCCTTGGCAGACAGGCTGCTGACCGGCGTGGATACCCGCCTTGGCCCATTAAGGAGGGAAAACGTGTACCAGATGGCATGCCTGTGCGACCCTCGCGTCAAGGGTTCCCTGGCGGGCAGCGCTGCCGACCTGAAATCCTGGAAGACGGAGCTATGCCGTCAAGTCAGGGCTCTCTCCAATCAGGGCCAGGCGTTTCAGAGGGCGCACAGAAGCCAGAGCAATGCAGAAGAGGAATGCTCGCAAGGATCCTCATCCTTCTGTACTCCAGGAGCGTACACCCAGAGACCAGGTTCCGTACCAGCAGCCGACTACCTGGCCTCTGCCCTAGCCATGGCAGTCTCCTCCTCAGTGGAGGCAAGGGAGGAAGAAGAACCGGACCCCGCTCTGACCATGGAGTACATGGCCGAGCCCCTCCAACCCCTCACCTCGGACCCACTCCACTACTGGGCCAGAAAGGCAGACCTCTGGCCCGCTCTTTCAACTCTGGCGTTGGACCTCTTGTCCATCCCACCCACCAGTGTCCAGAGTGAGCATGTCTTCTCCCACATGGGAGATGTCCTGAGGCCGCGTCGCTGTCGCCTGGACCCGGAGACGGTGGAAAGGTTGACTTTCATCCGCTTCAACCTTTCCACCTTGGGATTACCCCAAGGCTCCAAGACCTAAGTTCCTGCCTGTAACCTAAAATCCTGCCTGCAATCCTCCCTGCCTGCCTGCAAGCCTGCCTGCCTCCCTACAAGCCTGCCTGCCTGCCTGGCCCTGTGACTACCTGTCGAGTGACTAAATGCCTGCCAAACTGCCTGCTTGACTGCCTGACTGCCTGACTGCCTTCCTGTATTCTTCTCTCTCTCACACACACACACACAATTGAAGGGCACTATTAGTGGCCCAATTTTTCTAGCCCTTGCCTGTCTCCAAACCAGGCAGGACCACTCAAAGTGTCATTGGAAAGGGTCTGTCTGTATTGGCCCAATTTTTCTAGCCCTTGCCTGTCTCCAAACCAGGCAGGACCACTCAAAGTGTCATTGGAAAGGGTCTGTCTGTATTGGCCCAATTTTTCCCCGTTGTCCAATTGGCTGGTCTGAGTGAGACCCCAAAACCTGCCTTCCTTGTTGCTTCCCTCCCTTCCCTGGGGTTTGGGGGCCAATCTGCTTACAAAGTGGTCAGGAAGCACTTTACAACAACCTACCTCAAAGACTGAGTAGCTGGGGGCTAGCTCTCCTCCTTACAGCCTTAAAGAAATAGCCCAGTTCTCCTGCTTTCACTCTGTCTCCTTGGTTGCCAAAAAGTGGTCTCCTGGGGTGTCGAGAGAAACTCTGCCTCCCGAGGCAGAAGCAATCATTGTGACTCACTTAGAAGGACAATTTACTGGCGTTCTCAGGCCATTCCGCTCCTTGGGGTACTGGAGCTCGCAATGATCCTCCCCTGCTCGGGCCCTGTGGACTCTGAGGCCTTTAGGTCTCCTTGCCACTCTTTCCTTTGGGCTGCAAACCACTGTGGCTCACTAAGAAGGGATGAAAACTGATGGCTTTTCCTGCAAATAACAGGCAGAAATGCTGACTTAATCTGGCTTGACAACTAACCTGAACACCTGTACCTGATGTTCAAGCTAGGCACTCCTTAACACTGCTTAAATATTTTATATAATCATTTCTGCCAAAACCCCAGAACAAAGACTGCCGGACAAGAAAACTTACTGGCTGCAATTGTAGGTTGTGGTTGATGAGTTATATGTGAGAAGTTGTGGGAACACTCATCAGGAACAGCTGCTGGTGGGGTTAGGGTTAGGGTTAGGGTGGATATTTAGGCCTCCCATACTCTGTCCTCTGGGCTGCAGAACACTGTGGCTCACTAAGAAGGGCTGGAGTGGAATGTACTTGCGCATACTGTGTGTGTATACAGTTCTGGACAATAATCGTTTGTTTCTTAGAAATAGAAGAGCCTGTCAGGAGGAAGTTCCAGGCTTGGCTGTTGCAGTTGTGGAACCTGTGATTCACTACAAAGGGCATGGTAGTAGATGGAATGCCGGCCCGGCAGTTAGGAGCAAGTCTACCAGCACACAGCTCGGAAAGAAAGTCATATTCAGATTCTGGCTTGCTGTCCTTTCTGCAGCCTGTGTGGTCTAAGACTCAGACTCAATCAAGCTCTGTGTCTTCTCCCTGCCTGCCTGTCAGGCTCCCGGCACTCCCGGCTTAGAGGAGGCCTTCCAGCTGCTTCTCCTTCACCCTAACAGCATGGTTCAGTTAGTGCTTCGTTCAGCCCTGTCGCCACTCCCCTCAACTTGCCCATGCAGCAACCCCGGCTGCCCCCGCCTCTAGGCGGAAAATCACTTGATGAGACCAACTGTAACAGGTGCAGTCATCAACTATTTTGTTTATAACTCGGGGACTCTGTCATCCAACATGGGGGGCGGGAGTTCACACAATCCAGGTTGGGAAATCCCTTGAGGGGAGATTCCTAACTAGCAGCTTCTCCTTCAACCCCCTCTAGTCTGGCCTTCTGGCCTCCGCTACCCTTCACTCTGGGCTGCACACTGTGATTCACTGAGAACGGCTTTTTGCTTGTGTGCTGGAAAACAGCCGTGGGCCCGTAATTGATTAGGCAAAACTCTGCCTTGCTCTCCTCAAGTGGCTTGCGCAGCCACCTCATGCGAAAGCACCCTTGGACTCTGCCTGGGACAGTGACGGGCCTCTGCAGGAAGTAGTGCCGCTGTGTGGGAGTGTTGTCAACCTCCGGACCGCTACTTAGTCTTCACTGAGCTGCCATACACTGTGGCTCACTAAGAAGGACAACTTACTGCCGTGCTGGTGGCCCTCTGTCACTCTTTGCAAATACAACAGTTTATCGAAAAGTTCCAGGCTTGGCTGTTGGAGTTGTGGAACCTGTGATTCACCACAAAGGGCATGCCACTGGGCTGCAATGCACTGTGTCTCTCTGTGAAGGGAGGGAGCAAGGAAGCCTCCAGGCTTTGTTCTGTGTGGATACTCTGACTCCCACAGACAGTGAGCCTGTGGTTCTCAGGCCTACTGTCTTCCGTGGGCTGGGCTGCAAAGCTATGTCACTCACTGAGAAGGGAACATGGCTGGGCTGGGAGTTTACCAGGAAACCAGCACATAGCTGTGGAGGAAGACCCTATGGCTTGCAGTCCTTTTTTCAGACTGGACTCAGGCCTCAGAGTCAGACACCATGTGGACTCTGCTTTTCCACTGGGCTACCAACTACCTGTGTATGCGTACGTCACAGATTGTTGGAAAGGTGCAGCCTGGTCCTTGTTGGTGGATGGATACTCGGAGTCACTGACTGTGAGTCTGTCAAGGAAGGGCTACTGTGTTCCATTTGCTGCAAACCACTGTGGCTCACTAAGAAGGACAATTTACTGGCGTGCGTACTCAGGCCATTCAGCCACTTTGTGTACCAGAGCTGGGCTGCCAGACTGAGTCTGTCGAGGAATGGCGACTGTGTTCCATTTGCTGCAAACCACTGTGGCTCACGAAGAAGGGAAGAGTAGTTGTGTGCCAGCACTCCATTAGAACAGTTTCCCTGAAAGTTCCAGGCTTGGCTCTTGGAGTTGTGTGGGAACTGTGATTCACTAAGAAGGGCATGGTAGTAGATTGCCGGGCCGGCAGTTAGCAGTCTACCAGCACACAGCTGGGAAGGAAGAGTCAGACTCAGAATCCGGCTTGCTGTCCTTTCGGCAGCCGGTGTGGTCTAAGACTCAGACTCAATCAACCTCTGTCTTCTCCCTGTCTGCCTGTCAGGCTCCAGGCACTCCCGGCTTAGAGGAGGCCTTCCAGGCGCTTCACCTTCAGCCTAACAGCATGGTTCAGTCAGTGCTTCAAGTTCAGCCTCCGAGCCGACATGCGCCCTGTCGGCCACTCCCCCCAACTTGCCCATGCAGCAACCCCGGCTGCCCGCGCCTCTAGGCGGAACTGTAACAGGTGCAGTCATCATCATCATCAACTTTTTTGTGTAGAATTGGGGGACTCTGTCATCCCACATGGGGTGGTTCTAATCTTCTTTCCACAATCTAGGTTGGGGAATCCCTTGGCACTTGGCAGAGGGAGGGGGGATTCCTAACTAGGAGATTCCCCCTCCACCTCCTCTAGTCAGGCCTTCTGGCCTCCGCTACTCTTCACTCTGAGCTGGCAAATTCTGCGACTCACTAAGGAGGGCATTGTGCCTGTGTGCAAGAAAACAGCCATGGGCTGGGCCCGTGTTGATTAGGCAGAACTCTGCCTTGCTCTCCTCAAGTGGCTTGCACACGCAGCCATCTCATGCGAAAGCACCCTGGTACTCTGCCTGGCTGGGAGTGGGACAGTGTCAGCAGCAGGAGGCCATGTTTCTTCAGGGAGGAAGAGAGGGGAAGAAGGCCTGTTGAAAGGAAAAGACAGCTCCGCTTCTGAGAGTGGGAACTGGGAAGAGGCAGGCCACTCTGCGGGAAGTGTTGCCGCAGTGTATGGAGTTTTGTCAGCCTCTCCGCTACTCTTCACTCTGAGCTGCAATGCACTGTGAAGGGAAGGACAAGGAAGCCTCCATGTTTGGATACTCTGACGCACACTGACAGTGTGAGTCTGTAATTCACACAGGCCTAGTTCTGTCTCCTCCGCCACTCTTTCCACTTGGCTGCCAACTGTGGCTCACTAAGAAGGGCTGGAGTGGAATGTACTTGCGTGTACTGTTTGTATACTGTACTGCACAAGAACCGTGTGTTGTCCGTTTCTTAGAAATAGAAGAGCCTGTCACAGAGGAAGTTCCAGGGTGGGTTCATGGTAGATCTGTGAGTCTGTGTGACTCATTAAGAAGGGCATTGCCCTTGCCTATTGGCAGTTTGCTAAGTTGCAAGCGTAACAGCACATGGGAAGGAAGAATCAGACAGAAATCTTCCTTGCTGTCCTTTTGGCAGCAGCAAGACTCAGCAAGTCTCTGCCACTCTGTCCTCTAGGCTGCAATTCACTGTGGCACACTGAGAAGGGCTGGCTGACTGTGGGCTAGAGTTTCCCTTGCAGAAGGAGTAGACTTTAGGGTAAGGCCA
>JAHTLZ010000204.1:97199610-97212069 GCA_023846285.1 Phrynocephalus versicolor | reverse complement strand
TTTAGGGTTAGGCCACTAGTCTTTGTGGCACTCAGACTCAGCCCTTTTGGGCTCCCCTACTCTGTCCTCTGGGCTGCAATTCACTGTGGCTCACTGAGAAGGGCTGGCTGACTGTGGGCTCACGTTCGCAGACAGTGTGGTGCCAGACCAGACTCAAGATGAGCTGGCCTCCCTTTGGCAGGCCCTGTGGTGTTAGACTCAGCCCTTTTGGGCTCCCCTACTCTGTCCTCTGGGGTGTGAGACACTGTGACCCAAGGACAGTGGCATTTTACTTGCATACTCAGTCAGGCCATTCAGCTCCTTTTATACTGGAGCTGGCAATGAGCCTCCCGTACTCAGGCTCTGTGGTCTCTGCCTTGTGGACGCCCTTACTCTGCCTTGTGGACGCCCATATAGTCTTCCTTTTATAGTCTAGTGGGCTATGGGCTGTAAAACTTAAGTCAGAGCAACCCAGAGCCCACATTCCCTAAACTATTCCTCCGCTCCTATAACCCTAACCCAACCCTAATATCAGACTCTAATAACCGCAAAATGACCAGCAGGGTTACATTGGCTTCGGAATTGTTTGTCTTTGTTTACAGTGTGTGAATGAAGCCAGAAGGACCTTGGAGATGGGGGGCCAATTTGAGAGGAGTAGAGTAGACCCCTCATCCAGATTTGGGGAGGAACGGAATGTCTCTTTCTCCTGCTGCCTCTGAGAGAGGTGGAGGGGAGATGGGATGGATTAAAGCATCAAAACAAAACAACAAAAAAGTATAACAGGCATGGCAGCCAGACCAAGTAGAGTAGGGTGGCCGGTTCAGCATCAGCTTCAGCATCAGCACCAGCAGCATGATTGACCCAAGAGACAAAAAAGAAATATATTGCATTCTGCCCACTTTGTTTGCTTTAGGATGCACTAGTCTTGTGCAGCAAGTCCATTCATCACCCAGTTTAACAAACTGTTTTTCGCCTGCTCTGGGTCATTTGCGGGACCCGCGCCTACCGGCCGCCCGGCTGCCCACCGCCCTCGCGTGCCTGCTCCTCCCCCCTGCCGCTGCCGCCGCCCGCACATGCCCCCCACCACCGCCGCCCGCCCTGCGCCCGCCCTGCGCCCGCCCCTCCCCGCCACCGCAAAAATAGCACCGGTCACGCCGGACGTCAAATCGCGCGGAATCGCGGTAGAAACGACAAACGAAAAACGACACGACGAAACGGCAAATTTTTGAAAAAATTCGCGAAAAAATGGAAACTAACCGAAACGGACCCGTCCCAAAAAACGAAAATTCGGGGGGGAAAAATTCCTGGTCGTGCCCATCTCTACTTAAAATATGTAACCTTCCAAGTAGTATGGCATGAATGAATGCTAGTACACTGTGGGGTAAAGACATAGCTGTTTTGTGATAAAGGGTGTGAGTCTAGCTCCTTTTAACATATTGTATGAGCCTTTAGGGCCTGCTCAGGCTATTAGATGCCTGGTATGAGATCCAGTTCACCTTGAGACATTTTGAAACATGCCATTTTTTTCTACTCAGGCTCCTTAACGGCTCCTGGGATCTAGCCTGTTTTCTTGCTCTGGATCCTGCATTGGACACGTTGCAAAAAAAGAAAGAAAGGGGGGGGGAGTCCCCACCTCCACAGAGCTTGCCTTGAACGTTCAGAACAAGCAGCAGCAGCTATGCTAACTTACAGACTGAAAATTCTGAAAATTAGAAAACTTAGCAAAGTTACACTTCCCCCTTTGGAAAGAAATCCAGTCCAAAGCTCTTATACTGAGAAGATAAGGACACTGATGTATCTTAAAATACATTGAGATATCAATCAAGTCCCTGTTACTTTTCCATACTAAAGGCTGCCACTTCCTGAGAACAAAAGCAAAATGTCCCTTCTGATCTCTTACAAAGAGGGTCAATAAGGAAAAGTGAGGAAGAAGCAGCATCCTTAAGGCGATCATTCTCCGCTGAAGGAAGTTCAGCGCAGGTCAGAGCAGGTAAAGGATGGAAGCCTGAGGAAGTCCTTCTCTCAGTCTCTCTCATCTTTCCCAAACAGAGGCATGCATTTCTGTTCATGTAAGTGGAGTTGTACTCAGGCACCTCCAACAAGATACTGTATATGGTAAGGTCAAGAAATACTCTCCTGACGTGGGTTAGGGAACCCACGCCCTTCAGATGTTGGGCAACAACTTCTGTCAGCCCCAGCTACCATCGTCAGGGTGAGGAAAGATGGCATTGCATTTCAACTTCATTTAGAGGGCAGACTGCATGTTCCTCATTCAACCCTTGAAGGTCATTCACAAAACCAATCACTTTTAAAGCATGCAATACAGAATTGGCAATCAGAGCAAATAAAAACTCTACCACCTTAACCGAGACTTCATGTTTTCAGGGTTTCATTAACTGGGACTTCATGTTTTCAGGGTTGCTGCACAACTTCATACACTGCTTTGCTAATAAAAAATATTGTCAAGCTTGCATTCACTTCTGTTTCCTGCCTAACTAGGATTTGGACAGCAGCCAGTTTATAGTACTATTAAGATATTCTAAAAAGAGATCTTTTGAAAGTGAGAGCAAGGAGAGCTACAGTAGCACTCTACGTATTCCACCATCTCTCGCCACGGGACTGGAGATCCCCCCCCCAAAAAAAATCAGGGTTTCTAACCACATAGAGAGACTCCACATGTAGCAGAAAGTCTCCTCTTCAAACTCTCTTTTTCAGAGAGAAATAGCGCAGCCAGAGGGTGGGGCTAATGCATTCAAATTATTCTCTCTCTCCCTTCCTCCCTCCCTCCCTCCCTCCTCTCTCTTTGTGTGTGTGTGTGTGTGTGTTTAAAAACTAAGGTCAGCCATGGCTTCTTTTTGCTAGCATCCTATTCCTAGGTTTAATCCAAAGACCTAATAATACCCAAAGTGAAGCAAATAATAAAACCAGAGCACATATTTACACAAAAATGAACCAGATGTTCGCATCCCCAGTACAAGGGAAAGATTTTTGCCTGGCACTGAGAAAAACCACACACAAATTAAGCTTCAGGGATGTTTTTCTTCCTAGGTCACAAATTATAATGTCATGTGTGGCATGTTTATTCATTTATTTTATTTTGAGTGTATATTGCCATTTTTTACTTAAATGTACTTCTGCGTTATCCAGGAGAATTTTACTTACTGTATAGTCTATTAAGTATGAAACAAAATAACAGGTAAGGTAACCTAAGGCTCCTGCCAGAGACTAATCTTCTGCTTTCATTTAGATGCATGGCCTAAACATTCCTATTTTTCATATATATATATATATATTAACTCATCTTAAAAAGATTTTTTTTTAGCTGCCTGGATGCCCTAAACACATCTGATCTCGACTGATTTCGGAAGCTAAGCAGGGTCTGCTCTGGTTAGTACTTGGATGGGAGACCACCAGGGAATATCAGGTGCTGTTGGTGCCTGGAGTAGGAACTGGCAAACCACTCCAGTATTCCTGCCAAGAAAACTCCACGGACATGAGGTCACGAAGAGTCGGTCATGACTGTAACGACACAACACACACACAAAAACATTTTTAATTCCTGATTCATTTGAAAATGTCACATTTGTTTGGTCCTAATAAAGATATTATCAAACTAGACCTATATTTTTAAAATTAACAATTTTTTTAAAAAATATAGATTTTCATTAATTGTACTTTTAGTAGCAAACAAAATGAAACATTTACTTTTCACATACACTCAGACATCTCCTTAATTTCTGTAACTGCCATTAAGAAATGTGTTGTACATGTATGATTCAGCCTCATATAAGACTTCAGTTAGAAATGGAATTATGCCTGTAATATGTTCATGAATGGCACTTTTTATGTCAAGATTTGCCAAGATTTGGTATAAGAAGTCAAGATTTGGTACAAAAAGAGCGTAACTAAGTTAGCTGATGGCAGGAGTAAGTAGAGAAACTTACAACATGGTTGCACTGCCATTGTAACCTGGTGGGGCAATGGACTTCAATGGTTAGAAAACAGTGCCCTCTATCAAATGGTAGAATGAGATCTGATTATGAGAAGGAGGTGGTTCTTTCAGAGTAAACAAGACTTTTAGAGAAGGGATTTTCTTTATGTCACCAGCTGGGAAGGAAAGAGATCTTTTGAGATTTCCATCCCTGGAACCTCAGCTTTAATAGGTGATACTATTTGCTTTTTAGAACCCTCCACATTTGGATTAAATATATACTATATACATATATATATTAAACTTTGGACATGGGGGTCTCCTTGAGGTTAAAGCTAAATTTGCAGAATGGGGAGGTACTTCGGTCAGAAGAGTCTCCAGTAGATGCCTCTAATAGGTTGCAACAATCACTGCTCCCACCCACCTCTCATCAGCTTGGCCTGTTTTCTGATTGCCTCCTATAATAAAAGAAAAATAGTTTTTAAATGCCTCGGTGGCTCGTGGACTGAACAGCAAATACGTAGATCTTAACCTAATAATGTGAGATGAGGAAGACACTCTCTTCCCTCAATCTGTGAGCCATCCATAGTAAACAAAGTGACCAAGGGGGCTCTTTTTGTCTTTATTGCTGACCTTTCTCAAATGCTGTTTCTTTATGACATTAGGTAGATGACTGTGAATACCAAACAAGTAATAATGTGTGCAGTTTTAGTCATTTATAATACATTTTGGGCAGATTAACAGCTTGCCTTTAACTCATTCATTAATTAAATGTGAAAAGGAATGCATGTTACCAAAATATAGATGATTTATAGCAGTATAAGGGAGCAATGTGATGAAATTAATGTGAGAAGGAAATGCCATCACTAATATAGATTGGAAAAAATAAATAGGGTCTATTGCCCTAGTACACATGTACAGTCCAAAATATCCTTTAAAACTTAATGATAAATTAATACTCCCACTGATTACAAGTATCTGTGTTCAACCAATTTAATGTACAACAATAAATTTAAAGAAAACTTCATTGACTGATCTACCAATTAAAGCTATCAATCTTATAAATACTGCTGCTGCTAATGATGATGATGATAGCAACTGCATAGACAATGCTAAATCTTTAAGCAATTCACTGATGACTAATTGGTTAAAAGAGCTGAGTTAATCAAATTAAAAACAGACTTGATGGACCGTTATAGTACTAGAAAAGCATTTACCTGATTGAATTCATAAGGTTTGCAGCATCTTCTTCTACCCTGTCTGCGTGGTACCCGTTGGGGACGTTTTTCAGAGATGCCCTGCTCAGCACATTCTCTGATCGGCTGCTGGTGATAGAGTGTTTGAGGGGACTCCCAAAGTCACCATCCATAACTTTGGCCATAGCCTCTTCCTGCTTATCAGTCATGGTGGGCTCCAGGATGTCTTTCCGGTGAGCGAGGAGCTTCTGTTCTAAAAGTTCAGAACTTTCTTTAGTTCTTTGTTGAATCAGAGGCGTGAGTGGCGCTTCAAAGCTCACACAGCTGTCTGTCTCATCTGTCAGCGAGAGCACGTCCAAGGAGTCCAGACTGCTGTAGTAGGTGCCCTTCATAAGGTCAGATTCCACAATTTTTTCAAAGGTAGAACTGAAGCCATCCCTGATGTCTTTAAATGCAAAATCTTCCCTGTCATCGTCACTGCAGCTCAGCTTGGCATCTGCAGCAGCAAAGCTGAAATGAAAGGACACAGCTGAACAATAGGCACGTTACACTCACTGGTGTCCCTCTCCCCTCCTCTTCAGAGCTTTATGGTGAGGTCCAGGAACTGGGGCAAAACAGTAGTGATGCAAAGCAGCAAACAGAGTCATGCTTTTGCAGGCCTGGTCCTAAAATCCATTACTCACGTTGCAACACTCTCCTTTCTAAGCCGACAGAGGTGAAAGAAAAGAAAACCCAAAACAAAATAAATAATTAAAAGTATTGCGACACCTTAAAGGCTAATATATGTATTTCACTGATTTTTCCCCCATGGATTACAATTGACTTTGGATGTACAAGGACGGTAATCCACAAAGGCTCACACTAGAATGAATGTGTGAGTCTTTAGGATGTCACAGGACTTAGGTTTTCCCTACTTGTCTTGTTTCTGTTTCCAAAGTGAAACAAACTAACATGGCTGCCTCTTTGAAATCCTCAGATCTATCCCGATTCGACATCTCCCTTTTGTCCACTTACAGAAAATTCCAAGGGCCTCGGGACGACACAGGCAACCAAAGGGGCTTATTTCTTCGACGGTTACTTCATGTCCCTCTTATCACGATTCACAATCCCGCTTGGGACTGGTATGAAAAAATGTTACTGCACGTCCATTGCGTGATGACGGGAGTTCATCCCGACCACGCCCCCTGAACTGGGATTTAATGAGCCATACCTCTCCCTGACCTTGGGAGTTCTTTTGTCTCTGTTCTTGTTTCGAGATGAGAACCCGTGAAGTAAGGCTCATCACGCAACATGTGAATTCTCCATCTAGTGGCAGGAGTGCGAAGTTGCATTCTCCAGTACAATCCCAATGATGTAAATAATGCATCGCAGAGAGGGAAGAAGGCATAAAACTTCGAACTTTGCTGCTTAACACATGAAAGGCAAAGTTACAGAGAATCGAAATATCAGAAAACGGAAGGTCGGACCCAAAAAAAGGGAAAATGAAGGCAGAGAAGCACAAATGTTGTCACAAAAACAAGGATGTGAAGTAACAGTCATCACAATACCATCAATCACGCCCATGGGTAAATGGAAACAGGGACAGAACTGGGACAAGACCATGTAACCACGAACGACGTTATCACGAAACTAACATAATCTCGGAACAAGTAAAGACATGAAGTAGCCGTCTTAGACGTTTGTACTACAAGTAGAAAAGGCAAGGTGCCCCCCTTTTTTAATAAGTGCATTTTAAAAATTAAACTTAAAAAGTAGTTACTTTCACAATAAAGAATCCAAATTTCACGGTGGAATAGAAAGTTCTGAGACTGGAAATGTGTTAAATAGAACCAATTGAATAGCCCATGGTTCAAAAATAGGTAACATTTGGACAAGGCTATAGCTAATCTCTTTATATGTGACATGGCCCTGGATTTTCTGCTTGAGAGTTCATGGTCTCCAAACCTGGGACTGCTTCTGGTTGTTTACTGAAAAGTCTGACTTAGCCTACAACCACACAAGGATGTTCCTGGCCCTTGCTGGACTAGGGAGAGTGCCCAACCTGGGCCACTCATTGGCACCCTATGCTGCAGTGCCAGTCCTTTCAATGAACAGCTTACATTGAGGGAAAGAGGCATAATATGGCCCAATGACAGCCATGAAGATGTTGCTGAAATGGTGACATCCCCAGGTCTAAGACAAGGCTAAGGGAAGCTTTCAAGTACAACGGAAAGATGGCAATAAGAGATGTAACTCATGGATGTTTCGCACCAACTCTGTTACCTAATCTGTTCGTCTTCATCCTCAGGGTCTCCCAGCTCTGCCATGTTCCGGCATGGTGGCAAACCTGGGTTGCCAAGTGTCTCCGTGACCAGTATCTGATTTGTCAAGAGCTTCTCATCCAGAGCCGCACCGCCAGTCCTTGTAGCAGCTTGAGATTGTCTCCCTGTGTCTTTCTTGCCATCCCCATCTTTCTCTTTGCCCGGCTCAGGCTCTGCATGTAACCCATTTGTGAGCACCACCGGGCTGCTGAGGTTGCCCCTGGCACTTCCTGATTGTTCTTGCTCTTCCCTTGCCTTCTGCATCCCAGTCACCTTCCTCCCTGTGCCGCTGACAGTTCCTTGGTCCCTGCCAGCGCTGCTCGCACTGTCATGGGCCCTGACACTCCCTCTGCCCGTTGCTCCAGGAGGTTCGGCATCATTGCGAAGGCTGGTTGTGCTGCCTGGGGATCCAGCCAGCTCTGATGATTGCTTGCTCTCATTAGAGCAGATTGGGGATAGCTGTGTGCTTGAGGTATGCGGCTCATTATACTCCTCAGGCGACTGTGGGAACAGAATATTTCCATTCATGTTCTGTTGGTGCTTGGTTGGCTTGTGCAGCTCTGCTTTCTTTGTTAGTAGGGACCCTGTGTTATCTGCAAAGAAGGATAAAGACAAATCATCTGAATCTTCTCAAATGGATGGCTCCTTCTGCCAGACAAGCAGGCTTTTATAATAAATTAACACAATTTACGGTCTGATCAGATAGGGAAATGGGTCAGCTTTTGGGCTGCTTCCAAAGCAGTCTGGCATAATGTGTTTCCCGATAACCACATGATGCACAGGAAAAATGCGCTTCGCCTTGACCCTGATACAGCTGTAGGGCTACTACATTTTGGGACTCGCTGGAGTGATTCCCCAGCAGACAGGAGGGTTGCTTTAAGGGAGAGAGTTCCATGAAAAGTGACCCACTCCTGTGTGTTCAAACGCACATTCTTTGAGCTGTCTGATTGCACCCATAGAAACATATTTTACCTCTTAAAGGAATTACAGGCATACCTTGGTTTGTGGAATTAATGCGTTCTCCGGGACATTTCATATTGTGGGAAATTCGTAAACCAGAAATGCACAAGGGTGCAATACATCCTGGGTAGAGATGGGAACGACACATTTTTTGTTTCATTTTTTGTTTTTCATTTCGTTCAATAACAAAATGAAAAATGAAGTGACCCATCAAGGAAAACAAAACAAAACGCAATGGAATTTTCATTTTGTTCCATTTCATTTTTAATTTTCCCATAGGAATGCATTGATCAGCTGGCGCACAGGGCAGCGGGGGGAGTTTAAAAGACCCAGGCTTTTAAAACTTTTCCCCTCCCCCAAGCCCCATGCACTAGCTGATCGGTGCTGGGGTAGGGGAAATTTTTTTTTCCTGCCCCAGCGCCGAGCAGCTGGTGCGCGGCGCTTGGGGGAGGGGGGAAAGTTGCATCAGTACTACACAAACACACACACACATGTTGCACAACCACCACACACACACACACACACACATACATGTTTTAAAAAAGAAAAAAGAAAAAAGAACAAACAAAATGATTTTTTTTAAAAAAATGTTCAAAACGAAATGAAATGGAAGAAAACAGAATGAAATGAAAAATGAAGCAAAATAGTATTTTAGCATTTCGTGCCCATCTCTAATCCTGGGTACTTTTTTCACAATGCATTACAAAAAAAAATAGTAAACTGAAGCATTTTCAATGGATTTCCTTTTGTGAACCAAAAAATATATTAATGGAGGCGTTCGTAAACCTAGCTATGCCTGTATATCCATAACATATCTAAGAATTTCAACAACAAAATTTAAATCCTTTTGGTCCTTTGAATAACAAAAGTGTTATAGCAGAAATTCTTTGCTCAGTTAGCACACAACGTTCACAAGCAGTAATGAATGTAAAACAATGTACACCTCATAACATTTGACCTTCATGTTTGCATTTTTCTTTATTTCATTGCTGGATGAGGACATAAATTAGTCTTATGCTGGCAAGACCAAGGGACAAAGTGCCCTGCTTTTATACCACCCCATAATGCTAGAGCCACATAATTTATGCAAGGGACACTTTGCCTGCCCACCCCTCCAGCAAGCTGGGTACTCAATTTGCCAACCCCGGAAGGTCCGAATGCAGAATAAACTACCTGAGTCTATCCCGGACCCTGACAGTGTTCATCCATGCATTGGTAATCTCTAGGCTTGGCTACTACAATGCTCTCTATGTGGGGCTGCCTTTGAAGGCAATATGGAAGCTTCATCAGGTACAAAATTCAGCAGCCAGATTTATTTCAGGATCACCAATGGTAGGCAGATGTGCTAGAATGTGTTGTTGGTATGTACTTGCTTCTGATCCAATAAATAAGTGACTTCCAAAGTTCCATTATTAACCACACTGCTCAGATCATGTAAACTCAAGATTATGGTTTATTTTCTGGGGTCAAGCCATCTCAGATCTGGTCTTCTTTTTTCCTGCTGCTTTCAATTTTTCTCTTTTTTAATTTTTAATTTTAATTTATATAACTAAAGTATAGATTTTATACCTTAAATATAACAACAAACAAACAAAAATACAGGGCTCCCTTCACCCTGCAGACCAATACATCTTTCTCAGTTTTTTCTACTTTAAGAACCTCATGTTCTTTCCATTATTTATCAGTCTCCACATATCTTCCAAAAGTAGATATTATCTTGGTTTGGTATTCTCCCTTTCCCTTTACCCAATAAATTCATCCCATATCTCATTAAATCTATTAATCTTCAGCTCTCCTTTTTAAAACCTAATTTCCAAAGTCAAATTGTCATTTACTGCAATATTCCAAATTTCATTACACCATTAATGTAATTGGAAGATACAGTTTTGCTTCCAAGTTTTTGCAATGAGCAGTCATGCTGATGTTAACATATTCATTATCATCTCTCTCTCGTTCTTTACATTACTGACATCATCATTGTCTGTTATAAATAATATTTTGGCGATATTTCAATATTAACTTTTAATATATCTCTAATTTCCTCAAAAACCTTATTCCATACTTTTTGTACCACTTCACACTCCCATCATATATTCCAGTAACTTCCCACTTCTTTATCATATCTCCATCATTTCTTAAAACAGTTAGCATCTATATTATTTAACTTTATTGGGCTTAGGCATTATTTCTATAATATTTTATACCCATTTTCTTTCATTCTAATTGGCATATATTTGAAAGCCCCATCTTGATTTTAGACTTTCTAATTGATCGGCTTTTTCCTCAAACATCCTTTTTCCTTCTTTTCCTCCTTCCCATTTTCCATAGTTTTTTACAATATTTTCAAATTTTGTCAATTTCCTATCTTTAGAAACAAATCTCTGACTATATCTTATCCATTCTTCGAATTGCCTTAAATTTAACCAGTTGAAATGTTCTCCTTCGAAAATAGTTCTTAATTGTTCCTTATTTTTAATTTTTCCTTCTAATCGTCCCATTTATATATCTGTTTTCTTTTTAGTATATTCTTCAGTCCCTTTATCCCATATTTTGGAAAACCTGCTCTACTATGGCGGTTAAAGGTGAAATTCCTGGACAAAATGCATGTCTCCATTTGTTCCAGATTTCTAATACATCCTTTATAAAAGGATTCTGGTTTATTATACTTATATTGTTAATATTATTCTTTTTTTTCCTTTATACCAACAGGATGTTTGTAATTCTCCCATTCCATATAATTCTTGCAACTCTATGTCACTCCATGTTAACTCATTACTTTGAGTTATAATATCTGGAATGATTCTTAATTGATTTGCTATATGGTATTTACTAATATTTGTTAGTCCTAAACCTCCTTTTTGTACTAGAGATGGGGAGGAAATGAAAAATGAAACACCGTTTCACCAGTTTGTTACATAATGAACCGTTTCATTACGAAATGAAACAGTAGGATGTGTTTTGTTACAAAATGAAATGAAACGACATTTTCCCCTCTAGGAATAAAACCATTCATCCTAGAGGAACTAAAATCACAGAGTAGCTTCTTTGGACTCTCCTCTGTAAGCTGCCCCCCCCCCAATTTTTTGGAGAGGTTTGGGGTTTAGGGGGCTGCGTTATTAAACTCCAAAGGGGGTTTTCCTAGGAGAAACGTATTTCTAATTGAGTCAAAAAGTCGCTAATCACTCCCCCGCAGGGGGTGGGAGGGCTATTAGTACCAAGACCCAGGGGACCCATTAATGATTCATTTCATTTCAAAACTACTTTTAAAATTTGTTAGTTATGAAAATGAAACAAAACTACTAAAGAAAGAAAACAAAACAAAATGCTATACTTGTATAACAAACGGTTTGTATAACATAAAATCTGTACACATAAAAAATTCCAGAGATAGGGGAAATTTGCTTAACAGAATCACCTATGGGATGAATCCGTACAACATAAAAATGGTCGCAATTAGGGATTACTCCATTTTCAATGCATTCCTATGGGAAATGTGTATAATGGAAAATTTGCTTAAAATAATTTCATGTGGAATGAATTAATTCCTTTATACAAGGTACCACTGTATTTTCATTTTATGCCCATCTCTAGTATGTACCATATCTTTTTATTTAATCTTGTTCGTTTACTTCCATTACAAAATACATTTATTAGTCCCTGCATATATTTCAGTTCCTGTTCTGAATATGTAAGTGGGTTTGTCCAGAATTAAGAAGTTGAATTTTTGTAATATTTTCCTTTTAGAAAGTGCAATTTTGTCAAACCAAGATAATTTAACTTTTTTATAATTTTCTATCTTTATCACTTTCATTTTTCTTTCTTTATTCTTTCTAAGTTTGTTTTCTTTAGAACTTGTATATTTTGTATAGTCTATACTGCAATATCAAACAGTCTCTGTTTCTCTAAAGTTAATTTTATATTTTGTCAGTTTCTTCTCTAGAGTGATTAGAAGGGAAGGGAAGGAGTTGGAGTATAAGCATAGTATAGGTATAGTATAGTATCATGAACTTTTTGTGAAAATAACGATTTGTACTTAAACACCAGTAAGATGGAGATGGTAATTGACTTCCAGAGAAAGACACTTGCTCTCACA
>JAHTLZ010000204.1:97172873-97199600 GCA_023846285.1 Phrynocephalus versicolor | reverse complement strand
GTTAAGGATTTTTTATAACTCTGTGGTAACCTCAGCTCTCTACTGTATTCTGGTCTGCTGGGGTTCAGGTAGTACTGAGCGGGACAGAAACTGACTGAACATGCTGGTCAGGAGGGCTAGCTCTGTCTTGGGCTGCCCTCTGGATTCTGTGGAGGAGATGGGTGAGAGGAGGAGGATGGCCAAGCTGACATCCATTATGAACAATACCTCTCACCCACGGCTTCAGACAGTGGAGACTTTGCGTAGCTCCTTCAGTGGCAGACTTAGACATCCCCAGTGTGGGAAAGGAGCTCTACCGCAGGTCTTTTGTTCCCACTGCTGTTAGACTCTATAACTCTACAGTCTTTACCTGCTATTCATACGGGGGTATATTGTAGTTTCTTTTTTTCAAATTTAATTTTTATATCCAAATTTCATAGTGTATATTTGTATATTGGATATTTTTTATTTTATCTAATCTCTATTATCTTTTTTTCTTTCTTTCTCACTTTACACTTTTTTGCACCTACCTTTCCTGCTTGTTTTTTATATTGGGAGCTGTGTAACAAGTAAATTTCCCCACTGTGGGATTAATAAATATTTACCTTATACATCATTTGGGATTTGTTCCAATTTATTATTAATCTGGTAACCTCTGCTAAACACTTTAGGTGTTCTTGTATCCTATTTAAATAAATAAATAAATAAATAAATAATGTTTTCTAATGGATTGTCTATTGAGAGCAAAGTATCATCTGCAAATAAACTTATTTTACATTTCTGTCAGTTTCTAATTCCTTTTATTGCTGTTTATTGTCTTCAATTTTTCCCATCATTAATATATTTTCATCTCATTTTCTCATATGTCCAAAATATGATAGCCAGTTTAGTCATTTTAGCTTTTAGTAAGAGAGCTCATAAGGGTTCAGACTTGATTTGCACTAGAACTCATTTAAATGCCCTTTTAGCAGTGCAGGATAATTGTAAACACATTTTTGAATGAATATTTTTCTCAGGTCAGCTGTCTTCACTATCCAACTTTCACATTCATACACACCAATTGGGAATACCACAATATGGTACTTCTATTTTAAGATCTTTTCTAGTTCTTTCATAGCTGTCATTCCTAGTCTTCTGAACATTTCTTGGCTGCAAACTCTGTTTGGAATGATGACTGAAATGAGGACATTTTAACATTTATTATTTATTTACTTTTAACAAATCACTGTTAACATAGTCACATAATCTTTCTGGAGTTAGAAGCACTAGTGCTCCTACTTTCTGTAGAAAACTACTACCAGAGAAGTACTATTACTACTTTCAGAAAGTAGATTGAAAGTATAAACACCACAAAAACCTCTTTTAGCAAATATTAATTAAACAAATTAAAGTCTTTTGTTCTGCCACACAAGCTTTTGCTGTTTTGTATCTTACAGGAACTAACATTTGCTGATTAAAATGGGCTTGAATTTAAAAACAATGTTAAAAATTCATTTAAAAATCAGTAATTTGTCAATGCATGTTTGTATTCCTCCCCAATGAACACAAATTAACAAAAGTTTAGCAATTTTTAATTTGTTGATTCATTGGACTATAAAGACATGCATATTTTTTAAATTAAACAACAGAAACCAAGCAACATCCCAACACACACATATTTACATAGCTTTACTTTAATGCATATATCTACAGTAATGCATATTACTTCACAAGCACTTTTTTCACCTTCAGGGCTGTATTTGCCCTGTACCTTCTATTTCCTTGTGCCTGCTTTCTCTCCAGAAACACAATGATCCTTCTCCTGGGGTATACCAATTCCAAAACACATATTCCAGAAAAAAATAATCCATGTTTTTTTAAAAAAACAACCATTGCTTTGTTGTTAATCCCTTCTTACTTTCATTTCACAACTTAGTTTATCCCTAATCGCCATATTCCACATTTCTCTATACCAGGCCTGCACAATGTGTCGACCCCAGTTGACTTGTTGCCCGCGGCACCGATGGAGGTCACCTGCTCGGTACCTACCTGCTGGCTCAGTGCACCACCTGTGATGGCATGTTCGGGGGTCCCCCCCCCATCTCGCACACTGGCACGCCACCTCTGGAAGTGGTCACTGAAAACCACTTTGAAGGCCTCTGACAGGCCTGGAAAGCCCACCAGAGAAACGTTCAGGTCAGCACCAGGCCTTGGGTAAGTGTAAGAGGCCTCAAGCAGGCCCAAACAGCTTACCTCAGGGGGCCTTGCCTTTCATATACTGCGGTCCCATGATATACCAGGACTGCAGTATATGAACTGTGAAATAGCAGGGGACCACTGTAACTCATAACTGAATTCTGGGAATGATGTTAGCAAGCAGGCTAGAGAGAAGCAAGCAATGTAAGCAATATGTTCATTTTTAAATTTAACATTCTCAGCTCAGGCTGATCAGTATTTAGATAAATAAGGGTGGGCTTTAGGCAAGCAACAAGGGTTGGAGGGTGAGCAGTGAGGAGTAGTGAACTGTTTAGATGTCACATCAACCACCCCATCTCCACCACAAACCTAAGGGCTGGAAGGAAACTAAAAGAAATTGGCATGAAAGGACACACACACACACACTCTCTCTCTCTCTTAGCCAATCACTGTGAGTTTCTTTCTTTCTTTCTTTCTTTCTTTCTTTCTTTCTTTCTTTCTTTCTTTTTCTTTCTATGACCATGAACAGAGAAGCAACAAACCAGAAGTAGCCATATGCTGCCTCTCAAGGAAAGCACATGTGAGAAGCAGGGCTGAGCAGCCGTGCGAAACTAATGTTGCTTCAGCATTTATTTTGACCACCAGTCCAGGAGGGAAGGAGGAACTACCAATGCTGTGACCCTGCATTGGCCAACAAGCAGGCATGGGCACAGCACTGCATCATGTCCCGGATTCCTGATCTACCAGAAGGTAACATATCCTGTTCCTTTGTGTTATCTGTGTTCCATGTTTTTCATTTGTTTTAGCCTCCCTTCTGGTTCTCTCTTTGTTGCTGCTGCTTCTTTTTAAACAATCTGTTGTGATTCATTGGACATCTTTTCCTTTTTACATCTGTTTGTTGTGGCATCTCCTAGCAATAGGAGCAAGAATGCTTGACTTTGTTGTGTCTCCCTGAATCTCCTGTGCATTTTCTTCCCACACAGTTTCCAAATCATGTTGTGATACACTTTGTGATTTTTTTTTTCTGGCACATCATTACACATTTCTCCTAAAAGCGTGTCTGCACATTTTACCTCATGGAACTGTCTTGCTTTTATGGAAATTCCTACCCACAAGGTGTGTTTCTCTTTGCAGCTGCTCTCAGGATGTGTGGAAATGCTTCAGTCATCAAGATGGCTGAATCCAACAAGGTTGTTTTAATACCCCTTGCTGGAAATATGGGGGGCGGGGGGAGTTTTAACTTTTAACTTTTTATTTTTTTGCTGGACAAGGGTGTTTGACTTTCTGTTTAAAACATGTAACTGTTAAGGTGTGGTTATGTTGCTTGTGCTTTTTATTTGCTACTTACACAGTAGGTTGGATGGTGCCTTTGTAAAATAAGAGACAGATTAGAGTACTGTATTTATTTATTTATTTATTTACGTTAAGGCTTGCTGTGGAGTTTAATACCTGGATTAAATTTTTTAGCATTTTGTGCTTTGACACTTCGTTTTCGGGCCTTTTCACACGACCCCTAAGATCCGCTGGCCACTTAAATTCGGACCAGGGATCTTGGGGGTTCGTTGCTCTTCCTGCGTCCCCACCCCTCCGCACTTCCTTGCTCCTGTCTTCGTGAGGGGAGGGAGAAAAAAAAGAAAGGAAAAAATGCAGGCTCACCTCCGAAGCCGCCCGGTATCCCCGTCATCGTCCTGATTCCTTCTCTTCCTTCTCTTAAAGGGGCGGGAGGCAAAAAACCCAAACAGAAGTGAGGAGAACCGGGCACTCGCATCCAGATCTGGGGATTTTCACCCTCCAAGAGCAGGTACATGAAAAGTGCGCTGGGACGCACTTAGGTGGGTGTGGTCGCACTTCATTTCCTGCAAACTCTGGAGCTGGTGGGGAAACAATTGTAATCTCCGGAGCTGGCAGCCATTTGCGCGGAGTTTAGGGGTCGTGTACAAATACCCGAAGTTTATGACCTGGACAAAAGGGACTAAAGGGAAATTGAGGCCTTACAACTTTTCTCCTAGCACTGAAATAAGTGTGCTGCTCCATATGAAGTTTTACTCTAAGCACTCAGTAAATGCTTTAAATGCTGTTTTGAAAGCTGGGCCACCTTTTATTTCAAAAATACTTGGCCAAAACTCAAGAGGACTGTGGTGACTGAAATCATAGTCCCTTTTTTATCACACACAATTAGGTGTGATGCCACACAAGACTGCTGTACCAAGGGAAGAGTCTATTAATCAGTTTCCCTAGATGGTAAACATGCTATAATGCAAGTGTCCATAGAATGTTGGCCAAATATGAAGTTTATTAGCAAACTGGTTGCAGTTTGCTCCTGGATCAAGTTTTGCTTCTGGTGGCCTCTTAACTCTACCTCTGTAGATCTTTCTTCTCTGCCCAACCATTCCATTTCTAAAGGTATGCTTGACAAAGAAGGTTTTCCTTGCTGCCAGAAGGGACAGCAAGGATGGACCTGATTTAGCCTGATTTGAGAGGGTGTGCATGTGGAAGAAGCCACCAAAACAGCCCTTTGTGAAATCCTCGCCTAACATGACTGTAGGAGCAGTGAGACTGAGAAATGTCCCTCTAGCAAAGATCCCAAAAGCTGGTGGAAGGGTTGTATCAGGAGATATAGTCCTTTTAATAGACTGGACTAGACAGCTTTATAGGTCATAATCAGCACTTTGACGGATCCCAAAGCTGTTATAACAAGGGAGTTATGTGAACCTAACAACTGGCTACAGGCAACAGTCTATTTACAGGATTCTGAACGGGAAGAAGTTTCTGATCAGTTTTTAAAGGCAGAGTGTTAATGTAATTCCTGCTTATACTTTATTTTAAAATGCATTTCTCAGTGCTTCAAGTAACATCTTTTGCTTTTGACGAATACTACTGAACATCTGGACATGAGTTGGACTTTAAGGAGAAATCAAGTAAAATCTGAACGCTGAATAATGTGACATGCCGTCTAGATTCAAGGAACTCTTTTGTAGAAAGGAACCAAGTACATGCTGACACCAGCCCAAGATATTTGGTTGCCTCATCTCGTTTCTGTAGCCCAAGTATAGAAGCTGGCAGGAGTGGTCCTTGAGTCGGACTGATGGCGAAACTCTCTCTCTCTCTCTCTCTCTCTCTCTCTCTCTCTCTCTCTCTTTCACACATACACACACACACACACACACCTTATTTGGTGTTGTAGTGGTGGTGGCTGTTTTAAACTGCTTTGTACCCAGGGGCGTATCTAGGGGGGACAGAAGGGTGCATCTGCCCCAGGCGCAGCAATCTGGGGGCACCTGGAGGGGAAGCAGCAGGAGGAAGCTGTGCACCCTCTTGCTGCCCAGCAGTCCTCCTTTATCTAAGGTTTGGTGACAGCACCCGCTTCACCGCCTCCGCCACTGCTCGCATTGGCAAAGCAGGCAGGCAGGCAGGAGCGTGGTGGCTGTGGCACCCTCCTCCTCCTCTTCCTCGCCTTGGTGGGAGAGGTGTGTACCATGTGTGCACTCGTGCGTGTGCACACACGTGCACACACACACACACAACCATCTGCCCATCCGCCCATCAGCCCGTGTGTGCTTGTACACCCCCACCCCATGCCTGCAGGGTTTGGCCTCCATTGCTGGGTGGGTGCCATGGGGAGGGCAGGAAGAGTGCAAAAAACAAACTTTGTCCCCAGGTGCTCCACATCCTGGCTACACCTCTGTTTGTATCTGGGCAAATCACTGATTTATGTGTCAGGCATTAGCACTAACGGATCAGCCCCCCAAAATGCAGAAAAACATCCCCTGGGTACATTTCTCTATCCTGTGACACTAACAGGATTTCGATTGTTGTGTGGCAGAAACATTGAAATTTAGGATGCTCAAATGATGCAAGCTCCTTCTGGTGCTGATGGAAGTTCCCCAAGCAGAGCCAGTGGGTTGTTCTGCACTTGTCTAGGCTGCTGAAGGAAAATGAAAGTATGGAGCCAGATAACAAAGTGTGGAGTGGGTGGATGAGTGAGGGTAGCGAAAGGAGTTTTCCAGTAGAACCATGGAGAGGCCAGGATGTGGGAAGTGGCTATAGTGAGTAGCTGTGCTTGAACCGTGCGAAGAGGAAGGAACGAGAGGTGGCACCGAGAAAGTAGAAGATATGTGAAGATCCGCGGTGTAGTAAAATACAGTACAAATCCTAATGCATCTCATGGCTTTTCGTCATCACCAAATAGCAAAAAAAACAAGGAAAACCCCATCATTAAATAATGTGCTGTCTGGAAGCCTCCTTTAATCACTCAAGCTGCACCAGCTGCTTGGAAGAGGCAAAACCTAACACAGCTGCTGTTGAATCTGCCTTTTCCCAAAATTCTACTGTTCTTGAATCTGCCTTTTCCCAAAATTCTACTCATTAACACTAAATACAATCACATCAACAAAGTAAGGTAAGTTAAACTGCTTTTCACAAGGCAGCTAGCTAGCTTGAGGAGCCCAAGTGATAGGCCAGGATGGACAAAACATCTGGAGCATTACGGTAGTTCTATGGTACATTGTGACTCATCTGTACCCTTTTTATGGTCCATCTCAATCTCATCTACCACGTACCTCTACATTCTTGTTATATGTTCTCTCCAGTGACCTTGACTTTCTGACTTTCTGCAAGCCTCTTGACCAAAGATCAAGACAGGTTTGGCACTGTTTCAGCCTCAAGACAGCCAAGCCAGAACTGCCCTTCCTTTATTCAATATTGATGACTCTTGTTTATGCTCCAGAAATATCACCAATGTCATCGCACATGCTGTTACCAAGGCATGAAATTTATGTTTTACCACTAGAGATGGGCACGAATCAAAAAAATGGCATTTTGTTTGTCGTTTGTCGTTTGGAGGGTCCGTTTCGGTTCGTTTCCGTTTTTCGTGAATTTTTGCAAAAAATTCGTTTTCATTTTCATTCGTTTCGTTACCATTTCGTTACCATTTATTTCAATTTTTTGTGATTTTTTTTAGGATTTTAAGCAATTCACTCATATTGCAGTAACGGAAACGAAACGCACGACAAAATTTCCGATGTTTCTGTTCGTTTCGTTTCATTTTAGAGATAAAATTCGTTTGTCGTTTCGTTATGTAATGAAACGAAAAAATAAAAATGGAAATGAAAAACTGTTCATTTCGTGCCCATCTCTATTTACCACCAATTCTTTTCCTCTCCCTTAAGTCCCATATCCATCTCTTAAATCAGCACTCCCACCACAATGTGTTGGTACCTTTTATTTTCATTTAACATAATTTCATTTCCCCCCCCCGCCATCGCCCTTCATGTTTGTGATCTGATATAGTAGCAGTGAGGTTTGAACTAAAGGGTGCTCCCCTGCTGCTGTTGTTTTTAATAGATATGTATTGATTTGTTGTGTTTGTTTAATTGAATTGTATTGTACTATGTGTTTGCTGATTTCTCAGCTTTGTTAGCTGCCCAGAGTTCCCCTTTGGGAAGATGGGCAGGGTATAAATCCAATAATAAATAAATAAATAAATAAAATAAAAAAGCCGTCAAAATCAGCTCTGAGTTGTATGTTTGGGGAACTCAAGTTATTTGCCCAAAGTTTGATCACTTCAAATTCAGTTCTGTTCAGTTCCATTTTCAGACTAAAACCCCCTCTCAAGTTGATGTTTGAGATAATTAGAATCAGAGGTTGAAATATAAAATATAATGCCACATTTGCACCCAATCCTGAAATAACAACACAGTACACCTGTGAATGGGTGAAATAGGGACTACATTGTATCAGACACTGATATTTTTGGAGAAATATCTGCAACGCCAGTCCCCTGCAAGTGACTGCTCATAATTAGGCACCACACACACACACACACACACACACACACACACCTCTGTAGATTTAAGATGAGCTAACCTATCTCAGATTTGAAAATGGTCTGATGCCTGTGGTTTTCCCCACAGCTGTTCAGATGCTGGGGAAAACTTTTCGCATTCTCAGCTAGGCCCATTGGTTCTAGCTAGATAAGACAAGTTGGCCCAGAAGGAGGGCCTGCACTACAGTGGCATCGCTAAGGGGGAGGCAAAGGGGAGATGTGGCCCCAAGCACAGCATCTGGGGTGCCAAAGTGGGTGCCAAACAGCTCCACACTCAGCAGCTGCAGGAAGGTGTGTCACGGATGACCTGCCAGGGCTGTTGCAGAAGGCTCCCCAGCCTCCGCTGCTGCCGCTGCTGCCTTCTCTTCCGGGCCTTACCCCACCCTTTCCCTTGGGGTGGGATGAAAACCGACTTTGTCCCCAGGCACTGAAAACCCTAGCTATGCCTCTGCTGCCCTGCGCCTCCATAGATCCAACTGGCCTGAGAAGCACATCTCAGGAATGTACCACTCTCTTCAAGGTGCCTGGTGTTCTTTTCCTACCTCTCCTACTTTTCACTTGACAATATCCCCATTGAGCAGAACCTGTTACATATTTCATGCATTCTGCCCCCCTCTTTTTGTATACAATTTTACTCAAAATATATTTAGGAAGAGTTTAAAAATGTGCTCATTACATATTTTCTTAGTCCTACCAGGAGATATTTTGTTACCATTTTGGGTCGTTGTCTAAAAGGACCAGCACTGTTCCTTTCCATTTTAATATCAAACTATTCCTCAACTCCTGGCAAATTTCCAGATGATGAACCACCATTAAGCTGTTGTTTTCCTTGTTGCACATTGTGCAAAAGAAAGATGTAGTTCTACATGGAAAAAAAAACTCAATAGCTTGTTTTCCAAAAATCTTTCGACAAGACCCCTCTTTGCCTTTTGGAAAAACTGGCTCACTTCCAACATTTTAAAAACGGTGTTTATAACAGAACAATGTGCTACTTTGGACTGAATGTGGTGGAACATGGATTCAGCATCTGCCAGTGAAGCAAGAATTTGGCCTGGTTTTAGTTTTAATTGGGGGGGAGGGGGAGGAAGACTATTGCTTTTTTCCAAACTTGGGTTGGAGCCAAATTTCAAAACTGCATAGTCAGCAAAAATGATTTACTTTGTTAATTTCATTGCTGGGTTTCAGATTTGGAAAGAATCCCATTGCTGGACAATTTGGCGTAGACACTGCACCACCAAAGGGGGGGGGGGAGAGACTTTGAATTGCTAATGCATTTTTTTCTTGTCCTTGCTTGCTTGAAAGGGAAGGAGAGCTCACTGGGAGAGCAAAGGGCTGAGTTTCAAATATCAGTTTTAAAAAGCCATCAACATTTTATAGTAGAGGTTAATTTTAAGATATGGTGGGAATGCTTCCAATAAAGGTTCCCACTCCAGTTCAGGTTTCACCTGATGAAAAGTAAATGTGAAAATTATCCTAGGAACCCCTGTTTTTGAACAAATCTTGTTTTGCATTTGTCTGTTTTACTCTTTACATACAGTTATCAGTTAACAGTGCTGCTGGGGTTGAATTCTATTATCTGCTGCTCTCCTGAGCCAAACAAGAAATGATGCTTAGTATTCTTTCCTGCACATTTTTTGCAAGACACGAAGGTTTTAAAGACTACTCCTCTTAGAAAATTTGCAAACATTCCTGGGTGGTTTTTATGGAAGTAAAAACTCATGGTAAATCATAGTATGGTCAATTTTCAAAATGGCATTGATATTGATTATATTTAATTCACATTGGGGTGCTTTTTGCCAGTGGTTTTGTCATTTAGCTGTAGGGTGTGGGGGCAACTAAAAGCAGCATGGGCTTGCTGGTAGGAGCAAAGTTGGTGTTATAAATATTGTTTCTTGTTTAGCAATAATGTAACTATTTCTTAAAAGCCTTTCTACAACCTTTCTACATCAATATAGCCTTTTTAGATATGCGCTCACTTAAGTGAAGCCTCTGTGGAATGTTGTTGGCGATGTGTAATTTATATATTACATTTAGTAAGGGAGAGGCAATGTATAATCTAGAGATTAACTTTGTGAGGAAATTGCAGCTTAAATTTTGGTCTTGTTTATAAACACTTTAGAATGCATGTAGCAGAATCTGTTTGTCTTAGATGGTTATACCAATCCCCTACTTACTAATAACTCACACAATAACCACTAACGTACACAATAACCAAGTGAACTAACTGTTATGCTCTCCAAAAGCATAGGTGTGTCTCTGTAGGTGGTATTCTGGTGATGTACCACGCTATGACGATTTGGGCAGGTGGAATACCCAGTCACCCCCATCTATTTCCCCCTGGATATTTTTTATTTTTTTTAAAAAAAAACTAATGGTTTTAGTGCTAGATCACATCTATCTATCTATCTGTCTGCCTGTCTGTCTGCCTGCCTGCCTGCCTGCCTGCCTGCCTGTCTGTCTGTCATCACCCAAATAGGGAAGTGCACTCATCTGGGTGATTTACAGCCATTATGAATAAAAGAAATGCTATTAAACTACAAATAGACAAATGCACAACTAAAACGTAAAAAACAAAATGGTGGCACCAGTGGCCATTTCACAACAAATTAATAAATCAGCAGTACAGCAGTACTGGAGGCATAAAGGCAGGTAGGGTCAGTGTGAAAGGCCTCCCTGAAAAGTGTTATTTTAAACTGCCTTCTAAAAGTTAACAGGGAGAGGGGCACATGTATCTCTACTGGGAACTAGTTCCACAAAGTTGGTGCCACCACAAAGAAGGTCCAATGTTTTGTAAATAATTCAGGGGCCTCCTGAAGAGTAGCTACCCAGAGGAAAATGACCTGTTTGGTTCTGGAGGGCAGAGTAGAGACACTCAGACTGTTGACATAAACCTGTGGAAGGCTTTATGCATGAACATCAGAACCTTGAATCTGATCCAGGACACTATGAGTAGTCAATGGAGGTGAGGCTCAAATTTGCTCACACCAGCTACCAGTCTGGCCTGCGCAATCTGGTCCCATTGTGGACTCCAGGTCAGCATCAAGAGAATGTTGCAGTAGTCAATCTGGAAAATGACCAGTGCCTGCATCCTGGGTGAACTCTCATCAAAGAAGAGTTGAGCAATCAGCCTTAGCTGGTTAAAAGCAACCTGGGCATCTGAGGACAGAGCCGGGTCCTGATGAATGCACACATTATGGAGTTGATCCCTAAATAGGAGGGCAACACTACCACTCTAGGGGTAATGCCCCCCCCCAGTGTATCAGAGGAGCCTCTTGGAACGAAATCTCACTCTTATCTGGGTTCAGTTTGAGCCTGTTGTCTCTGGCCCATTCCAAAACCAAAACCAAGCAACTTCCAAGTGTCTGGATGGCATGCACAGCAGAGGTGATAAAGGAAAGGTAAAGTTACAAGTCACCAGTATACAGTACTGTTGATACCTTACCCCAGATCTCCTGATGTCTTCACACAGTGGCTTAACCTAGATGTTAAACCACATTGGGAATGAGTTCTAGAGATGGGCACAAAATGCCAAAATGATGTTTCACTTCACTTTTCATTTCCTAATTGTTTTGTTTCGGTTTGAAATGATTTTTTTTTTAAAAGCATTTTGTTTTTCATTTTTCATTGCTGTTGCAGGTTCTTTTACATGTGTTTGAGCCACCGAGGCTGCCTGAGTGGCTCAAAGAGATTTTTAAAACTCCACTCCTTCCCCCTTATGGGGTGCATTGAGGGGGAAGGTGTGGGTTCTTTTTTCCTCCCCCAAGCCACACGTGCCAGCTGATCGGCGCTGGGGTGAGCAGAAAACCCTTTCCCCCCCCCCCACCCCAGCACCAATCAGCTAGCATGAGGGACTTGGAGAGGGGGGAAAGGTTTTAAAAGCCCAGGGCTTTTTAAACTTTCCCCCAAGCCTCATGCACCAGCTGATTGGCACTGGGGTGGGGAAAAAGCCTTTCCCCCATCCCAGCATGGATCAGCTGGCACGCGGGCTTGGGGGAGGGGGAAAATGTTTAAAAAGGCAGGTGGGTACTGTGGGCTTTTAAAATTTATTTTTCTCTGTCTGAGCACCGATCAGCTGGTGCATGGGGTCTTGGGGAGAAATTTTAAAAGCCCTGGGCTTTTAAAACCTTTTCCTCCTCCCCAAGCCAGCTGATCAGTGCTGGGGTGGGAGGGAAAGGCATGGATCAGCTGGTATGCAGAAAATTTCCATTTCATTTCATTTTCATTTTTCTTTGATGGGTCACTTCATTTTTTTGTTTCGTTCGGGAACAAAATGAAAAATGAAAAACAAAACAAAAAGTTCATTTTGTGCCCATCTCAAGGGATAACTGATGATCCTTGTATAGTATTTAATCCTGGATCACCTCTGCACCGATAAAAGAAGTGGGATATGAAATAGAAACAACTCCAACAAATGACACTCACTCTATACCCCAGAGCGCAGAGAGACCTCCTAGTTCCCTGAGCTCCTTTCCCTCTGAAAAGGCCTGCCACAGAGTCTGGCGAAACATCAGGAAGAAAAACTTCCAGAACAAGGCCAAACAGCCCGAAAAACTTACAACAACTATCAAATGAAAATAAGCTGCTGTCTTTGGCTGCTCTCTCACCTGGGTTTTGATCCTGATCTTCTGAAGGTCCAGCTTTTCCTCTTCCTCCCATCACTTGATTTCATCATCATATAAATTTTATTGCGTGGCTCACAGGACCATTGCAAAATGCATCAAGTAAAAACAGTACAATAACAATATCAATAAAATAACAATACAGATAGCTAAAAAGGGGCCTGAGGGTACAGAAACCTAGATATCAATTTGACTATTAGAAGTAGTTAAAGCAACTTTCATTTTAATGAGTAAAGAACAGAACCTTGGCATTCGAAATGTAACAAATTTATCTCTATCACAGAGTAAGATTTTGAGCTTTTCTTCATCAGATCTACCAGGATATTTTTCTAAGATGAATTTCAAAAGTCTTTCACGATGGATTCCAAATAGTGGGCAATAAAGCACAACATGTGCCAAGTTCTCAACAGATTTTTTTATCACAACAGCAGACTCTCTTATGGTATGGGGATTGTGTATAACAGCCCTTTAGATTGGCAAGTGGTAGCATAAGACGAGCCCGAGTAAATGCTTTTCTATGTTCAAAGTTCGTTAAATCAGCAAAATAAGATGGGCGATTTAGAGGCTTAGGTGTAATGTTCTTATAAAAAAGGGCTGTTTTTAGAGTGCAAAGTGAACCTATATCTGTTTGAACACAGAGGTCAGATAATATTTGCTTTAGTAAGCGTTTAGCTGCTGTCAATCCAAGGTGTCTCACATGCTCTTGGGAAGAAGCAAGTTTGGCTACTAGATTCAGTACAAAAAATTTCCACGATCCAAAGTTCATCTCCCCATAGGATGATGTTAAAAATTCAGAGCGGGTAATAAACAAGATTTTCAGTCAATAATTAATTATTGATTTGCTAATTAGTGTTGTTATTGACATTAATGCCAATTCTAATCTGACTAGTGCAGAAGGAGTTGATGGGGGTACTGCCAACAATAGATGGGCAAATTTATTTTGGGTTACTTCTAGGGGGTATAAGTTTCCCATTCCCCATACTTCAGCACCGTACAAAATCTGGGGAAGTAGCTTGGTTTTATAAATTTTGCAGATGGGAGGAATCAGGAGGCCTCCTTTGGTCCTGCAGAATCTTAGTAATCCAAACATGGCCTTCTCAAATTTCTGTTTTGCAAAGTCAATCTGTGAAGCCCAGGAGCCTGACTGGTGGAACATCACACCTAAGTATTTGAAATGGGTTACCTGTTCCAGTATTCTCCCATCCATCATCCATTTATGAACTTGAGGTCTTCTACTGAAAGCCATAATTTTGGTTTTCTCATAGTTGATGTTGAGAGAATTTTCTATACAGTAGTACTAGTTACTAAATTGTTTCAAGAGCCTTCTGAGGCCTATTTGTGTGGGGGATATTAGCAGAGTGTCGTCTGCATAAAGTAATATTGATATAGCCTTTCCACCTACTCTGACAGGAAAGAATTGTAAACCTGTTAACCTAACCACCATATCATTAACATATAGGTTGAAAAGCAAAGGAGCAAGAACACAGCCTTGGTGAACACCTTTAGATGTTATAACAGTGTTGGATAATTGACCAGAGATGCTGACTCTAATCTTAAGGGAAGAGTCAGTGTGCAGGTCTTTAATTCTTTCCAACAATCTGGGGTCTATTTTAAGGTTAATAAGTGGGACCTTAAATGTGGGACAAGAGTTCCCACGTCAACAGCTGTTTTTTTATTTTATTTTAAAGTGCAGTTCAGCCCCCTTGGCCAGCAGGTGGCGCTAGCATTTGAAAAAAAGGACCACTTGCCTGGGGGAAATGAATGCTTAGGGCACCACATGGAGCTTCCTGTTTCTCCAAAGGTGAAAAGCAATTTAAAAAAACAGTGCCGATTGGCCCCAGGAACAGCCAGTCGGTGCTATGAGTTAAAAAGAAGAAGAAACCCGGATCATCTGCATGGTCCCACGGTGTCTGCTTCCTTAAAAGGTGGATTATCAAAGCGAGGCAAAAAATTCCCTACTTCTTGGGTGAGTCACAGAAACCACGCTTAAAGGGGCATTACCGGGTTTTCTTTTTTCTTTTTTTTTCAAAAAGCCCGGTGGCCGTGGGGACGACATTTTTAACACAGGTTTTTCTAGTAATTTAAACTGCTTTTAAAGGGACGTGGGACCGAGCCCTTTGTGGCATATATTTAGAAGAAATTTGGAAAGGTGTGCTTTTCTCCTAATGCTATGCAATGTTTTGAACAGCCCACCAGCTTTACAGTGAACCATAAAAAGGAGATCCAGGGATAGAAAGAAGGTGGAATCAAAGGAAGGAGCACTGTGGTGCAGATGAAACCACATTAGATTTAGTGGCCCGTGTGGACTCTGGAACCTCACAGTTTCCACAGGGAGAAATCTGGATGTACTCTGAAACAGTGGTATTCAAACTTTAGTCCCTACAGCTCCCATAAATCCTGGCTAACACAGGTAGTGGGGAAGGCTCCTAGGATTTTAGTCCAAGAACATATAGGGGGCCCAAGTTTGAGAGCCACTGCTCCATTAGGCTCCTGATCAACATCCTCCTCACGAGAGACCTATAGATTTGTGTCCTTCATACTTCTGACAAGACAATTTATTAGTGGTCTCAGAACCATTTTTACCATTACCCGATATTTTAACTTGTTATATTTAACCATTCCTTCATAGCTGTTATTGGTTTATTTTTACAAGTTCAAAAATAAATATTTTTTTAAAGGTTTATTTGCAAGCAAGCATATAAAAGCCAAATTGTAAAATATACTTGAGATATACAAAAACACATGCATGTATATATTCAATATTCTAATATATTACTTTCAAGTACATACTGTATGTGTAGTAAGTAGATGGCATTTCTCCTATATAAAATATTCTAAAATATAAAATTCTGATAGAATCATAGAATCATAGAGTTGGAAGAGACCTCAAGGGCCATCTAGTCCAACCCCTTGCCATGCAGGAAACCTATAACAATATTTCCGACAGATGGCCATCCAGCCTCTGCTTAAAAACCTCCAAAGAAGGAGACTCCACCACCCTTTGTGGCAACATATTCCACCGCCGAACAGGTCTAACTGTCATGAAGCTCGTCCTAATGTTCAAATGGAATATCTTTTCCTGTAGTTTGAAACCATTGCCCCGAGTCCATGGAAAACAAACCTGTTCCCTCTTCAATACGACATCCTTTCAAATATTGAAAGGCTAAACATTCCCAGTTCCCTAAGCCATTCCTCATAAGACATTTCCTCCAGACCCTCAACCATCCCGGTCCCCCTCCTCTGCACCGGCTCAAGGTTGTCAACATCGTTTTTAAATTGAGGCGCACAGAACTGGACACAGTACTCCAGGTGGGGTCTGACCAGAGCAGAATAGAGTGGTACTATCACTTCCCTTGATCGCATTGGCTTTCCTGGCCGCCGCATCACACTGCTGACTCATGTTCAATTTGTAGTCCACCAAGACTCCCAAATCCCTTTCGCAGGTACTATTCTCCAGCCAAGTATCTCCCATCCTATATCTGTGCAATTCACTTTTTTACCTAGATGTAGCACCCTACATTTCCCTCTGTTGAAATCCATTCTGTTGGCTTTGGCCCAGCACTCTAATCTGTCAAGATCTTTTTGGATTTTCATCCTATCCTCTAGGGAATTAGCAACCCCTTCCAATTTGGTATCATCTGCAAATTTAATTAGCATACTCTCTATTTCTTCCTCCAAGTCATTAATAAAGATATTGAACAGCACTGGACCCAGAACAGAACCCTGAGGCATTCACTGGTCACTTCTCTCCAAGCTGAAGACAGAACATTTATGGTCACCCTTTGGGTGCGATTAGTCAACCAATTACAAATCCACCTAACAGTAGCACTATCTATCCCACTTTCTACTAACTTCTTAGCAAGAATATCATGGGGAACCTTATCGAAGGCCTTACTAAAGTCCAGATAAGCAATATCCACAGCATTCCCCTCATCCACCAGGCCTGTAATTCTATCAAAGAAGGGGAGCAAATTAATAGCATAAACTTATAGCATAAACTTGAACATAGTAAATGAAACAAAGATATAGGAAAAACTATTTTCCTTCAAAAAAGCTATTTATTTGATAAAACTATTACTTCAACAACGCTATCATACAGTCACTTAAGAAAATCTCTATTGTAATATAAAGTATTAAAACAATTGTAGCAAAGCATAAGCACAAATATAGTAAATAAATCACATCACAGTAAATATTTTCCATCGAATGTTTTCCCTGTAAAGAAACTTTTCCTGTTTACAAGTCCTAGGCATGTTTTGGAAGCTGTTCCCACAAACATGGTAGCAATCTGTTTTTATATGCTTGGTGTTCTGACTTAGGCAAAATATTGTGATGGGAAAATATGGCTTCTCCAGGACAAGCAATGTCCTTGGGTAACTATCTGGTGGTATACGAACCTGCTAGGAAGTGAGACACCTAGGGTAAGAGCCAGCTAGACTGGCTGAGCCGTAAAGTTGCCTCCACCTTTGGAGTAACTTCTCTAATACACTATTTGGGCAGTACAATACATTATGAATGCCAACTTGAGCTTGACTCATCCTTGAGCTTGGATGCCCAGGTCACGGCTATAGCCAGGAGCGCATTTGCACAATTAAGGCTAATACACAAGTTACACCCATTTATTGAGAAACCCGCTCTGGCCACAGTGACACATGCCCTAGTGATGTTCTGGCTAGACTACTGTAATGTGCTCTATGTGGGGTTACCAACAAAAAGTATCAGGAAACTTCAATGGGTCCAACATGAAGCGCCAGATAGCTGACCCAGGCAGGGTACAGAGATCACATTGCACCCCTATTAAAGCAGCTCCAATGGCTGCCAATCAGCTATTGAGCACAATTCAATGTGCTGACGACCTACAAAGCACTGTACGACCTGGATCCAATCTACCTCAAAGTAGATTTTTATTTACTGTCTTTAAAATTTACTTTTTACCACTGCAGTCCACTCTATTTCCAAGAAGCACAAATCAGTATCTGTACTCCTCACCCCCATTTTCACTCTCTTGACAATCTGTGATGTAGGTGAAGATGAGTGGTTGACACAGTGTCACTCAGAGAGCTTCACAACCAACAGAGGGTTTCAAATTAGTCATTCCAGTAGTAACCCAATATTAACCAGTACATTATATTGGCCCCCACTTCAACTTTGGCTTCTAAGATACTGAAGCATTTCAGGAAGTTCAGTTGTTTTGGAGGAGGAGTTAGGAAAATGTAGTATCGGCTCTCTCTAACCTAGATAGCCGATACTACCTAAGGCTGAAAACTGTAGTACAATGACATTTAGAGGGGCATGCTTTGTTCAGTCCAACAATGTAACAATGCTTTCTAAAAAGTTCATTTTCATTCACGTTTCCCATTGATCCGTCCTAATCATGTGGCTAGCAACTTCATCACATCAAGATATAAATTTGATTGGTTTTCTTGACTCCCGTGACTTTTGAACTACAGACAACTCATCATACCAGGTATCAATGACTACTTAGGAGTAGAGTTGGTGCTGTGCAGACTGTTAACCCCCCACTGGGCCACTCACCTGTCATTGGGCATCACCCATCCCATCTCTTCGACAGAATGGTTTTCAGGTGCATGAATTGCCCAACTCTACTTAGGAATCTAATATATGTTAGTCTTTGGGTTGTGTTCCATGAAATCATTTACAAACATAACTTAAAAACCTCTAGGTTCCTGGCAGAAAGCAGCAATGACTTGAAATGGCTTTTAGTGAAAAGGAAAGGGGAACATGCCAAAGCAGGCCTGCAGCTCAATGTTAAGGTAACAAAGATGATGACTACCAAAGAACTACACAACTTTGACAGTGATAATGAAGAAATTGAAGTGGTGTAGAGATTTTGGTTCAGTCGTCAGTCCGAATGGAAACTGCAGCCAGCAGTGCAGAAGTCTGGGACTCAGAAGGGCAGCAATGAAGGAATGAGAAAAGATAATCAAGTGTAAATATGTGTCTATGGAGACCAAGACCAAGATCATCTACTCTCTCGTAGCTCAGTGGTTAAATGCCTGTACTGCAGGTAAAACTATGCTCACGACCTGGGGTTCAATCCCAGGTAGCTGGCTCATGGTTGACTCAGCCTTCCATCCTTCCGAGGTCGGTAAATTGAATACCCAGCTTGCTGGGGATGGGGCAATATGTAGCCTGCATAATTAAACTGTAAACTGCCCAGAGACTACTTGAAGTGGTATGGGGCAGTGTATAAGCAGAACACTTTGCTTTGCTTTTTGCTTTTGATCACCACATATTGGTATGTCAGGTGGAGAGTTATGAAAGCTGATGGGGGCAGCAGGAGGCCTCACCTCCACCTCCAGAGTCCTGGCGGTGGACAGCCCCGCTGCCGGCACCTCCGGAGCCCCAACAGTGGCCGCACCGGGTGGCGGGAAGCCTTGCCACCACCTCTGGAGCCCCAGCAGCTCCTCACTGCTGCCTTCAGAGCTCCCTGAACCAGACATCAGGTAAGAGACGCTGGTGGGTGGGGGAAACGAAAAACAAATGGAACAAAATGGAAATTTCCATTTCATTTTGTTTCGTTTTCCTTAAAGGGGGCTATTCATTATTTGATTCATTACCTAATGAAATGAATAACAAATAACAAAATGAATTTTTATTTGTATTCATTTTGTGCCCATCTCTATTCACGTGTGTTCTGACTCCATTCTGCTCCATTTTAGAGCGGTCCTGCTCCTTTCTGGCATAATGCTAAGGCAGTGGTGGTGAACCTTCAGCCCTCCAGATGTTTTGGACCACAACTCCTACAGTCCTTTGTCATTGGCAATCTAGGCTCAAAATTCTGGGAGTTGTGGTCCAAAACATCTGGAATGCCGAAGGTTCGTCACCACTGTGCTTGGGTTTCTGGGTTTGGGGCACTGTTTGTCACCCTTGTAATTTTAGCACAGATACATATTTTACCTGAAGTTCAATACGCTGGAACAGAAGTTTCCAGATGCAATTAAAGGACAGCTTCTAAAGTGACTTCCATCCAACCTAGAGGTTATGAAAATATAATTGATGGTAACTTGCTCTGTCTTGGTCAGGAAAGAGTTCAACAACAAGTGATTGGAACTGATTTTAAAACAGGCATGTCCAAACTTCAGCCCTCCAGATGTTTTGGACCACAACTCCCACAGTCCTTTGCCACTAGAAATACAAGCTTGGAATTCTGAGAGTTGTGGTCCAAAACATCAGGAGGGCCTAAATTTGGACATGCCTGTTTTAAAAATAACTGTGGTCACTTCCACCAGCTGAGCATTTCAAAAGAGTGCCAGGTCAAATGGCTCCCCAAGTTGCTCAGGAAGTTTTCAATTGTATCCATCCAAAGCAAGCTATATACCCGGCCCTAGACTAACTCAAGCAGCCTAGATGCCCTAAGCACATCCAATCTTGCCCAATTTTGGAAGCTAAGCAGGATCTGCCCTGGTTAGTACCCTGTTTCCCTGAAAATAATACATCCCCCAAAAATAAGCCCTAGCAGGATTTCTCTGCATTTGTTAAATATAAGCCCTACCCTGATAATAAGACCTAGTGATGGGCGTGGCTATGGTTGTGTGCAGGACTGACATTCAAGCATATTATGCTTAATAAAATAAGATATCCCCTGAAAATAAGCCCTAGTGTGCCTTCTTGAGAAAAAAATAAATATAAGACAGTGTCTTATTTTCGGGGAAACACAGTACTTGGATGGGAGACCACCAGGGAATACCAGGTGCTGTAGGCGCCTGGAGTAGGAACTGGCAAGCCACTCCAGTATTCCTGCCAAGAAAACTCCATGGTCATGGGGTCACGAAGAGTCGGTCACAACTGTAACAACACAACACACACACAGACTAACTCATCCTCAAACAACCATATTTCCATCTTACCTGGATTAAGTTTAAGTCTGCAAACCTGGACCCAGTCCTACAGTCTCTTAAGTTTTCCAGTACTTCCCTGCAGTTTTTAAAAATGTGCAGAACTATTTGTCACAAGAATACTAATAGGTAGGGATATAAATCTTTACTTATGTTGTTTTTGAAGGTTAAAATTTGGCACAGAGAAAGACTGTGAAATTACAATAGTCTTTGTGCATTTTATGAATTATGGGGCTATTTTTGAAAAATCCATGGAAAGTACATTTTTGGCATAGACAAAAATATTTTGCACAAAGCACTTTTATTTTGTAAGAAATACAGGGTTTAGTGGGGAAAACCAAAGTTTTGTATTGATCATAAAACTTAGGACAAAAGGCATATGGTTTTCTTCAAAAAGCAAGAGAGACCACTTTTGCTAATGCTGCTGGTAGCAATGAAAACAATGCTGATCTGGTAAAGATATTTCCTGGTGCAGGTATAATCCAGGAGGGTCAAATTTACTGAATTTTTTCTGCCTGGTCTGCTAGTAAATTTGTCCTTTGACTATACAGTGCTTCCAGAAGCTCAAGAACTCTAACTCATATTACCGACCCTTTTACTCCCAAATGATGAAAAGTTATAAAATTTTGTATTTTATTGTCAAAAGAATAAAACTTTCAAAAGTTATATTAATGGTCAAAAGATTGTGGAACAAATGAGCAGTCAAAAAGTGAGGCAAGAACAATTCCAGAACAATCTCACAAGAGAATTAGAAAGCTAGCTATTCATAGTTAAGACATACATCCTGGCATACTTCCAGAACATATGTTGTACAACAGGGCAGCAGATGAGCACAGCATTGTCTTGAAAGATGACTAGGCTAAACTAAATAACACCTCTCCCCATTTTAATATCCCAATTGACACTTTCCAGACCCTTCCAGGAAATCCATCAATTGAATTGCTTGAACATTCATAAAGAGAATAACTTCTCCCCCCCCCATCCCCCATCAATTCATAAGCTGAAACCAAAAAGTCAGGCCTTGAAATTTCCATTTGAACAGAGATATGGTGCAGGTGGTTGCTGCTTTCCAGTTATCAGTAGGCAATTCCTCTTTTCTCTTGTTCAGGTTGCTCTAGGCACAAAGCCTGTTTTGCAGAAGGGTAACAAAAACTATGATTTCCCCTTTTCCCAGTCTCTTGTCAGCTGTGTTACATCCATACTGATAAATCTCTATGAGATTTTATCCATTGGGTTTATCTAAATCAGGGGTGCCCAAACTTTTAGTAAGGAGGGCCAGATTTGATGGCTGAGAATGTGTCAGGGGCCGGTTGCTCCCCAACCCTGCCACCCCACTGCAAGCCCCACCCACTTTCTTTTAAAAAAACATGGGGTGAAGGAGGGGGAGGGAGTGGTGGGCCAGCCAGCCGCGGGCCACTCAGAATGGCCTGGCGGGCCAGATTTGCCCCCCCCCGGGGCAGACTTTGGGCAGGCCTGATCTAAATGATAAAAAGCCTTAGGGACAAGTAGGCAGCTTCTTGCATTAGAAACCAAGGGTGCAACTACACAGGAAAGTTGAACTGGAATGATTCACCTTTACTGCTATTTGATTCCCAGCTTGTATTTCATTTAAATTGTAGTTACTGTTTGCACAGTGGCTGTGGATTGATTCAGTAGTTCATAACCCATACAGGATATGGTATTATTTGTGTTCCAGCTCACAACATCCCGCTCTCCTATCTTCCTCTGTTCCCATCTCTGCTGATCTGATGGGGAACTGATGGGGTCATAAACATAATAATAATAACAATGACCCAGAAATATGGTGATAATATACATGTAAGATTTTTTTCTTTGTAAAAAACCAAAGAGGAAAGGATGTGGGGGCAGAATAGCCGTTGTGAGTTTTTTCAAGCTGTTTGGCTGTGTTTTGGAAGTTTTTCGTCCTGAAGTTTCGCCAGACTCTGTGGCCGGCAAGGAGCTCGGCCATGAAAGCCTTCAAGAATACAATGTGGGGTCATCTTCCCCAAGTCCTGAACATCATGCCCCAACTGTCTATGCCACCAAAACACCATTTGCAGATATTACCCCTGCCATCTTTCTAATAATCTATCACAACAACTAGCCACATGGGGAAGGTCCATTGAAGTTTTCAATTTTGGTTTTTAAACGTAGAAGCCACTTTGGGAGCAAAAAGGGGCTAAGCCAATTGGAATTGAGAAATGTGTCATATGATCAGGGGGAAATGCTTTGAATTCATTCATTTTATAAGTGGAGCAAATCCTGCAGTACTGGATGATGTGGTCACAGCTGAAGTTAAGTTGCAAGCTATTTTTCTCCTCTCCTGCTTGTGAGCCTGTTTGAACAGGCCACTGTTTGGACAGAATGCTGAAATAAATACACCTTACATTCTTGAACATGGACTATAATACGAGTTTCCAGCATCACTTACTGAGACCTAATCCCTAGAAAGGATTTGACATACCCACTGAAAATCCACTGCAGTTATCAATTTGTGCTCTCCTCATCCATCTTCCTCTGCAAAGCATTTACTAGAGCAGTGTTTCCCAACCTTGGGTAATCCAGATGTTCTTGGACTACAACTTCCAGCAATCCTGGCCATCACAGCTAGTGGTGAAGGCTTCTGGGAACTGAAGTCCAAGAGCATCTGGGTTAACCAAGGTTGGGAGCCCCTGTCCTAGAGTGACCACAACTGTTTCCTTCCCAACACTGAGCTGAAACACAATCCAAGCAATCCATTTCATTCTGGAGGGTGCAAAGTTGGGTCCACTGACAAAAAAAACCTGAACACCTTTCCCAAGTGGGGTACATATAGTAAAATGGATACTAACAATTCAGTTCACAGGGATCAAAAATGTTGTTTTGCTATGTTTTGTTCATGGTTGCATCAGTGGCTGAATAAAACTGCTCCTTTTGTGATTAAATGCTGAAGATTTCTGCAGTCCACATACAGTCTCAGTCTCGCCATCTTGGTTTATTCAGGAGGCATAAAGGTTGAGAGCACGCAGAGCAAGCAACCTCTCTCAGATGCTCCAGTTAACATCTTGAAAAACTAATAGGTATCTGCAGGAACTTGACAAGGAAGCACAATAGAGATTTCCAATGCAAGTTCAATTCAACTAACACCCAGAGCTCCAATACTATGCAAATGTGGAACGCCATGTTACATGGGTTGGTCAGCCACAACTCTTCCTGCATTCCAGCAATTAAATCTTCCTCTGCTTCATATTATCACAACACTTCCTCATCAACAGAATCATTTCATCACTGAATTTTAGATGGCATGGGGCAATTTCAGTTTAAGGATAAAATTATATTTTTGCAGAGACCACAAAGGTGGCTCCCCTGTTGCACTTCTGAGGTGCCTTCAAATTATGTGTTCATTGTATGAGCGTAGAACAAACCCAGACTTAATTAAGGGTAACATGGGTGTGCCAATTCACATTAAGAAGAGTCTGGTTGAATTCCAGCTCCAAAATACATGTAACACATCTTTGAAACTTAGTGCAGTTTGTGGACAACATGAATATTATTTTCAGAAAAATCAGTCTTTGTAGTGTAGCTTGCCTTAGGCAGGAGAATTTCTGCCTTATAAATTATGTATTCCTTTCAGTAGCTGACACATTTCCTTTTACCACTTGCAAAATGTCACACACACACACAAAGAGAGAGAGGGAGTGAGTCTGGCTTATAAGGGTAAAACAAGCAGACAAAACTCCATTGTTCAAATTTAGAGGAAAGAAACACTGAGTCAAATTTGAACAGAGCCAACACACTCCATTTCATTAATAATATGAAATCGACAGTGGGTTTGTTTTCCAAGATGTCTCTTTAAGATGTATTTGGAGACCCAGCCCAATGACTGCAGAACTAATCGATGTATGCCATTTGCATTACTAGTCTAACAAAACAAAAAATTAATAGTCGCAAATGCTAATGTAATAGTTGCAATAATAATGTGGTGCCTATTAAGACCATACTGCTTCATAGTCTGTAAAATTGCCCTGAATCTTTCTGAAGTAAAAGAGACTGGTAACTAAGCACAGAGGAAAACCAAACAACAAAAAAGCACACCATGGGCCACCACAACCACAACTGATCAGCTGCAGCATCTGATCTTCCCATGGTCCAGATGCAGTCATATCACTTCACCTTCTCTGTACCATCTCCATGACAACCATATGATTTGGATGCTAGACTGCTGAACTGATGTTTAAATGTGGCTGGGTTATAAAATACAGCACCGACTATATCACAGTCTTGTTAAGAAAGGCAATCTTTGCATGCAATAACCGGTAACTAGATGTTTATGTTGTCATTCTTGTAAATAAAATTACACGAGACTGGTGAAGTGATTTGATTGTGTGTTTTTAATGTTACTAAAAGCCATGGAGGGCAGAGTGGGGCTAAACATTCTTTGTAATGACATGAGGAACCTGTGCTTCATTTTCAAGGCTTGCTTCTCAGAAATTAGATAGAGAATCATAATTCACATTTTCTCAGAAGGATTTGGGGACTGTAAAACGCATGGTGTGAAAATATCACTGTGCTTGATTAGAGCAATAATCTTTACAGCCTAACTCGTTATGCTTCACTGGATACATACAGTATATGTATTGATGGATGCAGATTGGAGAGACACAGAAACAGCAATCAAATCCGAGAGCTTGCAGCTTTAAGCAAGCACATCAAATATTAATACGACCTGTGATACTAATAAAATGCCTCACCAAAGCCTACTACGACATACGATACCACAAAGGAGAATGAATACAGGTTCAAACATGAAAATGCTGTGATTCCACTTACCAGAGCAAAAAGCTTTTCCCCTCACAATATGCAGCTCTCCTTTTTTCCTCAACAATCCATGCAAAAATATTCAGCAGCTACACGTAAGGAGTCATGGTATCCCCCATGCTTTTCCAGACTTTCTTTTTATTGTCTTTCCCCGGCACTAGCAACGGGTCACGCCTCCCTTGCTTTCCTTCAGGTGTCAAAAAATTGCTAGGAAGCAGGTTGTAGGAGAAGCGGGAGGGGAGAAAAGAGGGGTGGGGGAAGGCGAGCAACAAGAGAAGTCTGAAAGGGAAGGTTGAGAATGGTGGAGCTTGGATTAAAAGAAAGAGCAGTGGGGGGGGGACCTGATGCACAAGGCTTTGGATGAATATATATTGAAAGACCTGGGGGTGGGTGGGAGTAGGAAATGAGAGTGGACTTACTATAAGCAAGTAAAGGAGCCAATTGCTAAGAATATTTTACCATTTTCCTCAAAGATCTGAGTGATGACTCTGCTTTCTGCTAGCCAATCAGGTACCTGGAAACTGGAACTTGGAAATGCCTGCCAAACAGGCAAGCTGTTTGTAAGAAAATAGGCAGCATACAAAACAACCATTTAAAACTCACAAGAATATGCATTTAAGCAGCCTAGCTATCCTCCCTCTTGCTTAATGTGATGCTCATGTTGTAGAAAATGAAGTTTCACTTGGCTTTTAAATGCTTCGGTCTTCCCCGTTGCAATAATTTCTGTTAGCCTGTCTTTTTGAGCTGTACTATGAGCTCTTTAACCTGTTCCTGAGCACAGAACATGTGTGCCTGTGTGTTTCTGTTTTCTTGCACACTGTGCTGTAAAAGACTTATTTATATGTTGTCTTACTTGAGATGCAGAGATCATGGGAGACCAGCATGTGCCTGAGACTCTATATTTCAAATGTCCATTGTACTTTACATGGTGTGTATACAGTACTCAAATATACACCTATTTGCATATGTACATGCGTACACATCCCTCCCCATTCAACCACACATAGGGTTACACTGGAAACCCTCTTTCCTAGCCGAATGGAAACTTGTGATTTCAATGAAGGCCATGTGGGAGAGTATATGCATAATGCCTGCATGTCTTTGGTTCAAGAACTGGGATGTGATATCCAATCAACAGCTTCCCCAGCTGTAACTTTAAAAGCACAACTCCGGTGCAGCCTGCATCTTTCCTACCTCATATCTAAGACAAACACCTGATAAAATCCATCTTGCAATTATCTTTGGCACCTCCACATTCTTTGCAATAATGACAAGACACCATAGACCTGATGAAGTAGGCCCTGATCCATGAAAGCTAGCAGATTGTATGATTTCTTTAGTGGTCCATAAAAGTATCACATACTACTGCATTTGTCCAAATTCCTTCCCAGGGCCAAATGCAACCCGTTTTCAAATTTCAAGTAGCCTGCAGGGTCTTCTTAGCCTGTCATGCATCCCTGCTGGCTGCCCCCCC
>JAHTLZ010000204.1:97153749-97172833 GCA_023846285.1 Phrynocephalus versicolor | reverse complement strand
CCTTTGTTTCCAAAGAAGCTGGCCCTCAAGGTGGGGAGTTATTTTTGCCAACCTCCCCTTTTATTGCTCAGCACCTGGATTCCCTCTTTACCTGATGGGGGTGGGGGAGAGAGCAAGACACACACACAGAGGGAGACCCCACTGCACAACTTTCCCCAAGGCACAATCCCAGGAATTCCCCACCTTGGCTTCTTTGAAAACCAAACACACGTGTGCCTGGTTTCCTCACAGGACTTTCTCTGAGGAATTTTTTCTCTTAGAATTTTTGGAAGTTGATTGCAGTTAAATGTAAGACATTACCATTGTTTGCTGCAGGTTGTGAAAGTAAGGGTGTGATCTGATGGCGAAATGGCTTGCCTTTTGGCACAGACCAATGTGAACTGTTTTCTGCCAATCACACAACATAGAGTCGTGCAGCAGCCCAGCTCTGATTTGTCCCCAAGCTGGACCATTGTGATCCAGTGGGAGGGCTATTTTGGGGGGGAGGGGCAAGCAGGCAGGAGTGATTCCTCCACAAATGGAAGGGTGGTTTTAAAGGAGATTGTTTCTGGCAAAACTATCTTTTCTGGTGAAATCAGATGTGATCCTTTCTCATCATCTAATTTTAATTATTAGATTAATAATAAGCTGCTGACCACATTCATTGCTAATCCGTGCTCCCCTTTTCTACTCTTTTTAAAATACCCATCTGAAATTTTAAGGATTTAAAGGAGCAAAAATCACCTCAGAATACCCAAAAAGCATGTACCCTCAACCATGACATGTAAAAATAATAAGAAATACTACTTGATACCTCAGAGTAACACAGTCACTAACAAAAAGTCTGCTGCGCTTGATAACCCCCAAAGTAATGCATTACTGATTTGTTATTTCTAAGAACTGGTGATGATAATGAGGAGGAGGAGGAGGGTAAGGTATTGTGTGTATTCAGGTGCATGAAAACAGACTATTGAATGTAAAATGGCTGGGTATAGATTTCTCTCTGGGTGTTCATGGTTATGGGCTATTTATGGGACTGCTACTGACTCTTCTTTCCATTACTTTGGTAACAAAAGGATGTGACAATAGTTCTTTATTGTACTTATGGACAACATTTCTAAATAATCCCAAGATGATCCACTTCCATGCTATGTAGCATATCGGGCAGAGTTCTAAATAAAGGAGCAGTATGAATGACATGAACAGAAATACAAGACTGGAGAAATTATTCTCAGACTGATGGGCCTGAGGAAACTTCAGTAGGGATGACACGCCTGTATGTTGTTGTGTAGATGACGATTCTCCCTGAAGGCAGTAAAGAAAATCTCAGACTCAGCCTGGTTGGATGACCATTTAATTCCAATCTCAGTAACCAAGGAACACTTGGGTGGATTTGGAAAAGAGAACAAGGTGGTTTCTTTTCTGGACAAGTCACCGCACCTCCACACAGGGCACACCCATTCTCTATCTGCTCTCTCTCCCCTATCAGAAACTCCAGTAAGGCCTAAATGGGGCTGTCAGGGATCATGCTCCTATTAGAATTGCTCCACTGGCTAGCAAACCAGTTTTGGACACAATTCAAAGCCCTAAATGACTTGGGTCCAAGCTATCTGAAAGACTATGCCTCCCTTTATGAGCCTGCTCATATATTAAGATCATCAGGGGAGACCTTCCTCTCAGTTCCACCACCCTCACAGGTGCACTTGGTACAGACACGAGAGAAGTTTGCTCCCAGATTCTGGCACTTCCTCCCACAGGAGGCCAGACAGGCCCCATCTTTGCTGTTCTTCCACAAGCAGACATTTCCCCCCTCTTTTGGAAGGCTTTTTCTCTATAACCAAACGCTGGACGAGGCTGGACGAGGCTGGTGTTTTCCCCCTCCAGTTTTTATAGCACTTTGTTTTAAATTGTAAGGCACATTGGGCCCTCTTGAGGAGAACAGTGAGGTAAAAATGGTTCAAATAAAATGAAATGAAATGAAACAGAGCTGGACCCTAGGATTGTAAATGGAAGCATGCAGAATCCTAAGAAGAAGAAGAAGAAGAAGAAGAAGAAGAAGAAGTTGGTTGGTACAGTATATAGAATAGATAGCTGGCCATCCTAGATGTGGATAAAAAACATCCACAGCAGGATTGCTTATTTGTAAATACAGTAACTCGTTATTTCCCCTGAAACAACCTAGGGGTGTTTTTTTCTTTTCCTTTTCCCCCACAATGTTGTTTATGTCTTTCCCATTGGAGAAGGCCCCGACAGGAAGCATGACAAGTAGAATTATTCAGGTGAAGCAATCACAGTTGACTTTAGGGAGCAAAACAGATCACACAGGAGTCTAATTTGAGAAGACAGGCGGGGTGGTTTAATGAAGGAGATGGGGTGCCTGCGTTATATTTCTCTCCCTTTTATACAAGGAGAAACACAGAGGAGTCAGTCAATTCAGTTTGCTTTAGAGGCTGCCCTTTAGCCTTTTCCCCTGGAATTGCCATCTACTTGCACTTGCTCTTTCATTTTTTTCATTCCTGAAAGAGAACTCAGAAAATGTTTGTCAAGTTGTGAATTCCAGTGTTTCCTGTGTGGTGCTCACATAGAACCTGATTTGTGATGTGTTTTTGTTTTGTTTTGTTTTGTTTTGTTTTGTTGCTGTAGCTTGAGAAAGCTGCTGCTCTTGTTGTTACCAAGCACAGTCAATCAAAATCATATAAACACTGACTGGCATTATATAACATATACAAGGTTTAACCAAAAACCTAAGTATGTTAAATATTGGCACAGTATGTATACTATGCTAGACATATTTCCATTTGCTATGTTGAAGGTGTCTATCAGTTTGGATCTGATGATGATGATGATGATGATGATGATGATGATGATGATGATGCCGACGACAACAAAAACAAAAACAAAAACAAAAATGATGTTCTCATTGGTTTTTGGAGACTGGCAAGTGGTTTTTGTTTGTTTGTTTGTTTGTTTTTTGGTGGCATAATGACCAGTGCACTAATTTTGCCGCTCTATCACATCTAATTTTGTAATATGTTTGTGCAATCTGTTGTTGCTGCTGTTGCTGTTGTTGTTGCAGCTGCTGTTTTTACCACCCGTAGAGACTCTCTGCACCATCCATTCTGGTTTAGGTTTGTAGACGTAGTCTATAATTGATTACCTCCCCCCCCACACACAAAAAAACTTTGCTTGTTGTTTTATTTTGTTTTTTGTAGTGGGAGGAGGACAAAACTGCACCAGCCTGTCTAGGAAGCACAATAAAGGCACTACTGAACTTTCCAAAAAGTCTCTTGACCCTTTCCTGTTCACTGCACTTGCAAAGTGGATTAGTGATGAATAACCCCATTCTTGCCAATGAGAACGTCAGAGTCTGACTGAGATGGAGAACTGTGATGGAGAAATGAATGGAACAGACTCCTAAAAGTATCTTAGCCAATTAGAGTGTGGCAAAACTGCTGCCAATATGGTGGGAGAGGAAGATTTAGAATCCAGGAGTTGACAGTCGAACTGCCAGTTAAAACAGACTGGCTTTTAATGAGTGATTCCTGAGCTAAAATGACAAAAGGCAGTTGGAAATAGGTATTACCTGAAATTGAAGACACAGGGAATGATGACATTTCAGGTGGCATATGTGCCATTAAAAAACAGGGTGCTGCAGAGGATGTGTCAGGTGAACACAATCAAAGACATTCTGGAAACCAGGGGGAAGGACCTTTGCTAGCCTTCTTGGATGGTCAGTTGGCCAAACTCTCAAATGAATTTCCACATGGAATCGGTCATTTCAATATGCTAAACAACATAACGGAAAATCATGTTTCCATGACTAAAATTGTTAAAAAAGCAGGTAAAGACAATACTGAGGCTTCAGGAAAAAATCGTGATATAACAAAACACATTAAAATCATAATATTAAACTCTGAACAGATGAGGGATTTTTTTTTCCAGAGCACAATCAACACTCTAATGAATCAGAAAACCACAAAGATGACCAGCCAAGAATGAACTCAGGAGAGAATTTGACAAAAGAGAACATAAGATGCATTCAAAATTTGCAGTGCTCAGGTATCAATAGCAAAAATGTATGTATGGATTTGTAGCATCAGCCTCCCTCTTTTAAAAGGCAGTCTTGAGCATTACAATGTGTTACAGCCAATGTGCTCCTTCACATTTTCCCCAGAATACATACCAGAATCAGACATGTTCTTTCATAAGCTAGTCTTATTCAAAGGGAAAAGTTAGGAAAACCACAATTTTCATTGACGGTACAAATTACCCATTTGAGGCCCTGTTCCCTTTGCTGGGATACATTAGCAGAAGGGTCCTTTTTTGGGATTCCAGCTAAAGCCACATGGATCTTCACCTGATTCTGAAATGTTTGTGGCAGTGTATTCATCCTAACTACCACCACCACCACCTCTGCCTCCTCAGGTTCCCTGCTGCTGCTACAGCCTCCCCACTGTTGCTGATACTGCCACTACTAGCAACACCACTTGTGTTTCTACCTCCTATCAGGTGTGTCTGTGCAACCATGGTGGGATGGCAGTGGGGAGGATGGAAAGGGAGGGGGAAGAGGAGAGGGAAAGGGGTGAGAGTGAGAGGATGCAGGGACAGGTACCTGGTAGGTGGGTGAGTGAGGGGTAGGCAAGAGGAAGGGTGAAAGAGAAGGTTGGGGGGGGGGCAGCAAGCAAAGAGGGGTGACCAGGCAAGCAAAGGGGCAATGGACCAGGGGTGGAGGGTGAGCAAGAGAGGGGGTGACTGAGCAGGTGAAGTGGCAATGGGATGATTTGACATTTGGGCAAGCAGGTAAGGGGGTGACCATGAGTGGAAGGATGACTGAGCAGGTGAATAATGGGGGCAGAACAACAATTGGGTGTGTATTTGGGCAAGCAAACAGGGAGAGCAAGTGGGTCAGTGATGGCTTTTGTGGCAAGCCCGGTGATTTTTGTTTTTGAAATCCGGCTATCTAGTATGCAGGATTCATTCCAATGAATTGATTTCAAATTCACTCAAAATCAGAGATGGGCACGACTTAGCGGAATTCCCGTTTCCGTTTCCGTTACTCGTTTCCGTTATGGAACGGAAACGGTAACGGGAATTACTCCGCCAGAACTTGAACTCGAACCGACTAAATAATAATTGGGTCTGATTTGTCGTGGTCGTTCCTGGCATCGCGGCGATCCCGCGATGCCAAGTGGCACAGGAAAAAAGTTTTTAAAAGTAAAAAAAAAAACCCGATTCCCGGCCAAAAAGCAGGCGGAAATATGCCTGCCATGCCCTGGGCTGCTCTGGTGGTGGTGATGGGACGCCGCAGGCTCGCAGCAAGAAGCTGGGCGAGTCTCACCGCCAGCCGCCGCAATTCAAGCGGAAGCGGCACGGCACAGAAAAAAGTTTTAAACTCCCCCCCCCATTCCCGGGCCAAAAAGCAGGCGAAAAATATGCCTGCCGTGCCTGAGTAAGGGCTCAGGGCACCTACCAGAGGGGTGGTTTCTGGAGGGGGGTCCCCGGCCTCCCCCCCTCTCCTCCTGTCCTGTCCTGGGCTGCTCTTGTGGTGGTGATGGGACGCCGCAGGCTCGCAGCAAGAAGCCGGGCGAGTCTCGCCGCCGGCCGCCACAATTCAAGCGGAAGCGGCACAGAAAAAAAGTTTTAAACTCCCCCCCCCCCATTCCCGGGCCAAATAGCAGGCGAAAATATGCCTGCCGTGCCTGAGTAAAGGCTCAGGGCACCTACCAGAGGGGTGGTTTCTGGGGGGGGGTCCCGGCCTCCCCCCCTCTCCTGGGCACCCGGACTCGAGTCGCCAATGCCATGCGGTGCGGGCGGGGGATCCAAAATGGGGCGGCAACCGCAATATTTTTTTTTGAAATTGTGGTCCAAAAACACACAAGCACCACAGAAACATGCGAAAATTGCTAATGCAAATTGCTAAAACTGCCAGTAGCAGTGGGTTTTTCTTGCAACAAAATGTCTCCTCCGCTGTCCTCTCTCCATTTATTTTATTTTATTTTATTTTATTTACACCTGCGCAATGATGGGCTGGCCGAGTGGCCATGTGGGAGTGGACAATGCAATTTTTTGGAGCCATCCCACCAATCGCATGGCCACTTGGCCACTGAAACTTCTGGGATGTGCCAAAAAGCCCACTAAACCCTGCCCTAGCCCCCTAACCCTAACCCTAATCCTTGACTCCTTACCCATACGCCACAGTACACTGTCCTCTTAGTGGGTCAGAGAGGCACCCAGAGGTGCAACCCACTACCCCACCCTAACCTCACCCGTAACTAGCCTAACCCTAGCCCTTGCGCTAACCCGTCTTAACCCTAAGCCGGATCTACTTGCATTGCACTACGCAAGTACGATTCCCTTCTTTGTGGGACACGGCGGCTACAAGAGCCTTAGGTATGACCCTATGGCTCAGGGTTCTGCCAGTCCACTCCACTGGTCTCATAGTCTGCAACTGGTATGCATATCCATATGGCTATGCATGCCCTTTTGCAGCAGCAGGTGAGGAAAGGAGACCCCCATGTTGAGGGGTCTCCAGGAGCCTGCTTTCCCTTCCTAGCGGGTGAGGATAGGAGGCACCCACGGGTGCCTCCAGGAGCCTGCTTTCCCTTTATAGCGGGCCAGAGGAGGCACCCACCCCACAGAGGTGCCTCCAGGAGCCCACTACCCCCCCCAAACCAGTACTAATGACAGACGAAAAACCGAAAACCGAAACGACAAATTTTTGCGAAGTTTCGCGAAAAACGGAAATGAGCCGACACGGGCCGCCTCCGACACACGACAGCTCGAAAACGTCATTTTCCCTAGTCGTGCCCATCTCTACTCAAAATAAATGGACCTCTGGAAGGGGAGCAGAAAAATTCACTTCTCTAGCCGAGTGCTCCATGCATGCATGTACTTCATGTGTATGCTAGCATTTAAATCATGTTTAAATTGTGTTTTCTTTAAAGAACCCAAAACAATAGCGAGTTTTATTGTCAGTGAGATCAAGCCCTGAGTAGATACGCATACAGAGGCTTCAGGCTTTTAGAAGCTGGCAAGAATGAGAGGTAGAACTGAAACATTAGTGAATAATAACTATAACAACAAGGTTGCCCAAATGCTATAGGAAGACAACATCTCTCCCAATGTGAAAGAGGAATAAACCATCAGCCATTACTATCTCGTGGTCACTGTCACTGTAAATTATTTGCTACTGAAAAAGACAAAGCAGAACTCCTGAAGTGAATGAAAATTGTGTGCTCTGCTACAGCTATTCTAATTGACAATTGGAGAATGAAATTAATCATGTTCAGTCACCTGGGAAATATGAATGGCAGAAAGGTGTTACATTCATGCACTTCTGTGGCACGTTTTAAAATACTAAGATTCCTTAAATTAACTATTCATTATGTATTCAGTTTCTAGAACCTGTGCACCAACTACTCTATGTAGGAAAGGGAGCTTTCACAGTTGTGTCTTAACCGGTGCCAAGTAGAAGGCCCTCTGTACAGGGATTTGAGGGATCAATATCTTAAATCCTTAACAGTTGGGGTTAGCTATAATTATCCTCTATGAATATATTTACACTCTTAGCTGGTAGACATTATCATATATCCTATACGGCCAGCAAATTCATTAAATAAACTGTGGAAATACAGCATTCATTGCCTCCTTCACAATCCCTGTATGTGAACAGGTGAGTAATACACCTGTTCTCATCCTCGGTTGAGAATGATTATTTTATTATCTTGCTCATTGTTCATTCTTCTTATATGTTGCATGCTAACTGTCATGCCTTAAAACTGGTTTTAATTTCTGTTGATATGTACTGCTTGACTTGCTCTGGAACAATTATCGTAGCTGAACTTGGCACTTTTTAAAAGCTAGTATTGAAAACTAGAGATGGGCACGACTTAGCGGTATTCCCGTTTCCGTTTACATTACTCGGTTCCGTTACTCTACGGAAACGGTAACGGGAATTACTCTGCCAGACTTCGAGCTCGAACCGACGAACGAACAATTTTGGTCTGATTTGTCGTGCTCGTTACTTGCATCGCGCGATTGCGCGATGCCACGCGGCACAGAAAAAAAGTTTTTAAAAGTTAAAAAACCCGGTTCCCGGCCAAAAAGCAGGCGGAAAAATGCCTGCCGTGACTCAGGGCACCTACCAGAGGGGTTGTTTCTGGAGGTCCCCGGCCTCCCCCCCCCCCGATCCCCCGTCCTGGGCTGCTCTGGTGGGACTCGCCACAGGCTCGCAGCCAGCAAAAAGCCCAGTCTCGCCGCTGGCCGCCGCAATTAAAGCGCAAGCAAGCGGCACGGAGTCACGGACGGCACAGGAAAAAACTTTTAAACTCTCCCCCCACCCATTCCCGGGCCAAAAAGCAGGCGGAAAAATGCCTGCTTGACTAAGGGCGCAGGGCACCTACCGGAGGGGTGGTTTCTGGTCTGGAGGGGGGGTCCCGCCTCCCCCCCATCCTGGGCAGCCGGACTCGCCATGCCATGCGGTGCGGGCGGGGGATCCAAAATGGGGCGGCAAACGCAATATTGTTTTTGAAATAGTGGTCCAAAAACACACAAGCACAACAGAAACACGCGAAAATTTATAAACTGCCAGATTTTTCACAGTAGCAGTGGGTTTTTTCTTGCAACAAAATGTCTCTCCTCTCCTCCTCTGTCCTCCATTTATTTTATTTTATTTTATTTTATTTACACCTGCGCAGTGCGCAATGATGGGCTGGCCCAGTGGCCTGGCCAGCCATGTGGGAGTGGACAACCATGCAAATTTTTGGAGCCATCCCACCAATCGCATGGCCACTTGGCCATGGAGACTTCTGGGATGTGCCAAAAAGCCCCCTAAAACCTGCCCTAGCCCCCTAACCCCCTAACCCTAATCCTTGACTCCTTACCCATACGTCACAGACTGTCTTCTTAGTGGGTCAGAGAGGCACCCAGAGGTGCAACCCACTAGCCCACCGTAACCTTACCCCTCACTAGCCTACCCCTAGCCCTTGCACTAACCCACCTTAACCCTAAGCCAGATCTACTTGCATTGCACTACACGCAAGTACGATTCCCTTCTTTGTGAGACATAGCAGGTGCGACCCAGTCTTCACGGTTCTCCTTGACAGAGGGTCGTACCAGTGCACCGGTCTCATAGTCTGCAACTGGTGTGCATATCCATATGGCTATGCATGCCATTTTGCAGCAGCAGGTGAGGAGGGGAGACCCCCATGTTGAGGGGTCTCTTGGAGCCTGCTGCTGCCCCTTCCTAGTGGGTGAGGATAGGAGGCACCCACGGGTGCCTCCAGGAGCCCGCTTTCCCTTTATAGCGGGCCAGAGGAGGCACCCACCCCACAGAGGTGCCTCCAGGAGCCCGCTACCCCCCCAAAAAAACCAGTACTAACGAAAACGAAAAAATGAAAAAACGAACCGACTAATTTTTGCGATTTTTCGCGAAAAACGGAAACGAGCCGAAACGGGCTGCCTCCGACACACAACAACTCGAAAACGTCATTTTCCCTAGTCGTGCCCATCTCTATTGAAAACTATAACAAATGGGGAATTTTAAAAATAATCAAGAATCTGAACTGCCTTTTTAAAAAAAAAATTAATGGTCTGGTTCTATGGTTTACATTGATGAGATTATGAAAGACAGACAAAAAGCTAGAGGTGTAAAAGTACAGATTTATTTGTAAATAAATTAGGCGATTGGGAGAAGAATCCTATGGGAAAGCCATGGCAGCAAATAAACTGTGCACAAATAACGTTAATGCCAGTAATGTAATCCACCAATAATGACTTTTTTTGGTAAGGAAAGATTCCATCCCATAACTTCCATGGCTTCCAAATAATAAAATGTGTTATTTGCAGCAACAAACAAAAAAAAACCCACCAAAGAGAGAAAAGGGAAATCTTTCAAACTTGAAAAATCTTCCCTGCTAGCATAGCTACACCAACACGATTTTTGCCAGGAACTCTTCAAAAAGTTGGCTAAGCAATAAAGATTTCTTGGAGATGCTGTGCATTGCTCTGCAAAGGATGTGCAAGGACTGTGAAAAAGCAAAATCCATGGCAAGGAGTATTAAAGAAAGAAAGAAAATAACATATTTTGCCTTTGCATCAATTTATAGTATAGCTACTTATCAGATACTGCTTTCAATTACTATTGCTCTATCCACAAAAAAGAACAGAAAAGAGTCGCCAAATTGCCTTTGCAACCTCTCTCTCCAATGGATTTTCCTCCACTGTCCTTCTTTTCCCAAGAAATGTTCTCTCATTTGGCCAGAATATTACATTGTCTATCAAAGGACTGAGGGAAAATGTTTGTGTTTCCAGAAGGTGCATAGTTCCCTTCCCTTTCTCATCTTTCAGCCCTAGCACCAGGGCTGCTCCATACTCAGTATGTTGGATCATGGCTTACCTGCTATTCATCTCAGGTTTTATGCCTCTTCTAGGCTTCTAAATGTCATTGAATGTGATGCTAAGGATCAGCACATGTGTGCACCATGCAGACACACAGGTGTGTCCTGGCTGTGAGCCCTGGGTTCCCAGTTATAGTTCACCTACTGCTACGCACATTTTCCCATCCCTGAAGAATTGCTGTGGATGTCCTTTGTTGCTCCTGTCTGTAGCTAGAATGGAAACATACTGGTGTCTTGGAATAACAATATCGCTTAGTTATTTAATTTCAGAACTAGATTTACTTTGTATCTGCACAGCTGGCTAATACAAACTACAGTACATATGCACAAGGGCCAGACATTCTTTTCTAGTTTTAAAATAAGGCAGAAGTGAGATTATATAGAATGTGTCAGTAAAACTATCTAGAAACACCAGGGCAGGGACTGAATAATGTATGAAGTGAAGTCTGTGCTAGAGTTAAATTATACTTCTGTATTATTGCTTATCTATGTTTGTATTTGCCTATATAGGTGTATATTTGCACATTCAATTTATTTATTTATTTACATTTGTACCCCACCCATCTAGTGCCTAAGCACTACTCTTTGTGATTAACAGCGGTTAAAAATTTTACTGCCCTCCTCAGTCTACGAAGACATAAATAATAAAATCCAGTCCAAAACTGTAATAGCCTGAAATAAACCTAGAGGAAATGGCAAATGAAATCAATAACCAATTCACTGATCCCATGAGAACTAATTCTGAAGGCTTCAAAAAACAAAATATTTTTATCCATTTCCTAAAGGACAGAAGGGAGGGAGCCTGGTATTTATCCACGGATAATATATTTCATAGTGTTGCAATCACCACTGAGAAGGCCCTGTTCTTGGAGGTAATTTTGCAGGCTTCTCTAGGAGTGGCGACCTGCAAACACGAAACCTGACTGGTTTACGTGCCCTGGGTGGTCAATGTTAGGGAGAGACACTCCATCAGGTAACAAAGTTCCATACAGTTGAGTTTAAGATCAGCACTTTGAACTTTACATGGAAGCAAACACATAGCCAATACAGGCATGCTACGACTGGGGAGATGTAATCATTGATAAAGTCAAATTTTTACCTTAAAATTGGGATTGTGGTGGTTCGTTATAAATTGCCAATGCACCATTACAAATTAGTAATGCACCATTGGTGGTTCATCAAAATTGCCACGCTGAGTTAGTTATATAGCAAAAGGTTTATTAAAGACAAGCAGAGATACAACAGAACACATATAGTACAGAGATAGGTTAGTAGACATCTTAGCTTAATGATCCAAGGCATAGCACAGGCCCTGACGGCCCTGCTGTCCTGGACAAAGGAGTAATGGCTTCTGTTGGTTTTTATACTCTTTTGCATGGTGTACTGACGTATTTTGTTCGTCTCTACACGTGCCTACATGTGCTTTCATGTGCTTGTTCATCAGCTCATGTTCTTGGCTTATAGCCATTTGGCTGTCAAGGCCTAGAATGACTTGACCCTATTTTCCTAGTTCAAAGCTGGTTCCTTGTTCCTGGCTAAACGCCATATGTTGCTCTCAGCAAAATGATACCTCTGCACTGTGAGACAGTGTCAACAATCCTAGATGATGGGCCATCTTGTCTCCACAAAATATTTGCTGTCCTTCATAGACTGGCGGCCACATTGTACAGTAAGATATCGTGCCAAGTTCTCAGCTGGCAAGTTTTGCTGTTATGCTAAGTTTTGCTGGGTTAACCTGATCCTGTACCCTGTCAGCACATTTGGATCTGCTTATAATATATTTTGATTTTGAGATATGCTCATCCGTCCCTATCATCATAATCCTCTGCTCTCAGTACAAACCTGGCCACCATATTTTGCACCTGCTGAAGCCTCTGTATTGCCTTCAAAGGCAGCCCTATGTAGAGAGCATTGCAGTAGTGCACCCTAGAGATTGCCATTGCCAAATAAATTTGTTTTATAAAATAACAGATTAAAGAATAAATATTTTAGCACATGCCTTACTTTTTTTTTTAAAAAAGTCCTCTTTTTAAATCTCCTACCCCAGTCAAGGGCCCATCAATCTTACTGGCTATAGGAATGGACCTGGGGTCAGTAGGCATATCTCTTCCTTGGTGAATCATTTATTTACCAATGAGAGGAAACACCAACTACAAGTTTCTTAAAGGAACATGACATTATCCAGGCCACTTTCCACCACTCTGGTGCCAGGGTGGTCTTAAACTTTTGTCCCAAAGGTTGCTTCTCAGGGGTTGCAATTAGAGATGGGCACGACTTAGCGGTATTTCCGTTTCCATTTCCGTTACTCGGTTCCGTTACTCTACGGAAACGGTAACGGGAATTACTCCGCCAGACTTCAAGCTCGAACCGACGAACGAACAATTTTGGTCTGATTTGTCGTGCTCGTTACTTGCGTCGCGCGATCGCGCAATGCCAAGCGGCACAGAAAAAAAGTTTTTAAAAGTAAAAAAAAACCGATTCCCGGCCCTAAAAGCAGGCGAAAACTGTCTGAGGGCACCTACCAGGCCAGAAGGGTGTTTTTTTTTGGGGGGGTGGGGGTTTCCTCGCCCCCCTCTCCTTGGCTACTGCTACTGCTGCGCTGCTGGTACCAGGCGGGGGGGGGATCGTCTCGTCTGCCTTTGCCATGCGGTGTGCGGGCGGGGGGGATCCAAAATGCCGACCGCAATATTTTTTTTTAAATCGTGGTCCAAAACCCCACCAAAGCACCACAGAAACATGTGAAAATTAGCTATTTTAAATGCTTGAATTTTTACAGTAGCAGCAGTGGGTTTGTCTTGCAAAAAAAAGTCTCCGTTGATTTTATTTTATTTCATTTCATTTTATTTTTTTACACCTGCGCATTTGCAAAGATGGGCTCGCCCATGGGAGTGGACCATGCAAAGTCTTGGAGCCATTCCACCAATCGCATGGCCAGGTTTTGCTGACTATACCAGGCTGGGAGGGCGTCTCCATTTGCCATGCTGTGCGGGGGGATCCAAAATGCCGACCGCAATATTATTTTTAAATCGTGGTCCAAAACCCCACCAAAGCACCACAGAAACATGCGAAAATTAGCTATTTTAAATGCTTGAATTTTTACAGTAGCAGCAGTGGGTTTGTCTTGCAAAAAAACATCTCCGTTGATTTTATTTTGTTTTGTTTTATTTTATATTTTTACACCTGTGCATTCGCAATGATGGGCTCGCCCATGAGAGTGGACCATGCAAATTTTCCACCAGTCGCAAGGCCACTTGGCCAGGTTGACCACAGAGACTTCTGGGATGTGCCAATCGGGCATAAACAGCCCACTAATCGTAGCCCGAACCTGAACCCTAAGCCTAAGCCTAACCCATACGCCAGTACACTGTCCTTCTAAGTGGGTCAGAGAGGCACCCAGAGGTGCACCCCAATACTCACCCTAACCTCACCCGTCACTAGCCTAACCCTAGCCCTTGCGCTAACCCATCTTAACCCTAAGCCAGATCTACTTGCATTGCACTACATGCAAGTACGTGAAACGCAGCACGTGCAAAGAGTCTGCCAGTCCGTCACTTGTGGCTCTGGCTGACTCCTGCAGCTGCCTCCAGGAGCCTGCTACCCCCCCCCAAACCAGTACTAACGACAACGAAAAAACGAAAAAACGAACCGACTAATTTTTGCGAATTTTCGCGAAAAACGGAAACGAGCCGAAACAGGCTGCCTCCGACACACGACAACTCGAAAACGTCATTTTCCCTAGTCGTGCCCATCTCTAGTTGCAATGTATGAAGTAGGACCTATAAGATTGCCTCCGACACCCTCCAGTTGCCTCTTCAGGCTCTCTTCATGCACTCCGATGACTGTGGGTGGCTTCTACTGCAGTTGAATAGGTCAATTTAAATTATGATTTAAATGGGAAATCCTATCAGGTAAAGACCTTCCTGAACAGACAGTAAATGTTTACCTCATGCCACTTTGTCTGATGTGTTCCTTTCTGATTCCCCAGCTTTTTTTCAAGTTTAGTTCTTTCCTTTCAGCTCTATCCAGTGAAAAGGCCAGATGATCTGATAATGAAGGCTCTTTGGCTCCATCTAGCGCACATGCTCTGATCTGGCATATGCAGCCTATTCTCACTGCATTTGGCACAGGGAAAATGAAACTGCCAGGAAAGCTGAATGAATCCTTTCGCTAAAAAGTGTTAACACTACCTAGAAGAGCTTTGGATTATGTCTCTCCTATATCACATCCAAACAGGTGATTAAAATAGCGGGAAAGCATCCAAGTGTCTGAGATATAAGGTTGTCAGGAACTGGGGAAAAGTGGAAATGTGGAAACTTGGTTTCTATTGTTCTCACCTGGGTGGATGAGATAGGTGTGGTTGATAATAGTAACCTTTGAACTGGAGAGCTGGAAAGGTCCCTATGAGTCACTAAGAATCTATCCCATAAAAGGGGCATAGTAAGAAATTGAACTCTCAGCCTCTGGCTCCTCCGCCATCAGTTTAGCTCAGTTTTGTCCATTTTGTGCTCATTGTGGCACCAACCATTAAGGACCATGTTGGTTTGTGTGGGCTAATGTGTGTGGAGTTGGTCAAGCATAAGAACACCTGCTGGATCAGGCCAAAAACCCCTCTTCCTGTATCTCACATGAGACAACTAGATACCAGTCTCCTGATGCCACTTCCCTGCATCTGGCATTTTGAGGTACCCTCTTTTAAAGCCTGGGAGATAACATGTATCTCCATCTGGGTTTTTAAACTGTGATGGACTCCCCCACCCCCAAAAACTATCCAATCCTCTGAAAAGGATCTAATCCAAATGCCATCACCACATCCTGCAGCAAGGCAACATATTCCTGCCTGAGCTGGTCAAGGTGGTTTCAGGCAACATTTAGTTTGGGTGGGCTTCGACACTCACTTCATGGTCTCCTTGACTCCAGTGTTGTTGGGATTGTGGATAAAGCACAGCATGCCCTCAATTCAGATTTTTTTCCTCAAGTGCAAAAAGCTGGTTTGGATCAGGGATGGGCAGCTTTGGTAGTAGTGCTGGCCCAATCTATAATTTGAGGTGGGTCTTAAGCTTTGTATTCCAATGTTGGGTAGCCCAAAGGGAGTGGATCCAGGATGACATAGATGGGTGTTTCAATCAGAAAGGGCAAATTTTGTAATTGTGATGCCAGGTCAGTTGCTTATTACAAGCAACATCATAGCTGTCGCTCCTCTTTGTAAAAATAGCTTCTCACATTTAAAAAAGGTATCAATCCAGTGTTAGGAATGTGTTTATTATTTTATACTTGAAGTCAGCTTTTGGGTCACACTAAGCTCTTCTTTGGATCTGTTCTGAAATCCTGGCTGCCATTTGCTGGGAGGTCCAGTTGACAGTTATCCCTTTTTAGAGATCTAGTGGCCACTACTACAGTTGGCATGGAAACAGCCTAGGTCAAGTGAAAACAGACCCTTCTGATGTCAGTATGATGTCACAGTCCAGTTAGGCTGCATATCTTGGCAACCTGAGAGCAAAGTTATTCAGTTAAGAGTCCGGCTTAACACCGTCAAGATGTTGCTCTGTGCCAGGTAAAGAAAAAGTTCATTGGGGGCTGTATTATCCTCAACCAAGGGGGAATAAGGTTTTGGAGAGGAGATTCTCATTGTGCTCTTCTGTTTATCTTGTCCAGTCATTGTCAGCTATCTTTCTATATGGATGCTTTCAAAAATCACTTTCTGTTCAAAGCTTGAAAATCCCAGAACTCCCAGATCCCCAATCCATGCCAAGTAGCCATATAATATGTGATGAAAAATTATGAACAAAAGGTAACTTTATGAAGCTCTGTTCTAGGGGAGGGGGAAATGAAACCAACTTTTACATGGCTAGACGGTGAAAAAGTGGCCATAATGACTAAAAATGTGAAGAAAATATTTGAACATAATTATAAAAAAAATTGGAGTCGTATTCAATCAAAACTGAGAACATGGGAGAAAAGGAAGGACTCAATTAGCACAAGAATTGCTTTAGTTAAAATGTTTTTGCTACCCAGATTAACTTACCTTTTTAATGTGTTGCCTTGGCACATACCGGGACGGATTCTGAAGGGGTGGCAAATGTCAATAGATAGATTTGTTTTTGCATCCAAGAAACCAAGGACAGCTGGTAGATATAGGTACCATAGGATCCAGGATGGAGGATAGGGGATTCCCAATTTGATTTTATATTATGAAGCTTATCAGCTGAGACTTCTTATGATTTGGTTGGAGGGAGAACAGGGGGAAGATTTGGGATGTATAGAGCGGGATAATTTGGAAGCAGCAGGGGGGAAAATAAGAATCTTCGAAAGGAGGATAAAGAAAAGAAAAGAAGAAAAATTATCAACATTTATGGGGCCTCTTTTGGTATGGGAAAAGTGGAAAAAAAGCTTTTCCCTGACCTCTCTCCACTTACCAAAATATGGTATTATGATAAATTTGCCCCATTAAGGAAGCTCATCCCAAAAGAGGTAGGGGATAAATTGAAAGAGATTTCAATCCAAAATATGGATAAAATCTGGGAAACAGAAAAAATGATGGAACAGGAAAGTGGAATTTGGAATAAGATTAATTGGTTACAAAAAAACCCCAACAAATCTCCTCCTTGTTGAAGGAGAATGAAGTTAAAAATTGTGGTAAAAGAAATATTATCCCCTTCGAGGAATTAGTGAAAGGATACAGGATAGATAGGACCAAAATAGTTTCAAAATTGTATAAGGTTTTATTAAATATGGGGAAATCACTAAAGGAAAGTTTAAAAGAATATTGGGAGTTAGATAGCCAGGAACCAATCTTAGATGAAGATTGGGATAGAATTTTTCAACAACCGCCCTTTGTTACGACTTCTAGGATAATTCAGGAGCAGGGGTTGAAGCTGATACAAAAATGGTATTACACACCAGTAAGGTTGTATCATATTACAAAGTTAGGAAGTAAAAATTGCTGGAGGAAGTGTGGAGTAATGGGAACCTACAGTCATATGTGGTGGGATTGTCCTTTAGTTAATAATTTTTGGAGACAGATTGGAAGAGAAATATTGAAAATTGTTGGAAGGAAAGTGGAAATATCTAAATTAATGGTTCTCATTAGCCTGGGTAGCACAGAGTTAAAAACAAAAGAGGAATGTAAATGGGTAAACCTGATGGTAATTGCAGCTAGACAGCTCATAGCGAGTAATTGGAAAAATGCAGAAGAGCTAGGGGTGAATCAATGGAGGAAGAAATTAAATAATATTATAATTTTAGAATACCTAACTATGAAGATACGCAGAATGAAAGGGTTTAAGGTCAATGAGAAAGAGGAGGAATGGTTTGAGAAGTTATTGAATTATATGAGTATGTTTGACCAATTTGGGGTAATTAAAACATTAAAAGCTAAGTAAACCTTGCGGATTGTTAATTGTTAATTTATATAGAGATGTACATATGGTTAAATTGTTAATTTGAATTTGTTTTATTATCAATGTATATCCAATGTATCAGATGCCTGGGGGTCACTGTTTTTGTCTGGGGTGTTGGTGATTTGTTTTATAATAAAATTATTTTAAAAAAAAGAAAAAAGTGGCCATAATGTTCTGCAGTCTTTCGTTCTGCCGAAAGAAAGACCAAAATAAATGTCATACATTATGAGAGCATGAGATCCTCCAGCACAAGTGACAAAAGCCATCTGGTGACTTGAACTAGCCATGAGCGATAGGAAGGAGCCCAAAACTAGGAACATGCTAAGGAACCTAAATTAGGCATTAATTGGGCAACCATGCCAGTTTTTGACAAGTTATGAGCATGCAGTCTCAGTAATCTTCATTGGGAATATACAGACATTTGTTTATAATTAAAAAGACTAAATATAAGAATGAAGTATTTTTAAACAATGTTTCCAGCTTGATCTAGGAGTCTACAGGTTCTCTGACATACACAAACACAAAAGCACTCTCTGTGTAATTTACAGTTTAATTATGCAGGCTACACATTGGCAAATGGAAAAGGAGAAAAAGGGGAAATATTTGCATGAGCACTTCACAGTGACAAAACAAGATATTGGTGATACCACTTATTAACACCATAGCACAGACTTTGAGATAATGGTTTATTACCTTCCTGATTATCCTCAAACAAGTAAGGACTTCCCCAATAATAGCTGAAATGAACCCCCCCCTTCAAGCTTATAATATCTAGTAATTGCTACCACTTGGTTGCGAGCCTGGTTTTGTACAATGAAAGAGCTGTTAACATTTATAGTTGCAGTCTCATGGTGGAAGAATGTGTAAGAGAGGCTTGTAAGCAGGGAGTTGTGATTTGAGCTACTGTATGTTGAAGTGCAGAGAGGACAGCAGCAAAAGAAGGGACAGCAACTGGGTGCTGGTTGTTCCTAAGTTGTTCCCCAATTCAGACAGTCTGGATAGCCATACTATCAGCCAAAATGTAGGGTTCTATACAGTTTCATTCGTCTTGGCAGTCCCCCATGTCTCTTGGGTCTTTTGTTCTTTCCGCCACTTTGCTAATGCATATACTGTGTATGGTAGCTCAGGAATTCATGACAGCCATGTCTCTGTCCCATATAGTATCTGCCCCATGTCACTATCCATGATCTAGGACACACTTTAGGTCTAGATCCAAATGGCTTCTGGGCACCTCTTGAGGAGTGCTATATGTGTGTGTGTGTGTGTGTGTGTGTGTGTGTGTGTGTGTGTGTGTGTGTGTGTGTGTGTGTG
>JAHTLZ010000204.1:97129735-97153739 GCA_023846285.1 Phrynocephalus versicolor | reverse complement strand
GTGTGTGTGTGTGTGTGTGTGTGTGTGTGTGTGTGTGTGTGTGTGTGAGAGAGAGAGAGAGAGAGAGAGAGAGAAGGGGGGAGAAGGAGAGGGAGAGAGGGAAAGAGAGAGAATCAACCTGGGATATGACTAATGCATGTCTCACCGTGGCCAAATCAGACCTCTCCAGGAATTGGAACAATAGTTTTAACTGTACAAATATACTCCTGGTGATGCCAAAACTGGGGCATTCAGACACACCCACACACACACACACACACACAAAGGAGGAACCCGGGCTATGCACCTGGGTCTTCAATGAGATTTGTATTAACCTATCAAACACCAGTCAAGTAGCCTATAAGATTGATTTTTGTTTTTTAGACTAAGCAAACCAAGTGACATATGAAGTGCTTTTTAAAGACAATCAAAATTCTCAGCTGGAACATCACTGGCTGGAACAGTGGAACAGGGCAATGTTAGAATCTGAAACCCTTCCCCTCTTCACAAATTTTGACTACATACATTGATCCCCCCCTATCGCTGGAGTTAGGGACCCAACCCAACCCATGTTAATTGAAACTCTGTAATATACGGATGCAGGTTGGGTCTGCCTGGGGGGCCTAGCTGGGGGCTCTTGTACTTACCCCCAACCTGGCGCTGCCCCGAATGGGCCTGTGAGGGCCTTCTCGGGCCTCTCTGCAAAATGGAAGTGACTTCCGGTAAACCAGAAGTGACTTCTGAATCGCTGAAAATCATTTCTGAGGCCTCTGACAGGCCTAGAAAGGCCCTTGGAGGCCTCAGAAATGATTTTTGGCAATCCAGAAGTGGCTTCTGGTTTGCAGGGAAGTCCTTTCGGGGCCTCCAGAAGGCCAAGGAAGGCCCTCGCAGGCCCGTTCAGGGCAGTGCCAGTCCTGGGGTAAGTACAGGAGGCCTGAAACAGGCCCTTTCCCCCTTATCCCAGGGGGCCTTTTTTCATATACTGTGGTCCCACGATATACTTTTTTCATATACTGCGGACCGCAGTATATAAGGGCAGGGGACCACTGTAATGGTACAGGAATCCTTGCTCTCTAACTCCTTTGACATAAATGGGTATGGCTCCTTCTGCCTATCCATGGAGAAACACCAAGGATTGCCCCAAGCTGGACTACTTTGTTTTATATCAAGTAATCTAGAAAAATCTCCTTCCATCTCCAGATTATATCTCCTCTCTGAGCTCCAATGTGGGTGTATGCTGTAACTTTGTACAACACAAACATCAGTAAACATATTGTCACTGTTGCTCTCAGACCACCCCATATCAAGATTAATAACAATATCACAATTTTGGAAGTCTGCTTCAACCATTCACTGGAAGTTTTGACTTCAGCTTTTCTCCTAAGTGTATCTTTTGTTTCTGGCAAGTTTGGATCAACTCCCTCCTACACAAACAGTTACTGTGTATGGGTCCACAGTCTGAAGCCTTGGGAAATCCTGCTCCCCCTAGATCCAGCCCTACAGTCTGTTCTATTCTGTTATGCATTGTAGTCAACTCAAGCAAAGAGGTACAAATGCAGGAGCAACCTACAAATTCAAGGAAAGAATGTACTTCTTGTCCAACTATGAAAGTACAACCTAAACACCAGAAGATGAAGGAGCACTGGAAACTAACAACCAAGTAGGGAAGGAGTAGAAATTTGAACTTTAACCCACTAAGTTATTAGAAGCCTCAGAGACCACTGCAAAAGGCACCTCTAATAATGATAATACCCAGTCTAAAGTTGGTCAACTGTCTGCCTATCCTAAGCCTGTTCCTTCGAATCCCATTTGGATACTAGTTTTAAACAGATGAGGAAGCTCAACATGCGGCCCACAACCCATGATTCTTCTGGCCAGGGTTTCTTCCTTGATAATAGAGGCACCTGATGTTGGCAGTCTGATGAGATTCCACAGCCTATTCAATCTCCTGGAATTCTTGATAGCCCACAAGGCTACCCCATTCCTGTCATAATAAGGAACAGCTTTTCTAATAAAAGGCACAATATTAGGGGTAGCAGATGGTGTAACCAGGTTATGAGATGGGAGGCCTTCTAGGGCCAACTATATAAAGTACCCAAACCAATAAATGAGCATCGTGTTTGACCCTTTGAGAGATGCATATTTTGTAGAGCCTTATGAACAATTGGGCCTGATGTGTGCTGGCAGTGGGAAAATCCCTGTAAATGCTGAATTTACTGTTCCATATAAAAGAGACATAGGAGGCGTGGTGACTCAGTGGACTAAGGCACCGAAACTGTAGACTGCAAAGTTGGCAGCTCGGCGGTTCGAATCTCGGGTGCCACGCAGCGGAGCAAGCTCCCACTGATAACTCCAGCTCCTGCCAACCTAGCAGTTCGAAAGCATGTAAATGCAAGTAGATAAATAGGTACCGCCATAAAAAGCAGGAAGGTAAAACAGTGTTTCCTTGCAGCTATGCCGGCCACGTGGCCATGGACTTGCACTGCACTGGCTCTTCCGGCTTGAACACAGAGATGAGCACCACCCCTAGAGTCGGACACGACTAGCATGCATATGCGGGGGGAACCTTTACCTTTATAAAAGAGACAAAGCTGATTTAAGGCTTCTTGCTACTCTGACTTGAACGCTAATGCTACTGCAGATTCTTCCTTACAACAAAAAAGATCTGCACTTAGCTATATCTCATGGAACATTGCAGGTTGGCACTCTAAAGCATCTGGTCCTGAGCTAATTGAATTCTTAGGGGAATTTGAAATTATACTGTTACAAGAAACATGGGCTCTGGATGCACCGGTACTGAATGGATATGAGGCATGTTCTTTAAATGCCTCACCCAACAATAAGTGTGGATGACCTTTGGGGGGTTTAGATACTTTTATGTCCACAGAGTTACATGCCTTTGTATTGTTGTGGCACTCTTTAAACAATATAGGCACTGCACTGGTGCTTAAAATTTCTGGAGGTTTACTTTTGCTTGTCTATGTCTATGCTCCTTGCCAATGAGCCCATGAGCAAGTAGAAGCCTTGTGGATCCAGCTGGAATAATTTATTGAGCTAGCTTTAAAGGTTTATCCTGGAGCTTCTGTTATAATTGCTGGGGACTGTAATGCAAAGATCGGAAGTAATAATGTTGCTTTTTAAAAATCATTACAATATGATAATTCCTGAACCTTTTTCTCATCCCAAACTTCATTCGAGACTATTTAAAGTTTATGGTTTTAATTATTCTGGTCTATGATTTATGAAAATGGTATGTAAGTTAGAATTAGTTCTTCTAAATGGAAGTGCAAAAGGGGATAGACTTGGACAGTTTACCTTTACCTCTTTACGAGGAGCTTCAGCAATAGATTATGTGCTGATTTCTAGGGAACTGGCTGATTCCATTTTGAACTTTAAGATAAAATATCGGAGTGAAAGTGATCATTTACCCTCAATGGTTAAGCTAAATTATAACCAACATAATGTGGTAGCAGAGTGTGTCCAATTGCCTCTATAGCAGCTGATACAAGGAAGATATGAATAAGGTGGACCAACGAGCAATCAGTCTGTATAAGGAATCTACTAGCCTCCGATCCCTACACACACTTTAGTAATATTATTACTATGGCAAGTTCAGCAGAGCAAGCCTCCAAGATAGATTCTAATCTGGTAGAGTCTTTGCAACCTCATTTAACCTGTAATAAACCTGATACTTCTTTGTCCCATGCCACTTATTCAAAGCACTGGTTTGATTCGGGGTGTAGAGCATTAAAACACAAGTTACTTGATACCTATAGAACTTACACGAGTCAAAACATGGAAAGAATTCCTGATAATTGGTATCAGTGCAAGAAGAGTTATAAATCCTTGATTAAAACTAAGAAATTACAAACCCAGAGGAAGGCCTGACAATGCTTGCTAGCTGCTGCCAATATGAGAGATTCAGTTTCATTTTGGAGGATAGTTAGGGGAATTCTAACCTTCATTCCTAAATCAGATTCCCACTGTCTGGGAATAATATTTCGACAGACACTAAGCAGCTCATTTGTCCTGCACTTCGGCTTGCCAGATTGATTTAGAAGGCCTCCCTCAGTGGCGTCCAGTCACTCAACATGAAATATTCATGTTGATTGATAGATTAAAATCAGGCAAAGCCCCTGGACCAGATTATATTCAACATGACTTTATTAAAGCAAATGCTGAATGGTGGGCTCCTATACTAGCTTCTTTGTTTATCTGGATTGATAGAACAGCTTGTATACCAAAGGACTGGGGATTAGCTATTATGGTTCCAATTTATAAAAAAGGAAATAGGAAGGACCCTGCCAACTATCATCCTATTAGCTTGTTGAGCACCATCAGCATATTATAGTCATCTATTGGAAAAAATACAGGACTGGCTATGGGTGGAGAATATCCTTGCAGAAGAGCAAGTGGGTTTTAGGCAAGGAAAATCTACAATCAATCAGTGCCATGCTCTACATCATTTAATTAGAAGTATTCCTCCTCCAAAGGTGGGGCTCTCTATGCTGGTTTTATAGATCACCATTTGACTTTATTTCTAGAGATAGATTGTGGTTAAAACTAGAGTCTATGAATATCGACAAATGACTTCTTTTATTAATACATCTTTTGCATGAGAATTCCTATCTACAGGTCCTCTGTAATTCTAATGGGATTTTATCTAATACAGTCAGTATATAGGGATGTAAAGCAGAGATGCATTTTGGCTCCCACCTTATTCAATCTATATATTAATGTTATTGTCGAGAGCTTATCCAATGTAGATTCTCACCCACACAAATGGCATCTACTCCAGTCTCAATACTTTTGTATGCAGACAATGCAGTGCTTTTGTTAACTTCGTGCGTAAGGTTTAGAAGGCTATTGGGGTCTTTCTCCTATTGCACACAAGAATGTTTAGAAATAAATTATACTAAAACGAAAATAATGGTTTTCAGTAGAAGGAGGATCAACCATAGATGGTCCCTTAATGGTCACCCAATTGAACAAGTCCAGGAGTAATTATCTGTAGCCATGCAGTACTGGAAGCATATTTCAACATGGAACAAACCCCTTGCTTGGTAATGCTCTCTGTCTGTTACAGCAAAACCAACTCTTCTGGTATCTTTAAAACCTTAAGAAGTGGACTGTGTGCCCATGTCTTAATGCTAAATGGGGACACATTATATACATTGGGTAACACCACTTGGACAGCACAACATGCAGAACAGATGTGAGCAACCTCCAGAGAAGCAGGGGATACACGTGTCCATCCCTGGTCCTTGAAAGTTGCACTCATGTCTATGACCTCTATCTTCCCCAAAATATATCCTTACAAAAAGAGGGGAGGGGGCTCTGCAATAAACCATCCTTTTATCACCCGGTTGCCAAAATGTTCTTATTATAATTAAACTGGAAGCTTGGGGAGTGGGGGCAGCCTACAATGGTGCCCTCAGCACAAGACAGAACTGCGCGCGTGCACACACACACACACACACACACACACACACACACACACACACACACACAGTATGCACAAATTGACTTTTCATGCCATTTTAAAGAACTGTGGGGAGGGGGAAATAGGCATGCTGGATCCTCTGTGGTTGTAGAGGAATAACTTACCATGAAACCAGACATGAGGATATATTGTGTATGAGAGTGATTCAGATATGTACCACTGTCCAATACTGGCCTGTCTGCCTATATTATTTCATGCCTGTAGGCAGCAGTCAGCCTCTTTTGCTAAAGTGCTGCTTGGTAGGTGGGGAAGAGGATGTTTGGGAACAAAAGAACAGCCTATTCCTGCTGGTAGAGAGTAACAAACGCCTGCCTGGAGATCCACTTTCCTGGTGACAGAGACAAAGAGGGAACTGTGCATCTAGAGACAGGATTTTCTCTTACATGCTCAGCCGGCAACTGCAATCCGTTGGCACTGTGCAAATGTTTGACGGGCAAGATGCGTCCTCAGCCTTTTCCTTCTGGGTGAGAGCAGTTGCTAAGCGACAGCATCCCCTGGGAGCCGGTAGTGCCAGCAAGCTGATCCCATTATGTCAGCGGGAGGGGTGAATCCACTAGGCCTGCTTTAGGTGAAGATGCCAGAGACAGCTTGACAGGCTGGCAGGGGAAGCGGCACAGGGTTGCCAAGCAGAATGTGGAAACAAAGGCTACCTTTCAGAAGTCACTGTGGAGTATTTGCATTCCTTCTGAATGAAATAAACTTGCCTTTGGAGAAAGAGACATGAAATTAGATGTGAAAGGAAGGGGGAACCAGGCTCCTCCTCATTACACAGGCAAAAAAGAAAAGTTCCCCGTTGCCTGGCGTGTACAGAACATGCCAGCTCCACAACACCTTCCATAAAAATGTGACGTTCTCACAAGAGAAGACAGGGACAGAATGGTGGTGGGTGTTGGCATGTGAGGAAAGCAGAAAGGAAGGTCAGAGGGACCTTGAGCACTGTAGATGGCCATTCATCTGTTAAGTCAGTGAGATAAAAGAGGCAGACATGCTAATTTCACTGCAACCACACTTTGTCCTAGGGTTATGAGAGTTCAGCAGCACTGGATGATCATGAGGTGAAGCAAGTCAGAGTGGCAAGACTGAGGATGTCTGCCAGTTGTGAACTTCTTACTGTTTTCTCTTTGGCATAGTCAGGTTTTAGTAATGACTAAACTAGTGGTTCCTAATCTTGGGTCCCCAAGTATTCATGGACTAAAACTCCAGGAAGCCTTCACCATTCACTGTGCTGGCTGGGATTTCTGAGAGCTGTAATACAAAGACATCTGGGGTCCCAAGGTTGGGAACCACTAAACCAAACTATCATTTTAATAAAACAACCATATTTGAGAGATTCACCAAATATCAAAATGAATTTTAACCATTAGAACACTAAATCAAGTGGTCACAGACAAACTCCCAAAAGAACATCATATATACCAAATATGAAAAGGTAAAATGCCCACTACTTCTGCCTAGGGAGGGAGTTCTGCAATAGTGGTGCAGAAAGTCCCTGCTCCACTTCATACTGAGATTAACAAAGAGAAACTAGAAACTTAAGGTGTGGGTGAACAAAAATCTCCTTACAGTAACCTTGTCCCAGAGACGGGAAATGTGATGTAATTAGACTTGCACTGCATGGGAGATTATGAGAATTGTAGTTTAGACACTGCCTTGTCATGGTGAAGGGGCTTGAATAACTCAGAGAAGCTATGAGCTATGATGTAGGTCATAGTGGAGAGTTTGACTAAATGTGGTCCACCTGGAGTAGGAACTGGCAAGCCACTCCAGTATCTCTGCCAAGAAAACTCCATGGACAGAAACCAATGGCTAAAAGATATGACGCTGGAAGATGAGCCCCTCAGGTCGGGAGGGCCCAGTATGCTACTGAGGAAGAATGGAGGACAAGTACAAGTAGCACCAGAACTAATAAAGTGGCTGGGCCAAAGCTGAAAGGACGCCCAGCTGCAGATGTGCCTGAAAGAGAAAGGAAAGTCCAATGTTGCAAATAAATATACTACATTGGAACCTGAAATGTGAGCTCTATGAACCAGGGTAAGCTGGATGTGGTCAAACGTGAGATGGCAAGAATAAACATTGACATCTTGGGCATTAGAGAACTTAAATGGATGGGAATTGGTGAATTCAGTTCAGATGACTATCACATCTAGTACTGTGGGCAAGAATCCCATAGAAGAAATGGAGTAGCCCCCATAGTCAGCAAAAGAGTGGGAAAAGCTGTGCTGGCATACAACCTCAAAATTATAGAATGATTTCTGTATGATTCCAAGCCAGCCCTTTCAACATCACAGTAATCCAAGCTTATGCACCAACTACCAATGCTGAAGAGATTGACCAATTCAATAAAGACTTACAACTCCTTCTGGAACTGACACCAAAGAAAGATTTTCTTATCATAGGGGATTGGAATGCTAAAGTAGGGAGTCAAGTGATAAAAGGAATAACTGGCAAGTTTGTCCTTGGAGTTCCAAATGCAGCAGGGCAAAGGCTAATCAACTTTTGTCAAGAGAACAAGCTGGTCATTGCAAACACTCTTTTCCAGCAACACAAAAGGTGGCTGACTCTACACATGGACATCACCAGATGGACAATACCAGAATCAGTAAAGTGTTGCCACTTTAGGTTTCCATTGGTTTTTGAAGGTGTAAGCAACCAGTCCTAGTAACCAATATTAGCTGGGCATCCGGACCAAATGCTGAATTCAAAGGCACCTGTTGCTCACCCTGCACCTCCCTGCTCCTGACGCCAACTCCATTTCCACCACTTCAAAACAGGCTGAAGGTGGTTAAAAGTAGGGAAAACAGAAGGTGAAGAACTTCAGTCATGGGGCAGAGCAAAACCTTCACACAAAGAGGAGGCTTTCCATGGCATTTGCCATCTTTCATACAATAATGATACAATAATGAAGTTAGAAGGGGCTTATAAGGCCATTGGGGTCCAACCCTCTGTTCAGCGTAGGAATCCAAACCAAAGTACTGTATATCTGATGGATGGTTATGCAATTTTCTCTTGGATGCCTCCAGCTTTTAGGTGCTCACCAACTCCTGAGCTAATTGGTTCCATTGTCACACTGCTCAAGCACTTAGGACAGGCATGTCTGAACTTTGGCCCTCCAGATGTTTTGGACCACAACTCCCACAGTCCTTTGTCAGTGGCAATCTAAGCTTATAATTCTGGGAGTTGTGGTCCAAGACATCAGGAGGGCTGAAGTTTGGACATGCCTGACTTAGGAGGTTTTTTTCCTGATATTCAACCAAAATCTGGCTTCCGTTGTTGAATGTCCTGCACTCTGGGATGATTGAGAACAGATCCGGCCCCTCACCTGTATGACGATCTTTCAACTATTTGAAAAGTGCTTTCATATCTCCCCTTCATCTTGTTTTCTCAAGGTTAATATGCCCAGTTATTTCAGCCTTTCCTCACTTGGGCCTGGTTTCCAGTCCCCTGTTCCTCCATGTTGCCCTCCTCTGAACCTATTGCAGTTGATCCTTCTTGAAGTGTAGTGTCTGTGATAGGACATAGAACTCAAAAGGATACCAATCTAGCTCCAAAGAGAGGCTTTAATGTTTCTTTAAATTTTGCACATACATTTTTCAAACGTTTGGGACTTTCTATTTGTAGTTGTTATAACTGCCGCCGCCCCCTTGAGCTCCCTACTTTGTTTGAGCATTTTGTAGTGAGGGTATCTGTGTATTGCTTTGTTGGATGTTGTAATCATATAAACCTATTTTAAAAATGGAAAAATCAAAGAAATGCCATTGCCTTATTGGTAACTGTTGCCCAGCAATCTGGTTCTTTGACATTAACAAATGTTGGCCAACTCATTCTTTACTAAAACATGTGTCTTCCTATTGCCAGCCCCAGCCACATTCATGACTTTCATTGCAGAAATGAGGAAAAGCCTGTTTGATCCCACATGCTCTCCATGGGAGCAGTGCCATAGTGTGGGTTGCCAGCATTGGGGCACACACGTGGGTGAGCAAAGTGAGCTGTAAACTGTGCATGGATCTGTCCCACCAGGACACTGCCTCCCTGGGTTTCCCACAGATCATCCTGGCTGCAACAACCAGAACCTAACCAGTCCGAGTGGAGGAGATTACAAAGGTAGTGGTTGAAGGGCAACGCAAGGGATCTGCTGGGAAAAGCGTGAAGCAGCAGCAAATTCTCTCTCCTTCTACCCACCCACCCCCAAATGGCACCTGGGGCCGGGGCACAGCTCCTTCAGAGCCCCAGCCCTGCCGACATATTGCCTAGTCTCCTCCCCCCATAAATATTTTGTTCCTGGGGAAAATCACCTGTGTGCCCCCCCCCCTCATGCTATGCCACTGCATGCGTGCCAGAACACTTTAAGAAGAATCAGAGTTCTGGCTCACACTAAGAAGAAGGTTTTCCATGTCAATGCAATTTCCATTTCAGTTTGATCCTGTTGGAATGATTTGAATCCTACAGGACGAACAGAAGCTATGTAGTTTAAACCTCTGAATATTTCTGCTGCTGTAATTGTACAGCCACTTACTACCTACTGAAACTCAGCTCAAATTCTTGCTGTCTCTCTGAATAGCCAAATATAGGATTATCGTGAACCTACGTTTCCAAGCCATGAGCAAGGTTTTCTCTGCCTGTTTGGTTTCATTGTATCCCTGACACAGCTTTCAGTAACCTTATCTGACTGCATTATTCTATGAATTTCAACTTGCCCTCTCTCTTTCCACAACAGGTAGATTTAAAGAAAATTCTTTCCAAATCAAGATTTCATGCATGGAAATATAATCACATGAACACATAATCACCAACCTCTTTGACTTTGTACCCACGCACAACTATTTCACTTTTAACAATAAAAACTATCTCCAGATCAATGGGACTGCAATGGGCGCTCGCATTGCCCCAAAATACGCAAACATATTCCCGCAATACACAATTTGATCAATTAAAAAAACAACAGCCATCTGCAATCCAGATCAAAATGTTTCTCCTCATCAGTCATTTGGATGAGGGTTACAATTATATACTTTTATTCTCTTCCTGTCTCTCGGTTGGAGCTCTTGGTTTACTGAAGCATCATACAGTTTGGTTTGGAGTTGAGAAATCCCCCTGATGAAATTCTTGAGCATGCGTTACGGCCCCAGCTTAATAAAAAAAAGTCTGATTATAATGGCTTATATTCACTTTTGACTCTAAAACTGAATGATATGTCTGAAGGGATCCTTGTATAGAATCAGCAGTCAAATGAGAAAGGGGTGTCTGTGGAAGAATATGATCATGGGGGAAAAACAGGGAAATTTGGATTCTCTAGCTTTAGGCCAAGTTATTAGAGAGTCAAATGCTGCCACCATGTGGATTTTTGCAGTAATGTGATGGTTAGAGCAGCACATATTTCATTATAAGAGCAAACCTCCCCTCATTTGATAGGTTTACAGTGGATCCTTGTATAACGGTTTGTATAACATAAAATTTGTACAACATAAAAAATTCCGGAGATAGGGTAAATTTGATTAACATAATCGCCTATGGGGCAAATCTGTACAACGTAAAATGGGATCATTCTGTTTTCAATGCATCCCTATGGGAAATTTGTATAAAGGAAAATTTGCTTAACAGAATTTCATTTGGAATGAATTAATTCCTTTATACAAGGTACCACTGTACTTTGAAAAACACAGCAGTATGATTACAATCAATTTTTTTGTCCCAGTGATGATACCTGGAATACTATAAAACTGTGCACAAAATCTCTTTCTACACAAGCCTTTCTCTCTCTCTCTCTCTCTCTCTCTGTGTATGTGTGTGTGTGTGTGTGTGTGTGCTTAAGAGAACTTTTGGAATACAGCAAAGTGCAACAGATGACTTGCAGCTTTTAGCTGTACAGTTAGAATAAAGGACTGTACATGAATGCACTGATTGAAAAAAACCGCTTTAAACCATTATGCTGAACTTATTTCATTGAGTATCCCAATCTAGCAATATGGAGAAGCCCTGATTGCCTCTTTACTGGCTCCCTCCTTTCTGTATTATTTCCAGTTTTGCATTATTATTCAAAAGAGCTACATACCCCTATTCCGAAGTTTGCTATGCCATACATTTGTATGAGTGATCGTGCCACAGGCTCACAAGATGGCTCTGTGAGTTAGGCATCAGGTTGCTCTCCACTCCCTCCCCTGTTCCTCCTGGGAGAACAGGGAGCCGGTGCGACTTCAGACAAGCTGCACAGTCCCAGAACAGCTCAAGGAAAAGAATGGTAAACTACATCTGAGTACTCCGTACCTGGAAAACTCTGACAACAAGGGTTTCCATAAGTTGGAATCAACTCTACAGCACATCATTATTATTACAGTGTCACAATCAATTACTGCAGCACACTCAGTTCTCCTTGTTTATGAGGCAGGATGGAGTGAAAACCATAAGTATGGAAGAGAGAAGGAGCCTTTGGCCATGAGCATTCTTCAGTTCTTCTCCCAGTCTTTCCCCAGTGTGTATAAGGGCAGGGCAGGGTGTGATCAGACAGCTGCAAAAGCAAGTGTCTCGTCACACCAGAAAAGTCTGCCTTAATGGGAACAATCTCTCTTAAAGCAACCCTTTCATCTGCCAAAAATTGCTCTAATCCAACCCCTTGCCTGCAAAAAGTGGAATCCCTATAAGGGGACCAGAAAGGTCCACCTTGGCCTTGGGTTAAGGATGCCACGATATTGTTTGCGCTGGACTGATCCATAAGCATTCAAATTTATGATCTATTTCTGCATGTGTTGACTACCCCTGAAGTCTCTTTTTCCATGAACAGTAAGGTATAGCAGTTCTTTGCTTCATCATCGTCAGCTGGTCCTTGGAGCTCTCCAAAAAGCTGCCTCAAACTGGGCAGATAAAAACAAAACTGAGAATGAAATTCTGTACATGTGCGGAAAGTGCAAAGATTCAAAAACATGTGAGGTGTAAGAACAGGAGTAAGAGAGCTTATCCAGTAGGGTCACTTGCCGCAAATTATGGGCACCAATGAATGTTTTTTTTTCCAGGCTCCAGGCCATGCAAAGTTAATCAGAGCCATATGGGACAAAGGGATCCCATTGGTCCCATTGTAAGAACTGGGTCCTGCAAGGATGCTAATGCTGTTTCCCCCCCAACGTCTACACCAGGGGTGTCCAAACTTTTTGCAAGGAGGGCCAGATTTGGCGAGGTGAAAATGTGTGGGGGCTGACCATTCAGCTGTATTTGGCCCCCAGGCTGGACTTTGCACAAGTCTCTAGGACAGGCAAGGAAGTGGGGAGGACACTGCAGCAACGGAGCCAGGTGTGTGTGGGAGATGGGCAGGTGGCTGGGGTGGGGGTGGATGGAGGCAGGGAGGGCAGGCAAACTGTAAAACTGCAAGCTGACGACTCCATCCAGTATGGGGAGAGGCCAGCTGGTGGAGATGCGTGACAGGCTGAGTGGGTGGGGAGAAGGGTTGAAATTTGAAAACGGGCCAAATTTGGCCCCCGGGCTTGACTTTGGACATGCCGGGTCTACACAACATTTTTCTTAATAGTGACTATAGGCAGTGTTTTTATGTAACTTTCCAGTTCTTTCCCCCCCCTGCCAATCTAGCGTATGTAGTTTTATTGTATATTCCCCTCCCTCCCTCTCTCTCTCTCTCTCTCTCTCTCTCTCTCTCTCACACACACACACACACACACACACACACACACTCTTCTGGTGGTTTTGCGCTACTCTGTGCCAGCCTTGTGTGGTGTAGCTGAAGAAACCACTGCTTTCCATACCTTTGGGGACTGTGTCTTTGATCACAGTTTATTATGTCACCTGTACGATGTAGTGTTGGAGCTTCTAAACCCTTCTTTTTTTTTCTCTCTTGCTTCATTTGCTTGGAGTTTTGTGAGGAGAAGATAAAGGAGTTTTGCTTGGAGTTCTATGAGGAGAAGATAAACGCTATCACAGACACCTTCAGACACCACAGACAAGGGAGAAGAACAAGGGGAAAACAGGCAGAGGGTGCAGGTGGACATGAAGATGTCATCACGAACCGATTTTGCTGTTTGCTCCCCTGCCCATGCGCAGGAATGGGAAAACACACTGGCAGAGAAGATACCTTAGCTGTGGGTTTAAAGAGTGGTGATTTCCTGCAAATCCTCCTTAACAACATCTGAACCGATATGCTTCCTTTCATCCATCTGGATGAGTCAAAAATTTAACAAAACTCCTTCTGCATTTTTCCAAACCAAACACAAGGAGGCGAGGGTTCTTCTTTGCTTTGCTTTGTAGTGGTGGTGTGAGTTCAAGACCACGGCATCACATTTCTATCTTTTTATCCTGGCTTGTTCTCCTTTCTCTTCCACACTCTGCTTTCTCTTTCCCACCAGTAAGAAGGGGTTGGGGGGGGGGTCAGGGGGAGAGACTTGTGTCTTCTCTCTGCCTCCTTACCTGGCATCATTAACCTTTCCCACTTATGGGTCCACATATCTTCAATCCACACACATCCCCATCCTTCTGACAACACTGTAGTCTCTTTGCGTGTCTCCACCAGTCCTATTTCTATCACCCTTCTGCACGTACTTGACTCCTTATATACACTCCTTCTTTTACCACCCTTCTTCATCTCCTCCTTTCCCACCTTTCTGTGGTCTTCTTCTCTCTCAGTTCTATTAAATGGCCCTCCCTCCCCTCCCTATCTCTTTCATTTTGCCACATCTTGGTTTCCTCTCTTTCTCCATGACAATCGGCTTCTCTTCATCTTCTACCCCCACCCCCACCCCCACTCCCACCTTGTGTCCTTTTCTCTCTCTCTCTCTCTACAACGGTGGGCAGTATATAGGGCGTTCTTCCACCCTCGTTCACACAGGGAGGCTTCATCATTTCCTCCCCTCAGTTGAAAGAGCCATTGCATCCACTGCTAAGAGGAACAGGGCTGCCCTGTCAGCTCCTAAGAGACAAGCTCCATCCGTCTCACCCATCCATCTGCTGGTAGCTCACAACAGCTTTTCCATCAGGCCACAAGAGTCGGAGAGAGAAGAAACAGGTCATGCCACCCATCCTGTTGGGAGATTCACTTTTGTTGACTTTCCTTTTTTTCCTAACCTGGTTCCATCCCAGCTGGTCATTGTGAGAACTACTTTGTAAGTTTAAGAGCTAGGTGTCAGCTTGTTTTTCTTTTCTTTTTCCTTCCTGCTTCTCACTTCTGCGTCATGGTGATTACACTACAAACCTGTAAGAGGGCTGTGTGTGTGTGTGTTTAAGTCACCTGAAGACTTTATTTTATTTTATTTTATTTTATTTTATTTTATTTATTCCTTGAAAGGCTAGATTCAAGTGCTTTAAATACATACAAAGTCCCAGAAAGGAAGGAGTAACAGATTTTTTAAAATATAAAATAACACTTTAACTTTGAAGACATTAGATAGCTAATTCAGACATCTTACTACAAGGTATTGTTTATGTGGTATTTTCTTATCCATGTCCTACAGTATTGTCGTCTTGTCCAGGCCTTGATTCTTTGCTGCTAAACCCTTCTGATGGTGACATTTGTAACTCCCTTCTAAGGCTACAACCTGCTGGTGGCAGGTTGACCGTTTGCAAGCTGCAGTGTTGCTGCTAAGCTTTGCATTAATTAACTGATCCTTACTCAAGCTGTCCTAGACAGAAAAGTGTCCCTGTTCATATTGTGATTTGCTCCGTGTCACATAATCAATTCCCCCTACCCAATATACCAGGTGTACCTTTATTTTATGAGCTATACCTTAGGGCTTAATTAATGCAATTAATCAAACTTTCGCTTAGGCTAGTGTGCCTTCATTTGTTCGCTGACACCTTGCCTGGAGAGCTGGGTTTATTACCTGCACATTTTGAATCACCCCAAACCCATTCTGCACAGTAAGAGGTGGAAATGGGGCTTTCAGATGTCTCTGTGAAGGTCATGGGGCAAATGGCAAGTAGTTAGCCAGATTGTGCTGAGACTGTAGAATTATACATTCAACCACTGGAGTGGCACTAAGGGCCTGAGGACTCAGTCACCAGCTGATACAAACGATCTCCAGGCCTCAGAGCATTTCTGTAAGTCTATGGGTTGGATTCACTGTTGATAGAGCAATTGGGTGGGTGGCTGGGTGGGTGATTGCTAAAAGATAAGGAACAAAGGATTCTAACCCTTGGCTTATATCCCTTGGTCCATATCCCTGCTGGCCAATGTAGCAATCATCCCCTACCTTACACACATATATACAGGTACCAGGCTAGGTAGATCAACAATCTTATTCAGCATAATAGAAGCGGTAGTTTTTGAAGAAGTTTTCTCCACTTGGTGGTATGAGTTTGCCAGACTAGAGAAAAGAGAGCCTATGTACATGACAAATGTGACTACAGATGTGGAATAAAACTGGCAAGCAAGTACACTAGTCCTGCTGCCCTGCTGAAATGGCCCTGGAAAAACGCGCAATTTGAACGAAATTAGAAAACCAGAGACCCCCCCCCCAAAGTTGAAGCTTGGAATACTACATTTTATATACAGTATATATATTTCAAATGTTGATAATTGGAAATGAGGAGGGTTGTCACTAACATTGGGATGGTAGGATTTTAACCAATTTATCTGGCAATTTCTCTCTCTCTCGCTCACTTGCTTGCTCTGTATATATATTAGATAGATAGATAGATAGATAGATAGATAGATAGATAGATAGATAGATAGATAGATAGATAGATAGATAGATAGATAGATAGATAGATAGCATTTATTTATAGTTATCAACTCTTTTTTAAAGTGGCTTTAGCAACCCGTCCCTTTCCAGATGCAGTGAACTGCAAACTGATCTAGCACACTGAGAAAATCTGATTCAAATTCCGGATTAGATTTAGATGCAAAAAATCAGCCATATATCCCATTTATTGTATTCAGTGAAAATGCAGAACTTCTAAATTGATTCCTTTTATGCCTCTGTCTTGTGTAGAATCTGAAACTCCATTTTGCATTCCTGACTACAGGAGCTATGGACATTACATCTGCCCCTATTTTTAGACCTCTATCTCAGTACCCAGGATTCGTACCATCGCTGCCTGATTTTTGAATTCTACAGGACTTCAACGCTCACCTTCTTTTTATAAATGTTAGTGCTCCAATCAAATACTGCCTGATCCAGAACATTGTTTAACTTCCCAATTACCTGATCCAATGAACCAAGAACAAATCACACAGTGTTACAAAAAATGGCTAAATGGCGCAAAATAAGAGAAATCTGCATAAATAATATTTGTCACCTGTACTCAGATTTTCTTCTGGCAGAATACCGAAGCAGAATAGTTGTATGAGAGAGGCACCATGTGCATAGAACTACTTACCATTGCACTCCTATACATGCCTGCTCAGAAGGAAATCCTAATGAATTCTATGAGACTTACTCCTAAGATTTGTGCATACTGGATTGCCGTCAAGATGTTTTGTTTTTTTTTAACTTCAGCAATGTCCAAGAGGTCGTGAGGAATAAATATTTTAGGTCTCTGGAGTATATTTAAACTAAATAATTTCAAACATGCAAAGAGAAGGAAAAGAAGAGGGGCTAGGAAGGCAGAGATAAACCAGCTCAGGACGGGAGCAAGTAAGCAAATCTGAGACATCTCTCTCCCTTAGACTTCATCACACTCATTCCTCTCCAGCTTTGCTTCCTAACTCTTTGCGTTCCAAGCTCTGCAAAAGTACCAGTGTTGCAACAGAGTTAAGCCACCACTCTTAAGTGGAGGGCAGCTCTTTTTAGGACTCCGGACAGCCTAGACAGAAACCTTATACCCCTCTTTGGAGTTTCCAGGGCAGAAGGAATTCACCATGGGTGGAAAGAGATAAAGGACACCTGCAGCTCCCACTTCTGAACCAGATTTCATCTCCGCTGTTGTGCTTTGTAGTGCTAAAAAAAAAAAAAAAAAAAAAAACTGCCAGAACCAAGCCTGAGCAGGATATGCTGTATTTATAGAACAGGGAGAATTTGTACTTATGATTAGAGATGGGCACGAAACAAATATTTTTTCGTTTTGTTGTTCGTTATTTGGTTCGTTACATAACAAAACAAATAACGACCCTAGGGGCAAATTTAACATGAAACGAAATGAAACTAGAAAAATTGGTTCGGTTAGGTTCATTTCATTAATGGTGGGTGGAGTGGAGATGTCTCCAACCTGGTGCTGGTCCAGAGGTCCGGTCTTCCTAGCTTCTGGGATGGCAACCAGGGGGGGGGAAGCCACCGATGGCCACGCTACAGCTGTAGTGCGGCCATTTGGTCGGCAGAGCACATTAAAAAAATGAGCACCGACCAGGCCCCAAGGGTGGTCTGGCTGGCACCCTAAAATAAATAAATAAATAAATAAATAAATAAATAAACCAGCGCCGACCGGACCCCAGGGGCGCTGGTTTATTTATTTATTTAAATACAACACCTGAACCCGGAAGTGGGGGGGAGCCTGAACCCAGAAGTGGGGGGGGACTAAAATAAAATAAAAATAAAAATAAATTTTTAAAGGGGGGAGCACCAACCGGACCCCAAGGGTGGCCTGGTTGGCACCCTAAAATAAAAAATAATAATTTAAAAAACCCAGCGCCGATCGGGCCCCAAGGGCCGCATGGTGGGCGCTGGGGAAAAAATGGGTAATAACGAATAACTAATTAACAAACCAGCAAAACAATTTTTTCTGCAAAAATTCACGAAAAACAAAACGAACCGAACTGGACCTCTCAATGAAACAAAGTGAAACTTCATTTTTTCGATTCGTGCCAATCTCTCTACTTATGATTATTTTGGTGATGGGGAAAGGCATTCCCCCTCCTATTTCTTTTGAAATGTTAATATTGTTTAAAGGTTTCAAAGATTTCTAAAGAAGACATTTAATTCACTGAGCTAGCTAGCTAGCCTTCTATATCAATGCAAATTAGATAGGGGCTGAGCAAGCACTTGATTCCCCACTGTGTGCATCTGGGGAGAACAGACAGCCTGTGTAGCCTTGGACAAGCTGCACAGTCCCAGAGTGGGAATGGAAAACTATTTCTGAACAGTGTAGTAAAAAAACCCAAAAATCTGGCAAGATCTATCGCCAGTCATTGCCATAAATCTGAAGTACTTGATGGCACACTGTTGTTGTTGTTGTTGTTGTCATCATCATCATCATCTGGTGAATACAGCTGCTGGGTGTTAAGCTGGAGTTGGCCTTCTCCAATGATCGAGCTCTTTCCAAGAGCCTAGGATGACTGGAGATATCTTTGTAGAATATATGCTGTTCCTAATAATGCCGCCATTTATTTATTTATTTATTTATTTAATTAATTAATTAATTAATTAATTAATTAATTAATTAATGCATTTATACCCCACCCATCTTCCCGTGGGAACTCTGGGCGGCTTACAATGATAAACAGTAACAGCACAATAAAATAGGACAGCAAAATAAAATAAAAGAAACAAACTATTCTAAGCGGCTTAGCGCCCTGACAATGCGTACAGTTCCCAGCAGGGAAGCTTCTCTGGGATGCAAGGTATAAATGGCGGGAGGAAAAGGGGGGAAAAAAGTAGTTGACCGATGTTGATCTTGTCAATGCCAAGGGTTTTCAGATGTTGACCCTGGTCTTTTGCGATTGCACCCAAAGCGCCTATTACTATTGGTGTTGCTCTTGCTTTCTTATTCCATAGCTTTTTGAGTTCTATTTCTATCACCCAATATTTGGTTGTCTTTTCTAGCTCATTATTGCTGACTCTTGTGTCCCCTGGTATTGCCACATCAATGATTTGAACTTTGTTTTCTTGCTTGTATACTATTGTAATGTCTCACAAGTATTGTCGGCAAGGTGTCTGTCGCATTGGATTCTGAAATCCCAGAGCACTTTGATAATTTCATTTTCGGTAACCTTTTCTGGCTGATGTTCCCACCAGTTCTTGCCTGATGGTAAGTTGTAATTTTTACATAAGTTCCAATGGAGCATTGCTGCTACTTTATTATGATGGGCTAAATAATCAGTCTGAGCAATTTTAGGGCAACAGCTGATGATGTGAAGTTGCATACTTTTCTTTGCACAATCAACATTTACTATATTTCGATGATTTATTAATTTTCACCTTTATTGCATTTGTTCTTAAGGCTTGATCTTGAGCTGCCATGAGTAGTCCTTCATTTCCTTTCTTCAATGTTGCTTTTGTTAACCATAGCCATGTTTGTTCTTGGTTGATTTTATCATTGGTCTCTCTTATAAACTGACCATGCAGTGCTTTACTATTGCAAGAGGCATCTGCCTCCTATTTTGCTTGGCAAGCAGAGCCTACTGACATCACTTTGTGGATGTAATGCATGGTTTCTTGTCATTGCTTTTCTTCTCTTTCGATCTAATTCCTCTAATTCTGTCTGGGTCCAGTTTATAATACCTGCTGTGTATCGCACGACTGGAATAGCCCATGTGTTTATACCTTGGATGGTATTCTTGTCATTTAATTTTGATTTTAGTAACTTTCTAACTCTTCTGATGTATTATCAGCTAACTTGATTCTTTACTTCTGTATGCTTGATGTTATCTGCTTGTAATACCCCAAGATACTTATATGATTGTTCTTCATTTAATGGTTTTATGAAATTATTAGGCATATCAATTCCTCCAATCTTTACTATCTTTCCTCTGTGGATGCTGAGGGTTGCACACTTGTCTAATCCGACTTCTATTGCAATATCATTGCTGCAAATTCATACTATATTAGTAATGATTCTATTTCTTGTTACGATTTCCCATACAGCTTCAAATCATCCATATACAGCAAATGGTTTATCTGACTTTATGTTTTTGATATTTGATAGCCCATATTTGTCTTATTCAATATTTTTGTGAATGGAATTAGAGCAATTAACAAACAGCAGGGGTGATAGCGAATCACCATGGAATATTCCTCTCTTGATGTTGACACAGCCAATTTGTTCGCCATCAATGGTTAGCTTTGTATTCCACTTTTTCATTGCTGCCTTGATAAACTCTTGGATACTTCCAATAATCCCTGCTAATTCCAAACATTTTAGTTGAAAAAAAGAAGTCCAGTAGCCATGACTCAACTTCCAGATAAACTCACCTGGATGACTGAGAATCTTCACAGATATATTTTTAGTTGAATGCTTTCTTATAGTCAATCAATGCAGCTTGCAAGTTGGTTCTGCATCTCTTACTGTTTTCAATTATCATCTTGTCAATAAGTAGTTGATCTTAGGTGCCACGGCTATTCTTACAATTGCTCTTTCGTTCAAAAGGGTAAAAGTTGTTTCGTATCAAGTGGCTCTGGATGGTATTGGCAATTATTTCTGAAAGTAGTTTCAACATTGTTGGCAAGCATGTAATTGGACAATAGTTGCTAGGTATAGGCCTTTTGCTTAGATCTTTCATAATTAAATATGCTCTTCCTGTTGTTTGCCATTGATCTGTTTCACCTTGCTGGATTGTTTAGTCAAATTGTTCAGCGAGTTTTGAATGCCTACTGGTTAGATGTTTCAGCCAAAATCCATGCAATTCATCTTCTCCAGGGGCAGTCACTTTCTTAATTTTCTTAGTTTCTGCTTTTACCATTTGAGATGTAATATTCATTCAATTTAAGCTAGCAGCATCTGTGGTCAATTTGACTGTCTCTAACCAACCTGCTTGCTTATTATAATTCTTGGGATTATCCCAGATATCTCGCCAGAAGCATGGCATTTCATTTGATGAAGGTTTTATTCTGCTATCTGTTGTCTGGTCTGCAGCCTCATAGAAATTTACTGGTAGAACCTGGTTACACTGAAAAAGCCTATTTTGTTGGAATTGCTTTATTCTATCTTCATATCTTCATATCTTTGAATCTTCTTTGAGGCTGCTATTATTTGCTGTTTGACCATTTCTAGAGTTTCTTTGATATTCCTTTTGCCCAGATGTTATTTCTTGATCAAGTAGCCTTTGGTCTTGTTGCTATTCAGCTTCTTTTCTTTCATTTCTTTCAGTTTACTAGCATCTGATCGTAATGTACCAATTTTATTTTGGAGACTTATCTTCCATTGTGGTACTGCTGGCATTCTATCTTTATTCTTTCTGACATTAGGTCTGTTGCTATCAAAGAAGCACTATACATTAACTGGTTGGTTTCCTGCAAAATTCTGCTTTCAATATTCTCTATTGCAGCATTTACATCAGCTAGTAATTTCTTAAGCATGAATTTAATTGATGGTAGTCTTCTTTCTTCTGAGGTCATGTGATTCATTATTCTTTCTTTAAGTTTTTCTTGGTCTTCAGTCAACTGCCTTTTATCAGATTGTGATGAGGGCAGAAGAAAGGCTTGTACATTATTCTGTAAATTTACATGTTTTGATTCTTCCTCTACTGCCGCCACTACCTACGGTACACTGATAATTTGAATTTCTTGAATTTCTTTAACTTCTTGAACTTCTATAGCAGTGTTGGCGAACCTATGACACGGGTGCCCACGGTGGCACTCGGAGCCCTTTCTATGGCACCCGACATTGCCCCTTCACAGCCACCTGTATTCAGGTTAAACTGCTGTATTGGCACTTTGTGAAAAAAATAGTGGGTTTTGAATCGCATTTTGGGCACTTGGTTTCTAAAAGGTTTGCCATCAGTGTTCTATAGCTTGTATATTGCTTTGTATTTCATTTAATTTAAGTTGTGTGAAAACATTAGTTTGGGTTATGAATCGTCACTAGAGATGGGCACGAACTAAAAAAATGGCAATTGGTTTTGGTTCATTTCGTTTTAGGGTTTGGTTCATTTCGTTTAGTTTTTAATGATTTTTTTTTAGAAAAAAATCATTTCGTTAGTTTGTTGATTCATTATTCATTTTTCCCTCTGTGCGCAATATAATCAGTTTGACAGTGCGAGGGCAGGAAAAAACATTCAAACCTAAAAAATAAAAAACCCACAGATGTTAGAACTGCACAAACTAGACTGGCATCCTCCTCCTCCTCCTCCTCCTCCTCCTCCTCCTCCTCATCATCATCATCATCATCATCTTACTGGGCAGTGGTGGCAGTGGCGACAGCAGCAGTGGGGTGATCCTTTTATTTCATTTTATTTCATTTTATTTTATTTTATTTTATTCTAACTTCTGGGTTCCTGCCCCACACTACAGCTGTAGCACGGACCAGTCGGCGCTGGTTTTTTAAAATATATATTTTTCTTCATTTTAGGGTGCCAACCGGCCACCCCCGAGGCCGGGTGAGCGCTCCCCCCCCTTTTTTTTTTCAAGCGCGGGCCATGTGGCCCCTGCAGCCAGGTCGATGCTGGTTTTATTTTTTATATTTTTTTCTTCATTTTAGGGTGCCACCCCGGCCACCCCTGGGGCCCGGTCGGAGCTCCTTTATTTTATTTTATTTTATTTCATTTTACTTTTCTTTACTTTTCTTTATTTATTTTTTACTTCCAGGTTCCTGGCCCATGCTACAGCTGTAGTACGTGCCAGTCAGCTTTTTTCACCCCAAGCACTGACTGTGTGGCCCCTGGGGCTGGGTCGGCGATGATTTTATTTTTTGTATTTTTTAAATTCATTTTAGGGTGCCAACCTGGCCACTCCTGGGGCTGGATGGGCGCTTATTTTTAGTTATATTTTTCAAGCGCCGACCACACGGCCCCTGGGGCTGGGTCGGTGCTGGTTTCATTTTTAATATTTTTCCTTTAATTTACGGTGCTGATCCAGCCATCCCTGGGGCCGGGTAAGCACTCCTTTGTTTTGTTTTGTTTTGTTTTTTAAATTTTTTTACTTCCAACCACGTGGCCCATGCTACAGCTGTAGCGCGGGCTGGTTGGCTTTTCCCTGCAGCCAGGAAGACCAAAGACCAGCACCAAGTAAGAGTGCCATTAATGAACCAAACCAAACCAAACCAAACCATACCATTTTCCCCCGCTTTGGTTCATTTCATTCTAAATTCACTCTGGGGTTCATTATTTGTTTCGTTGTTCATTATTTATTCTCTAATCGGCACTGATCAGCTAGCCTCTGTTCTGTTAGGTCTGCTTCTGGGCGCAATTCCTTGCAGTTATGCATTCTTTTCAGATATCCTCGTCTTTCAGTCATAATGTCTTTATTGATCGATGTTGAAAATTTCTGCCTTGCTTGTATAGGATTTTCATTATTAGGAACTTCAGGTTGATGTTGGTTTGCTTCCAGTAGCGTTGCAGAGGCTGGCCCTGATTGCTCAGCCAGTTGCCCTGAGCCCTGTAGCCCAGTTGTCGCCAGATAGCCAGGGACTTCACTATCTAGCATGGTCCTTGTTGACCTGAATGTCGACCGATCTGGTTTGGGATTCTTATTTGTCTTTCAAATGTTTTGCTCAGGAGGCACCCTTTGTCTGACTTCTCGACAGTGGCCTGTCTATTATGGTTGAACCTGTATAGCATAGCCCACTGCGTCCTTGAAGCACGCAAGCCCCACCACCATGACAAGGTCACGTGCCTATGGGGGGTCTTCTTCTTCTTCTTCTTCTTCTTCTACTACTACTACTACTACTACTACTGCTACTACTACATCATCATCATCATCATCATCATCATCATCATCATCA
>JAHTLZ010000204.1:97086737-97111849 GCA_023846285.1 Phrynocephalus versicolor | reverse complement strand
GAGAGAGAGAGAGAGAGAGAGAGAGAGAGAGAGAGAGAGAGAGAGAGCATAGGCATCTGGCAAAAGTGTCCCTTCAAAAATACAGAATTAACAATTTATTCCAAAGTAATGCAAACTGTGATTCAGGCACCATGTGGGATGCCACGTGACTTGGAGCTGATTTCACTCACTTTTATTTGCATTGACATATATTCCACACTATTGCTCTAATGTAAACAAGCCCTCTGTTCTGAAAGTGACTGGCTGAGGTTATAAAACTGACCAGACTAATTGCATCAGTCATTGTACAATTAATGCATGTAATTGTACCTACTGTATGAGTGTTCTATAAACTATGCAATGTTGCAAACTCTTGGAAAACTTCTTTTTATTTTTCTTTAAAAATCAGACTTGCTTGCCCAATGGGGTGGATATCCATGATGTCTTGGACAGCATAAGTGAATGTCTCAGATATAAAACCCCTTTCTGATACAGCTACAACATCAAAAGGAATGTGCCCTGTGTTGTTGAAAAGCTGCTCAAAGGAGACATTTTGGCCCTTCTGCTGTACTTCAAAAAGGCATCAGTGAAGCGTATGATGACACTGGCAAGAGTGATTCAGCTTTGCTGTGACTTGATTTCCAGCCTGTAGTACAGCTGAATTCACAGTTGGGACTCACACAAAGGGGCTGCAGATTGCTTCGGGAATTTAGTATTCACACTCAGTGCAATGTGATTTGCATTTCAGCCCCCAGCCCCCCCTTCTTTCCTTCCTCTGGTCCCGCTTTTGCAAATCCTTCCAAGGTTCGCTGTCAAGTGACTTACTTTTGAAAGGGTTATGCAATGTTGCAGGAAATGTAGCTCCAAGGTTCTTCGGAACATGTACAGAAATACTACATACCACAGGAATGTCTTTTATTACTGCTGGTTATTTATGTTTCATTTGTAATTGATATTTTTTTCTTATCAAGAGATGATCTAGTGTTAAACTAGTATATCATTGTGATAAGGTGACCTAGTGCTAATCTCACAAATGTAAACAATTTTTTTTAACATTGCAGGATGATTGGTAGAAAAGAACATGACGGCAGGTGTTTCCGTGACCCTGTACATCGTGCCCCAATGACCTATGCTGCTGAAATATCACCCACAAACTTGCCCCATTTTTACAAGAACAAGTCAGCTGATTACATGAGGGGAAAGTCAATTTGATTAGTTTTGCCTTGAAAAAAGAAGGCTCACCCAGCAGCAGGGGGGAAAGGTCACAAGGGGGGGAGAGCTGGACTGATTTGAACTGGCCTTTTTTTTAAATCATGTGATGGGGGGGGCTTCCAATTGACACATACTATAACTGCAACACACCCTACCTAAAGTATTTGATTGTGTACTGTATGACTTGGGTGTTAAGGTCATCAGGAGAGGCCTTTCTGTCCATCCTACCACAGGTACGTCTCGTGGGAACCCATGAAAGGGCCTTCATGACTGCTGTGCCCAGACTCTGGAACTCCCTCCCACTAGAGGCCAGGACTGCCTCATCTCTGCTGTCTTTTGGGAAACAGGCAAAGACCTTTCTCTTTAGGCAAGCTTTCCCTGAATGATGGACTACCTATTATGTCTTTTATATGTATCTATCATACATGACTAGTACTACACAGACAATCGTGTTTATAACCACTTATAACCTTGTGTGATTGCACTGACACTTTGTTTTCATCACTCATAACTTTTACATGGAATTTTACTCTTTCTTTAACTGCTCGCGTTCTCTTGTAGCTTTAATGTAATGTTCTCTTTTAATGCTATAAGGCAGTGTTCCCCACCCCCCGGTCCGCGGACCGGTGCCGGTCCGTGGATCAATCAGCACCGGGCCGCCCAAGGAAACCAGGCCTTAAGCGGCTGCCGGGAATCCAAGCCAGACGATTGTGGCCGTGAAGCAGGCAGAGGCAGCGGCAGGGGGGCTAAAAAGCGAGCAAGCGGCGGCGGCGCTCGAGTCCCCCCCCCCGAGAGCGATCAGCGTGCAGTGGCGGCGGGTGCGTCTCGGAGAGAGAGAGAGAGAGAGAGAGAAGGATGGGATTGCGCACCGGTGTCTCGGTGGATGCGTGCCCGAGGAAGACACAATGTGTGTGTGTATGTGTGTGTGTGTGAGAGAGAGAGAGAAAGAGCGAGTGAGAAAGCGAGCGAGAGAGAGAGAAAGAGAGAGAGAGAGAGGAGAAGGATCTCTTCCGCAGCGGTCTTCTTTGGTAGGCGTTTTGCTTTTCTCCCAACTGACGCCAAAGCCCCGCGTTTCCTCCTCCTGTTTCCCTCTCGCTTGCTCCAACCCTCTTTCTCACACACACACACACACACACACACACACACTGAGTGCGCGTTTGGTTTCTCTGAGGTGTTTTTGTCCCCCCCCCATGAAGGCCACCAATTCCCGCCGCCCCCCTCCGGCCTCATGTCAAGGAAGGGCGAAGGGTCCCAAGACCTCACGGCGGCTTGGTAGCTTTAAAAAAAGGTCAGGCTCCCCCCGCCAAGAGCGGCTCCTGTCTTCCAAAGTGGTTGCGAATAAACTCTGGAATTGGAATGATCTCCTTGCGTTTATATGCTTCCAAACCTAGCCGTTCGAAAGCATGTGAAATGCAAGCCAGATAAAGAGACGCCCCCCAGGGAAAAAATGCGAGGAAGTAAAAACAGTGTTTCCTTGCAGTGATGCCAAGGACTCGCACAACACTGGCTCTTCGGCTTGAGTACGGAGATGAGCACCGCCCCCTAGAGTGGGAAACAACTAGCATGCATGTGCGTCAGTGGCCGGGGGGGGGGGCATTTACCTTTTTTATCTTATTAAATCAAAACAAACGGGCCAGGGAAAAATTATCAAACATTTACCAGCCCGCGGCGATAAAAAGGTTGGGGAGCAGTGCTATAAGGTGTCCCTCAATTCCCTATTCTCAATACTTGAATATGTCTTAATTGTATTGTAGTGTATATTGTCCCTCATTACTGTAAGCCGCCATGGGTCCCTTTCCAAGGAGAAAGGTGGGGTAATGGGATGGATAAAAATTCTGTAAATAAATAAATAAATAAATAGTCACAGCCTGAGAAGGACACACACCCATACTGTATCAGAAATGAATAGCCAATGAGAAGCACAAGATAACTGAATTAAAGAAATCTGGAGCATGCTGAATCTATCTCTATATCTGATTTGCAGTGATCACAGAGGGGGAGAAGATTGTGGCAGGATTCTGTTGCACTACATATGGCTCCAATCCCTAGCTTAAAGCATTGAGGGTAAGGCGTTGGCTAGGCTGCCTCCTGCGGCATGACTTTGGCTTCCCAGTTGAATGCAGGGGGTTAGCCAACTGAGTGCAAAAAGCAATTAGCGAGCAGCCCCGTGGTAGCAGCACTGCAGTGGCTGAAGCAAGGAGGGGAGAGGGAAAGAGGAGAGAAGGGAGCGCAGAGAAGGAAGCGAAGGCTGGCTTTTCCTTGGGAGCCCTGAAAAAGTCAACCCCCAACTGGAGATCTCTGAGCAATTAATAATTTTTAATAAGGGTTACCTTGGTAAAATAAAGGCTTGGCTGTACACCTCAGATGTTTTAATGATAAAGTCTGAGGTCCAGAGGCCACAGCACACACAAAAACATAGTTACTCCCTCCCCCTCACAGGGCTTTTTCTCAGAAGGAAGAAAAATGGATTCTCTAGGCAGGAGGTCACCATTTTGTTTCAGCTTTAGGGAGAAACAGAATGCCTCGCACACACTGTTGCTTTGTGCTAAGCACCTTCTAGATAGCTTCTCCTCCTCAGAGGGCTCAAAATGTGAGCTTAAAAAGCTGGAAGGGGGAATGGAAGTTTAAAAGGGCTTACGTTGAGGAAGAAGCTAATATTTAAGGGGAAAATATTAAAAGCTTGCCACTGTTGTTCATTTGCTTGTTAATATTTTATTGAGCCATTGTTGTGAATCAGAGGACTCACATTCCACCGGCAGAAATTGGACATGGAGGGAGTCAAGTCTTTCGGTCTCTGTCATTCTGTATGGAAATGGCATGCATTGCTGTTTGGATATTTGCAACCAGCAGTGGTAGTTTCCATTGCATTAAGGAAACTGGTTACAAAGCCTCCATGTGTCTATTCAAAGTCAAATCTGGGGTGTTACATCCAGCACTGAAAATCGTTAGAGGTCAAATACATTCTTGTTCAACAGAAAAGAAACAAAACATATTCTTTTCCCTGCTTCCCAACCTTAAGTAATGCATAAGCTATGCTCGGGTCATTACTACATATTTGCACATTCATGCATGTCAATCTGTCTTGGCTAACACTTCAGCCTTTTCTGGACATTCTGCAGAGACTAATTGTGCTACTACTGTTATCTATAAGATTAATTGCTATAGAAGTTACCAGGATTTTTTGCACAGCTAGTAAGTAAAACTATAATACAGTTTAAATCTAATGTCACAATTATCCCCCCCTTTGTTTGTAAGATTACGACCAATCTTTGATTTTTCATATAGTCAGGATAGCAGCTTCCCTCAAATTTTTCCTGCACTTCCAGAATGTGATCTCCAGATTACCAGTGATCTTCTGAAATCGGTCTAGGGTTAAATGCCACTGGAATAGTACCTTATAGCCATTTCCATTTCTGTTGGAATATTATGAAGAAGGCCAGTCTTCCAGCTAATCTCCATACATCACCCAGACATAAAGCGGATCATCTTGCCGCATTGCAACATGCACCCCTGTACCTACCTCTATTGTGAACAACAGGCAAGCAACAACTCAAAAGATTTCCTCTACAGCTTCTGTCTTTTTTCCTCCTCCCAGTTTTGTGTTCTCTGTGGCCCTTTTCTTCTACCCAGTGTTCCTGAATAAGACATTGTGGAGCAGGAGGTCTATGGAAGTTAGGACCCTTGCCAAAAAGAAACCAAGAAACCGTCACTCTTCAGTCATCATGGGACTCCAATCAGTCTCCAAAGTACAGAATCAAAGGGAACATGCAAAGACAATTTATTAGGGGACACTAGTGAGGAGGGGCAAAAAGATCAGGAAAGGGAAACGAAGGAAGTACTGGGGATCGGAGGAGGGGAGGAGACAGCGTTGGGCAAATGGGTGGTCAAAGTGGGGGGGAAAACTCAGGAGGAATTGATGGAGGTTTTAAAGGAGGACCCCTAGACAGGGGAATGGGTAACCTCCAAACTCACGTGAGGCAGCAGAACAGGAGTGGAAAGGGAACAAAGGTGGTAAAGCTGCCATATTGGGGCCAGATGAAGGAGAGGGAGAGAAGGAAGCAGGCTCGGGCTTTCTTTGAAAGAGAGGCATGATGAAGGGAGAATCAACATGCCCTAAGGAACGAGTGGGGAAGATGTCATTATACCCATGGGGGAACAAATGAGAGGAAGTGGCCGACCTCTCAAGCTTGACTCATCCTGGGACTGCATTTTTGGAGATGAGCGAAGGGGGCCTTATTTTGAAGGTATGGCAGGACTTTTGTTGGGCCCAGGCCATGGCCTGGAATGGACATTGCCGGTTACTCATTTGACTGAAGGGTGCAATATAACTATTGGATAAATATAGAGGACTTTTGGTCTGAGGCAGAAGCACTCCTCAAGGAAAAGGAAGATTCTGCTAGGGACGACAATCAGCCTGTTGTTTCTGTTAATAAAAAGTTCAAACCTGCCTGTGTCTTCGGAGTCCCCAAGGGAGGGAGGGAGTAAGGACAGCCTTCAAAGTCTCCCAATTGCCTCTATATGCAAATACAGAAAACCTGGTCCATTCATAGCAACATGAGGTTGGGCAATAGCTTAGTAGAATTATTCTGTTGAAGTTACAAATACAGTGAGCTTTTTGGTTCTCCAGATCTCTTTGTCAAGCACAGAGAGTACAAAAACTAGGACTAAAGCCAACCGATCAAAACATAGACTAGGTGTAACAGCTTTGGCTCATGAAGCCAGAATGTCAATTGTAATGAAAAGTGGTGGAGAACTGGGGGAATTTGTCTTATCTGATAAAGTTATTGCTCAAATTTGATGTAAAAAGTGCAATATGGATATCCTAGTTAGTATGGAGCTGAATAAGCTCCAGAAGGTTACCATGACTTCTCTGTTCCTCTGAGATGCAGATCCAAAAGTCGCTTGGCCAAGGCAAAGGATTCTGAAGTTGAATCATGAGCCTTGCTGCACATGCCCATGCTTCCATAAATCCATTTCATCATGGCTACTGCAAATGTCCAGGAGATGTCTTGGGTTTCAAGTCTTTATCAGTCTTGAATTTCACTAGGTGCTCCTCGACTTGTGGCCAACCTCATGTCCTCTGAAGTACTCCTGGGAAGACACCATGAGGCAAAAAGCCCTGAACAAACTGAAAGAAGAGTAATAAACACACAAATAACCTGGCAAAAATTCAAGGGTGATACACTTTGGTTCATTTTCACACATGATTTCAATATGTAAAATCAGACCATGTTTTAGCACAAATGAGGGAAAGCAGAAAATCCTCTCTCTCCAGGAGATCTGGGACACTGCGAGAATTTCAGCCATCTGTGATTGGCCCTTGGACCGTCATAGCCAATTTATTCCACAGCCAAAGTTGCTCAGCCATCTGCTCAAGTGGAACAGCTTCCAGCATCTATTCCCTGCAGTTTTCTTCTGCGGGCAGGTGGATGTTCTCCCTGCTTTCCCCCAAATGAAACCATTGCTATTTCTTTCCCAAATAGCACACTCTACTGAACCAGCCCTGGGAAGCCTGCTGACTCCAACGCAACCTGACCTTGAATTTTAAGCAGCTGATCGAGAAAAGCGCCGCTGCTTCTACACCACACAAGTTGCACACTCTGGTCTTTGCTACAGGCAGAATGGTTAATAAGGCAGAGTTCTAAATGGTAATTCTTTTATTATTATTTTCATTTTTAATATCAAGAAGACTGTGGCCACCCACATTTATTTGAGGGTGGAAAAAACAAAGCCAAACTTTTGGCACGCAAGACAACTGAAGCTGTTTCAGATGGTGTGTGTGTATGTGTGTGTGTGTGCACCTGCGCGTGCGTATGTGTGCATATCATTTGTGGATGTGTCATTCAACTTTCCTGACCATCAGCAGCCAAATAAGAGAATGATAGCGGGGGGGGGGACATCTATCTCACCTTCACTGGCTACTTCTACACTGGCACCCATAAGCAGGTTGTCCTACATATTCCTGGTCACAGGCTGCAAGAAGCTTCCCTGCAGAGGGCAAGAGCTCTATCCCAGCAAGCCAAGCCACACCCCACAGGATAACGTGAGCCAAGACAGTCTTCCAGTCATTGCTGGATTGCAGCTCCCCTCTCATTAATGCACATTCCCAATGCAGAGGCACTCTGGGAGCTTCATCCAACAGAAAGAGGACCACTCGTGCCATAAAAGGTGGCATTCTCCTAGGGCTGTTAAATGTCAGGGTCTCTGGACTAGGTTCCCCCAATCCAGAAAAGAGGACAAAGACATCAAGGAGGAAATGGGGGTGGGGGAGAGGGAGAGGGGGTCCCTTTAATATAACTCCAGAAACCCTTGAAGTTCATGAGAACTCCCTGTTGAGGAACCAGCCCTACCAGCATTTTCATAGGTTAAGACAGGCGTGTCCAAAGTCTGGCCCGGGGGCCAAATGCGGCCCGATTTAAAATTTTGAGTGGCCCTCAGCCTCTTCTCCCTGCCGGCTCAGCCTGTCACTCATCCCCATGTCAGCTTGCAGTTTTATGGTTTGCCTGTCCTCCCTGCCTCCGTCCATCCCCTCAGCCAACCGCCCTGCCTACCCACTCCTGGCTCCGTTGCTGCAGCATCTTCCCCACCTCCTTGCGAGGGAGGGAAGCATATGCAAGCAGTGGTGTGTCTTGGGTGTGCGAGGGGTGGGGGTGGGGCGGGCAGCAGGTGGGCGGTGGGGGGCAGGGTGGTGGCGGGCAGGGGGTGAGGGGGCGGCGGATGGCGGGGGACGGCGATGGGCACGGGGGTGAGCAGCGATGGGCGTGGGGGGGCGGACGGACGGCGACAGGCAGCAATGGGTGGACGGTGACGGGCGGCTGGCAGGTGGTGGGGGGACGGATGGCGGTGGCCAGCGGCAGGGGGGCGGGGGTGGCAGGCTGGCCAGCGCCCTCTCTCCAACTGCCTAGTTCGTCTTAATGGAAGCCCCGGCCCTGCCCACCACCCTTCATTGCCTTGAATTTCTCTTCTAGTTGCCTAGTCCATGCTACAAACTCCACCTGGAAGGAACAAAAAATTAAGGACTCTGGGGACTGAAGGTATATTCACTGCAATTAACTCATGCTCACTCTCCCAGTGGGGTTTTTCTCAGAGATCCCTGTCTCTGCAAGTTCTGTTTTGAAAAAATGTGTTACAGCAATCAAATTTGAAAATTAAGCCTGTGTTTACCTTCTAGTGGCCAATCACAAAATAAAACAGATGTTCTTTAGATGAGGAAAATCATGCACTATGACAGGCATGTTTTACCACTTGAGGGTGCAAACAGGCATTCACCATTCAATCTATTTTTAAGTTATCAAATATCTTTTATAACTCACACCTTCTCTAAAACAAGACAGCACTTAATTGCATTCTGCGTTTCTTGAACAATTAAAAATCAAAGATCTTCATTCCAAGACTGGGCTAAAATGTGGAGAATGAGAATACTTAGATCTATGTCTGTTAGAATAAAGAAAAATTTCTTTAAAATAAGTTTAAGATGGTATTTGACGCCAGTGAAACTGAATAAAATGAATGCAAATTTTTCTAAGCTTTGCTGGAAATGTGATAATGAGATTGGTCCCTTTTATCATTTGTGGTGGGAATGTAAAAAGATACAGAAATTTTGGAAATGTATTTTTAAAGAACTAAGTGACATACTAGAAATGACTATAGAGCCCAAATCTGAAATTGCTTTGTTATCAATATTTGTGGATCATAGTTATGATGTTAAAACTAAAGACTTGATTACAAATTTGTTGACAGCAGCTAGATTAATAATTGCTAGAAATTGGAAATCTAAATATGAACTATGTTTAGAAGAATGGTATAATGAAGTATGGAATATTGCTTTAAATGATAAATTGACTTGTTTTATGTATTTATTTATTATTGCATTTATATCCCGCCTATCTTCGAGAACGAACTCTAAGCGGCTAACAACAAAAGGGAATATACAATAAAAGAGCAAACAAATCTAAATCAATACAGTGTAAACAATTAAAACAGGGACGCCCCAGCGACGCCACAGGCGATGAGCCTGATAAATAGAATCTTAAACAGTCTATTCTATTGATGACGGGTTTAAAAACAGGGGGGGGGGGGAAGAAACCGAGGTCTCGCCAAAGGCCTCTCGGAAGAGAAAGGTTTTTAATGCCTTCCGAAAGGCCAGCAGGGACTCTGCAGAGCGCACCTCGCTGGGGATGGCATTCCACAAGATGGGGGCTGCCACAGAGAAGGCCCGATTCCGCGTAAGCGTTTTACGGGCCTCTCGTGGTGTGGCAACCGGAAGCGAGTGCGCTCGCGACTGCCGGACGGGTCGGGCCGAGGTGGATCGCTGGGCTAAAAAAGGAGAGTTAAAAAGAGATATTTTCTATGATATATGGGATAGATTCATTGAATATGTGCTTGCACGGGATAAGGGTAAGGTTTGCCGCGCAACAATCAGCTTTGTTCTGGAGGGGAGGATGACGAATGTAAATATGAAGAGTGATCCTGTTGGTGAAGAGGTGCACTGTTGTTGATGTTTGTCTTTTTTATGTAATTTGTATATGTTTTTTAAATAAAAAAAATTAAAAAAAGGTCTTCATTCCAGCATCAGAAGGGAAGTTGCCAAAGAGCTAAATTGAAACACATGAACACACACAGGTACAGACAGACAGCTACTGAATTAACAGGGGTACAACTTTTTGTGTGTGAATCTGTATCTGAGTCCTGTTACAGCTGGATGTTGCCACAGGAAGAGTGATCAAAGTCTAAAGATTAAACCGTAGTAATATAAAATTGATGATATGGGTCGTCAACGTGCCAGGTTAGTGTTGCGTATCATTTTTTATTTGTTTCTTTGTTTGTTTGTTTGTTTGTATCCTGCCCATCTAGCACTATTCTGGGTGTCTAACAGTGCTAAAAATGGGGGGAAATACCACTCACCAGCTCATGAATCCATTTTTTTTTAAAAAGGACAGAAAGGTGTTTGTAAATAAAAATACTTGAAAAACACACAGGTCTGCAAAAATATTAAATGGCAGAGAGGTTACCAAAGCCCTCTTTGAAAAGCTCAGCTTTCACCCCTTTCCTGAAGGTCAGAAGCGAGGGAGCGTGGCAACAACTGGAAGAACTAGTTTGGCATCAAGTGCCAAAACAGATATATCAGACATGCGAGTACATTGAATGTCTCTGCTCCCCCCCCCCTTGAACCATAACAGCCATTATTGCCACACAGGTAGTGAGAAGGGCATGTTTTCCAAGGAGGGTCATTATTTTCTGGTACTACAGTCCACTAATAATCCCCCTTGCCACCCCGAAGTTTCTCTTAATTTTTGAATAGAAGCTTCCAGTCCCCACCCCCACCCCACCCCCGGCTGTGTGACAAGTGCTATTGTTGAAGAAAAGAAACCCAGCCATGTGAAACGCAGCTGAGCATTTCAAAAGAGGTTGGGCCTGGGTCCTCACACAGCCACCTGTTGAACAATGCTTACTGTGGGTACAACTACACTGCTGAACAAGTTGCACCAAAACCTGATTCTATCCCATGAGCTGGTGTTAAAAAAAAATCATAGCGTTCTCCCCCCATAATTGCCACTGGATATCATCAGCTTGGGGTGAAACCATAAGAAGGTACTTCAGGCTTTTGTTGTGCTCTTTATGCTGGTTTTCAATTCCATGTTGTGACATGCCTTATGTCCCGCAAGGGAGAAAGGCGGGATAAAATAAAATAAAATAAAATAAAATACGAAGGTGTCAGGATTGAGAGGGAGACCTATTGCAGCAATGAGCAATAGCAGCAATAAAAGTGTGGCAAAAAGGAGAACAAAGCATCGTCCCCACCATTAGTTCCTCCATGAGAATCACCACAGAAACCTCACATCAGCCATCATGGCAGTTGGAGCCACCACACATTATGGATGCCTCTGATTAAGGAACTTACTAACATTCAGAAGTAGACATGTGCACGACTTGGCGAAATTCTCGTTTCCGTTTCCGTTCCTTGTTTCCGTTACGCAACGGAAACGGTAACGACAATTAAGCCGTCAGAACTCAAACTCGAACCGATAAAAGAAAAATTGGGTCTGATTTGTCGTTGTCGTTCATGGCATCACGGCGATTGCGCGATGCCAAGCGGCACAGAAAAAAAGTTTAAAAAAAAAGGATTCTCGGCCAAAAAAGCAGGCGAAAATATGCCTGCCTGAGTGAGGGCACCTACCAGAAGGGTGGTTTCTGGGGGGGGGGGTCCCCTGGCCCCCCCTCCTGTCCTGGGCCGCTCTGGTGGGGGGCATCCTCGTCGTCTTGCCATGCCATGCGGTGCGGGGGGATCCAAAATGGCGACCGCAATATTTTTTTTGAAATTGTGGTCCAAAAACCCACCAAAGCACCACACAGAAACATGCGAAAATTACGTATTTTAACTGCCTGAATTTTTACAGTAGCAGCAGTGGGTTTTTCTTGCAATAAACGTCTGTCTCCAATCCCATTGATTTTATTTTATTTTATTTTTATTGTTATTTTTTTACACCTGCGCATGCGCAATGATGGGCTGGCCATGGGATGGGACCATGCAAATTTTTGGAGCCATTCCACCAATCGCATGGCCACTTGGCCAGGTTTTGACTGAGACTTCTGGGATGTGCCAGTCGGGCATAAAAAGCCCACTAACCCTAGCCCTAACCCTAACCCTAACCCTAACCTATACGCCAGTACACTGTCCTTCTTAGTGGGTCAGAGGCACCCAGAGGTGCAGCCCACTAACTCACCCTAACCTTACCCGTAACCCTAAGCCTAGCCCTTGCCCTAACCACAACCCTAAGGCAGATCTGTAGTCACATTGCACTACACGCAAGTACACTTCCCTTCTTAGTGAGCCATAGGGCGCCCAGCAGAGAGGCATTCCTCTCTCACCTCACTCACCAGTCCAAAGTTCCAAAACCTGTACGCCAGTATGCTGTCCTTCTTACTGAGTCAGAGTAGAGGCACCCAAAAGAGAGGTGCCTCTGCCAGTGCCACTTGGTACGCAATGGCTACACGGTCATGTACCCTTCCTTTTCCCTTTGTAGCGGGCCAGAGGAGGCATCCACCCCAGAGAGGTGCCTCCAGGAGCCCGCTAAATGCCCATCTCTATTCAGAAGGGTAGCTGCATATTTTTGAGCAGGTGGGTTCAAATGTGAGAGTGGTTTGTTTTCTCTCCCCCTTCCCTGTGGGATGGGCAGAAGTGTGGCTGCTGAGGTATCCCTAACAAAAAAAAGGAAGAAAAACAGAAGAAGGAGAGGGAGAGGGAGAAAGAAGGAAAGGAAAGGGGGAGAACTGGGGAATATATGCAAGGGGTGAGGAACCGTGCTGAATAGGAAACAATTTAAGACTTGGATTGCCACCCATCCCTGTTTGGACCAAAGTAACAGAAAATGCAACAGGAGATTACCCTATGATGGATGCAAGATGTTCTTGCATCCATCATAGAGGAAGAAATATATGAATATTCAGCATTTTCCAAGCATGCACCTGATGCTGCCCCCTTCCTATATCTCACAAATTTCACCGAAGCAGTTTTAATGTTTTAGTGTTTTGCTGCAGTAATGAACTGGATGAGGATGAAGAAAATGAAACTAAACCCAGACAAGACAGAGGTGCTTCTGGTCAGTCAAAAGGGAGAAAAAGGGATAGGGATGCAACCTGTTCTGGATGGGCTCTCCCTCCAATTAAAAAAAAGAGATGCACAGCTTGGGGGTGCTCTTGGACTCATCCTTGATCTTGGATGCCCAGGTCATGACTGTGACCAGGAGTGCATTTACAAAATTAAAACTAGTATGACAGTTATGCCCATTTCTTGAGAAACCTGCTCTGGCCATGGTGACACATGCCGTAGTGACATCCCGCCTAGACTACTGTAATGTGCTCTATGTGGGACTACCGATGAAAAGTCTCAGAAAACATCAACGGGTCCAAAATGCAGCAGCCAGATTGCTGACTGGGGCAGGGGACAGAGATCACATTACACCCACTTTAAAGCAATTCCACTAGCTACCAATCAGCTATTGGGCACAATTCGAAGTGATAACCTTAACCTACAAAGCACTGTACAACCTGGGTCCTAGCTACGTCAAAGATTGAATCTCAAAGTATGAACTGGCTTGGGTGTTAAGGTCATCAGGAGAGGCCTGTCTCTCTATCCCACCACCCTCACAGGTACGTCTTGTGGGAACACATAAAAGGGCCTCTTCGGCCGCTGCGCCCAGACTCTGGAACTCCCTCACACTAGAGGCCAGGACTTCCTCATCTCTGATGTCTTTCCGGAAACAGGCAAAGACCTTTCTCTTCAGGCAAGCTTTCCCTGACTTTTATGTGAATCTACCATACATTATCACATAGACTTTGTGTTTATAGCTTTTGTGATTGCACTGACAATATGTTTTCAATGTTAGATTCCCTTACACATACCTTTTACACTGTCTTTTTAACTGCTTCGTTCTCTTGTAGCTTTAATATAATGTTGTTTTTTAATGCTGTAAGATGTCCCTCAATTCCCTGCTCTCAATTACTTGAATATGTCTTAATTGTATTGGACTGTATGTTGTCCCTCATTACTGTAAGCCGCCTTGGGTCCTTTTCTAAGGAGAAAGGCAGGGTAAAAATACTCTAAAATAAAATAAAATACAATAATGTTTCTGCAGTTGAGAAAGGGAACTGGCAAGCAATGCTATAGCCATGGATTAGTCCTGCAATATATTATTTCAATATCTCTCTGTCACAGCTCTAGAAGTGAAGACCCCTGGTAAAACTATCTACCATGATCAGAACCTAGAATTGCCACTCACAGCACTATATCTGAAAAGCTTCTCAATAAATCATTTTTAAAAGACACTGTGTGTGTGACTCCAAACACAACTTGCTAATTAATCTTCAGAAGTGATCAGATTTGGATCTGGTCCACTTCACAGGAGCCCCAGATTAGATGGGATATCCATCCCATCTGTCCAGATGAGCCCTATTTGCTTCAGATTTCAGGATTTTCCTGAACCCGAGGCACAGCCCAACACTACCAGCTCTTTCTGCAAAGTTACAAAAGGAAGCAATCTTAACATTTAAAACGGTTAGTGATGAGCATGTTGTTACCTGCTGTCACATTGCTCCTGACTTGTGGAGACCATATGCAGTAGTGACCTCCAAAAGGTACTATTGTCAGCAGCCCTGCTTAGCGCTTGTAAACTCAAGGCTGCACCAGCTTCCTTGATATTTCCCAGTGAGGCTTGCCTTCTGACGAGGTTCCCAAAGTACAAGTGTCTCAATTTAATCATTTTGGCTTCTAGGGAGAGGGCCTTGATTTGATCTTGAACTCCCTAATTTGTCCTTCTGGTGGGCAAAGCTCTCTTCCCACTCCACATTTCAAATGAATCAATATCCCCACCCACCACCACCTTATCCACTAGCCAACTTTCACATCCATAAATAGTAACTGAGCGTATAAAATTAAAGTTATACAGGGAATGCCATAGGTAAGTACCTGCATAATCCTAACTTTTATATTTGACGGCTAATTTTATACTTTGAACATCTTCAGAGAGTGATGCACAGAGGAGCAGCCAAATCTTATCTCTGATCTTCATGCCAGCAACAGAGACCTTTTTTGCTGTAGCTTGTACTTTTTGGGAGAAATCATTTGAATGACGCCATTTGTTTGGAGTGGGGCAACATTTACCTCAGAGTGGTTCTCTTTCATCCTTGCACAATAAAGCTGCTCGTTCTTTCAGCCTTTAAACTGAGCACGCTACAGCATACCAGAGGTCCTGACCTTGTGTCTCTCCCTCAGGAAGTACTTGTGCCCCTATAAAAAGGCCTCGTGATAGTCTTTGCTGGAAAATTCAAGCCTCACAGAGGGAACAGTGATTCTGATAAAGCCTCTCTCGCCATGCCAAAGAGCCCGGCTGCTGGACATTGAGATGCCCACTGCCAGCAGCATTAGGAGCAGCTGGAGTGCCTCACTGGAATGGTTTCCTCTCCGTCTTGCAGGAAAAACAACTGCAGCCACTCTGCACAAGCCACCCGCTAAAGCAGCCATTAACCGCAGACTGACACGCCATCTCATTAGAGGAGGACACTTTCTGCAGTGTGCCAGGCTCTGCTGTCTCAGCTCCCCAGAGGTAAAAGTATGGTGGAGCTGGCAGCGATAAAGAAGAGAACACCGTTCATAGTCAAATAACTCCAACAGCAACAACAAAAAGACTTACAAACACTAAAAATTAAAATTGAAGCATCCATAATTTTGGAAGGTATCGTTTAAAAAACATCTTCAGTGTCCTTTCATTCTAAGAAATGTTAAGTTTCTAATCCTCAAGAGGAATTCCATGTACTGGCTGGATCGCACCAAATTTCACCAAAGTGAAGTGATAGCAGGCTTCCTAAGCTAAAATGCACCTTGGCCACTGTAAAACAAAATGGTGGGAAGAATAGGTAGAACCATAGTTCTTGGATGGGGGGAGCCATGGTTCCTCCCTGTCCTTACAGTAACAATACCTCAGGTCTGCATTACAGACCCTAGCCCAGTGGTGGCAAACCTTCAGCACTCCAGATGTTTTGGACCGCAGCTCCCAGAATTCCAAGGGTAGATTGCCAATGAAAAAGGACTGTGGGAGTTGTGGTCCAAAACATCTGGGGTGCTGAAGGTTCGCCACCACTGCCCTAGCCAGTACTGCTCTTGAGCTTTTTGAAAGGGGAAGATGTAATGCTGCAAGAATGTAACACCTGAGAGACTCCATTCAAGCTGTTTCCCTCATCCAGCTACCTGCACATCCCCCGTAACTTGCAAGCATGAGTCTTTCCAGTCATCCTCGCTTACTGCCATTATATTAACAGAGATGCCAAGCTCTTGGCTCCAAATTCTGCCTGTCTTATGGCCACGTGGGAAAAGCAAAAGAATTTCCCCCCAAGCTTCCAGCCTAGATATTCTTGATTAAACTTGACCTAACCTGTGAGTTATGAGAACATCACCACTGACATCACTAGCTACCTTTCTCTAAATATTAACACTTTTCCTGGCATGCTGCAAGCCTTGATCAGGAAGATCAATTACTTTTGGCTGAATATGTTACCACAACAGTAATTCCACACCCACCCACCACAAAAGTGACATTTCCAAGTTCTGCTCTTTTCTACCTGCGCTTGCTGGATTTATTTGTTAGTGGGAAATTTTGGCCAGTGTTCCAAAGTGGAACCCTTAACCTGAAAACCAGGATAAGGTTACATCAGTGTTTCTATACAGAAACAATAAGTTGAGAAAATATTAGAGCCCTCCAGTCCTTAATGCCTGTATTTGCAACTGACCATAAGAGGTCCTTGGCTTGACCTAAACTGGACAAGTAGCTGATACAGAAATAAATTGTGCATAAATAGTTATGTCAGCAGAACATGATGAATGAGAATCCCACATTGTTATACTCCTGCAAAAAAGTTACATGAGTTACATGAAAGTTACATGAGTTACAAAAAAGTTACATGATGGGAGCAGCCTGAGCTTTATACTGTCACCCACAAACAATTCTAGATTGCATTGGGTAAAAGCCTTTGCAGGCTTTTAGAACAGATTGACAGATAGACAATCACCGGCTGGTCAGGTTGTGCCAAAAGTTTATTCACGGATGCGCACCCGGGTCTAACTGCCAGTGCAGAAAGACAAATTCTCAAGACAGATCTCAGTCTCTTTATACTCTTTGAGGATTAAGAACACGACAGCATTCTATACGGATTCATGTGAACATTAGATGCATTTCAGTTAACAAACACTTCCTGACATATTTGCACATACGACGGATGTTCTAATTTTACTGGCAGAACGACAGTTTGTGGTTAACTTAGAGAAGTTACACAGCAGTTACGAGAAAAGTCCTCTCTATCCCTCTCTTGACACACTTTCCCAAAATAAGAGACAGATCAGATATGAATGAAATATAATGAATTATTAATATATTATTACAACTCTGACAATACCCAATTGGACCCCCCCCCATACTAGATAATAAAATGTATATGAAGGTGGCAATTTGGAAGGACTTGAATAAAGGATGTGAGACAACAGATTGTGCTGGTGAGACATATCAACTCCCCATGGTGGAAAATGCTACCAACAGAATTTATAATGAAATGCTACATGAGACCAAACCAGGGGCCATATGAATAGTAGTGTCAAAATACATGTCAGCAGCAAGCTACTGCCACCATCTTCTACTGTGGTTACGTCTGTATGCAGGCAGGCCTCTCAACTTTGGAACCACATTGCCACATTGCGCTTCTCCTGTCTGAGACCCTCAAAATGCTTTTCAACATTGATCCATCTGGAGATACATGAACACATTAATGTTGCTTTCCCTCCATTCTTTAGAAGCCAATAGAGTGCTCGCTTTTCAAAACCAGAGTAGATACTGTACTGTAGGTTTCTTTCTTGCTCCATGTTGTGCAGAGCATATGCAGAGCAGCTTCTCAAATCCAAATGATTCAGAAACCTTTATTTGAAGCCGGTATTCTCAAATGGTAGGATCATGTTTTACTTTCAAATGGCTAGGGGATCTTGCTAAATGAGCTTGGAGCCACAGCAGGAGTTGCAGATGAACCACTGGAGGACATAAAGGCACCAACCATCTTCTTTCCCCCCCGAAGTCATTTCTTGATGGGCAACATCCACCAGATTTAGTACCCACCATCGGAGAGAATTGAAAGCAGTGCCTCTGACCTACTGCAGAAGCTATTTATTGTGGACACCTCCTGTGAATGAAATTGGCTAAAACCAGGTGGTCCTAGTAATTTTGTTCACAGTAGGAGCTCCAGGTAAAATTCTTCTATGTACAACAGAAAGGTGCTTTTCTGAACTTTCTAGCTGAACTTGGGGAGTGAAAAAAGGGAAATATGCCATCAAGAAGGACAGAGATACTTCAAAAATAAAAGAGAAATGTAATAGCTGGGATTATGTTGAACATTTACACAGTTTTGGGCAGGGGGGAAAAGCATGATTTTGTGGGCAAAACATCCTCCATTCCATTGTCAATTTTTTCATATGATGTTCACTGCCCACCTGGCAGCTTGTGTTCATGCTTTAAAAAAAAAGTTTCCTTCATGCTGTCTCCCTCACCATAGCCAGCCACTGGATGTTACACAATGATGGTGTCATAAGACTGCATCTCCCCCCAGCCCTTTGTTCTTGTCAGAAGAACCACAGCACAATAAATAAGACTATCAGATAATGCTCACCAATGATAGGCAGCATCAAGAGCTTTGGGGGCCATTAACATCAAATCTTCCATTGCACATGATACTAAACCAGTGGTGGTGAACCTTCAGCACTCCAGATGTTTTGGACCACAACTCCCAGAATTCCAAACTTGTATTGCCAATGACAGAGGACTGTGGGAGTTTGGGTCCAAAACATCTGGAGTACCAAAGGGTAGCCACCACGGTACTAAACCAATGATATTTATCCACCTGCTGACATCATAAAACCAGATTGAACAAAGGGTGAGAAGCAAGTGCTGCATTTTTGTCACCAACACGTTTTGGAGGAGCCAGAGATTCAGAGCTTGTGAAAAATGGCCCACCTCCAGATCCAGGTAAGAGCTAATAATGAGAGGCCCATGATCTGTGTATTAGTAGACGCAGAATGTAACACAGGTAGTCTCCCCATGAACCCTTCAGCCTGGTTGCTAAGGTGGCTGTTGATTCCATGGAGGGGAACCACAAATATAGCATTACAGCGAATCCATTGTGTCTGGTCACCTGGCAGCCTTCTCCGACTGCCCCCCCCCGCCAACACAGCACAGTGATGCAAGAATGGTGAGCTGCAACACTGAAATGTTTCCTTTTAATGATGTGGTTCTGTATTTACATCAGTGTGTCTCATGGTGCATGCACCTTCGTGCAGAGAAAACTTGGCAGTCCTTGCAGCAGTTTCATCAGGAAATAGACGAGGACTATGGGGTTTGATTTGGGGGGGGGCATACTTGCACATTGCTTTTCCTTTCATTTTAAACCTCCTGGGAGTTGTGTGCTTGGTTTCTGTGGGGCTTTTGAAATGGCCTAAGTCTGTTCAAGTGCAAGAGAAAGGAGTTGGGTCCTTGTTCTTTTGTTTCAAAAGCCATGCTAGGCGATGGGTGCCAGAGTGCTAGCCATTCAGATCAACAATACTGACTTTGCTGAGGATGGTTTTCTCCACAGTGCACTCATAGCTATCTCCTGCAGTGGTTAGTCCATCACCTACACATCGAGCCAGGGAAAATTTTGATTCAGGTTCTTCACACTTGAAACAATGCTGTACTGATGTGGCCATCACTTGGAATGAGATGTTCTAGGCAGGGCCGGCGCGTCCATTAAGGCGAACTAGGCAGTTGCCTAGGGCGCCAAAATGGAGAGAGGGCACTGGCCAGCCTGCTGCCACCCCGCCGCCCACCCCACCACTGGCCACCGCCGTCTGTGCCCCCACTGCCCGCCAGCCGCTGTCCGCCTGCCACCCTGCCCGCGGCCATTGCTGCCCGCCCCCACGCCTGTTGCCGTCCCCCGCCATCCGCCGCTCCCCTGCCGCCCTGCCACCCACCCCACCCGCCTGCCCGCCCCCTGCCCTGCCCCCTGCTGCCTGCCCCGCCCCCTGCTCCTCGCCTAGGGCGCAAAAAAACCTAGCGCTAGCCCTGCTAGTAGGACATGTTGGAAAGAACCACATGGGGTCAGCGAATGATGACATTCCATCCCAAGCCAATATCACTCCTTCTTGAGGACTGCACAGTGCTGGCTTGGAAGGACAGAGACTTTGGGATGTATATCAGTGCACTATCATGATAATCATATGGCATCAAGTCAAATCTGACTTATGTACTGAGTACTAGGGAGGAAAGTACTTGGAAGTAGTTTACTGTTCCTTTCTGGGGGTATCTTCTGGGGACTAAGAAATATTTTGGCTCTTCTTACAGGAGGAAAAGTGGGTGTGTGCATGTCAAACTCCGAAGTTCTGGTTCTGTAGCCAGACACCTAACCTACTGTGCCATCCAGCTAACTATAGGTCTCATGTAATTAGAAATAGGTCTTTTTTAGTGGCAGAGCATTGTTAAACACTGCCAATCTTAGTCTCTCACTAAGGGCGTTTATACACGACCCCTAAACTCCGCCGCAAATGGCTGCAAGCTCTGGAGCTTAAAAATGTTCCCCACCAGCTCCGGAGTTTGCAGACAATTAAGTGTGACCCCGCCCACCTAAGCGCGACCCAGCGCACTTTCCTTGTACCTGCTCTTGGGAGGTGAAAAATATTTGATGCAGATGTGCTGGGCTCTCCTCGCTTCTTTTTGTTTTTGTTTTTTGCCTCCCGCCCCTTTAAGAGGAACCAGGAAGTGACCGGGGCTCCCCCGGCAGCTTCCACCAGCACCGGGAGGTAAGGCTTTATTCTTTTGTCCCTTTTTTTCTCCCTCCCCTCACACAGCCAGCAGCCAGGAAGTACAGAGGGGTGGAGACGCACGAAGAGCGACAAACCCCTAAGATATCTGGCCCAAATTTAAGGGGCCAGCGGATCTTAGGGGTCGTGTAAAAGCGCCCAAAGTCCCCTGTAAAACAGTTCATATGCCCCATATCTGGGTATAAATACGTCACAACAACTCTGGCTGCAGGTTCACTGAAAGGCATTTTATGTTGTTTAATAAAAGAAAACATATTCATGAAAATATACACATGCCCATGGATGTAAGCACACACGGATAAATCCATACATAAAGAAATATTTCAAATAATAAGCAGGAGTACTTTGTCCATGCAACCTACCTCCTTGGTTTTGTGTTTTCTTTCACTTCCCCAAGAAATCTCTCAGTGGTAAAGGGGGATGACATGCCTGCCTGCTGAAAAAGTCTAATGCATCCATAATGCCTCTGTTTGTTTTTAGCCTGCAAGTAGGGCTGAAAGAATGAAACTAATAACGTTTTACTGTACTGTGAAGCAGCATTGTCCTAATAGGCCAAATGCCACATAATCCTTCTAAATGTGTAGCTTGGCCCTTAGATAGAAAACACCAGAGGAAAAGATACTTCCACTTCTTGATGAAAGTAAATTTTAAAATAGTGGGAACACATTAAAACAAAAGCAAAACAAAAAAATCAGCGTTACAAAGACTTGCTACTCGTGGCAAAGTTTGTAGAGGAGGAAAAGCAGCTTTTGGGGGCAGGAACATACACAGATATGCTGTATACAGTGCTACCTTGTAGAAATGAATTAATTTGTTCCAAATGAAATTATGTTAAGCAAATTTTCCTTTATACAAATTTCCCAATAGGAATGCATTGAAAACAGAGTAATCCCTAATCACGACCATTTTTATGTTGTACGGATTCGTCCCATAGGCAATTCTGTTAAGCAAATTTCTCCTATGTCTGGAATCTTTTTATTTTGTACAGATTGTATGTTATACAAACTGTTTGCTATACGAGGGTCCACTGTATATGTAGTCATGATGGTGGTAAAAATGCCATCGAGTAATACAGTGCAATGAATAACCACAAGGAGGCAGTAAATACTACAAGCATAAAAGAATTGCCTTTTCCGATTAATCTTCATAGCGTGCCAACTGCCTGATGGAGAGGGACCATGGCAGGCTTATAGTTAGAGTGTCCTGGAAACCAGAAAGGGCCAAGAATTCAAGATCAGACATATTGTGCCAAGGAGGTCCCCTCACCTAAACATGAAATAGGAAGAGTGGAACATTTGGTGGAGTAACATCTATTCACACGAGTTGTGGCTGCAGAAAGAAAATACTGTGACAGTTATTCAGATGAAATTCCAATCTTTCTCAGGAATATGTTAGAGTTAGATTCCCTCACCCTGATCTTTGCCTCCCTCTCTAGAGATCTTGGAAAGCACCACAACTCCTTGCTATTTCAGTCTGTACTCCAAAATTTGTCGCACATTTATAACCACCATCTGGTGGAATTCAGGCCTTGCAAAACCATGTGTCTAAGTAATGCAGCTGGATGTATCCTCTGCTGGCACCAAGTGATGTACACGAGTCAAGGCCTGGTAGGCCTCTTTCCCATAGGTACTACTCAGTGACAACTGTTTACAACTGTCGGTCCCCTTGTAAGAGCAGCTACTGAGGGAGACCAAGGGTGCTTCCACTCCAACAGCTCTTTAATTCCTGATTGAATGCCCTGTGGCATCTTCTGCCTTTGCCTTCTGACAGACTTATTCTAAATTGGGGGGGGGGGGGGATAATGGAAGGAATGATGAGAAAACCTAGGATGTGTAAGGTAACTGCCCAATTCTGGCAATCTAAAAAGGGGTTATTTTGAAGCATGGGGAGGGAAAGAATTCTGACCTTCCCCCTATCTGTTGCTATCTCCATATGAAAGACAATCTGAAGAGGAAACAGTCTGCAGGGTTGGTTGCTTGGTTGAAATGAGGGCCTTGATTTTTCATGGGTAGCCAAAGTTTTCCACTTCAGATGGCCCTTCCCCTGCTACTTTCATGAGAAGCCAATCTGAGTGATGAGAAATTAAGGCTGCAAGCCATGCACCCCCACATGTTTGAATACCTCGACTTGAATGAAACCTTGAAATCACAACAATATAGGGATTTTCTCTGCAACTGGAAGTGCTAGAAAGCAAGGGTGTGATCAGAGGGCTACAAAGGCGCATGCCTGAGCCCATCAAAACAGGATCACTATAACAGGACTCGAGTGATCTCCTCGCAAGCGACCCATCGGTCTGCTAGGGAATTGTGCCAACTCAGCCCTAAGAGGAGAAACCTTACAAATGGATCAAAAAAAGGTCCAGCTTGGGCACCGATCAAGGCTGGGCTGGAGTGCATTTTCCCTCTGCATTTGGTGATCATCAAGAAATATATTGCACCTGAGCAATCTATAAGCATCCCAAATTGTGCTCTGTTTTCCCCTGAGATCACACCCTGATATAATTAATTAAATACAGGAAATATTATTTTTTTAACCAGATTGCTAAGGATAATCTTGATCCAATACAGTGTTTATGTAGATAAGCACAAGGACGAGCCGCCTGTGGTAGAAATAATAGCACAGAGCGTTGGTGTTGATGTGAATGAAGGGTGTCTGGACCCGCTCGTTGCATACTTATCACATTCTCTCCCCCCCCCCCACCCCAGCCCCAGTGCACAACGCCTCCTGGTGATTCTCACATGCTTTGCCAAAACAGGGGATTGTGTTTTGTTATGGCAGGACAGGATTTGCCTCTCTGGTACATGAAAGGAGTGGAACCTAAACAATTTATCTCCATGCAGTCCTACCAGCCACACATAAAGGATATTATGTGCAGGGGAAGAAAGCCCTTTTTGTCTAGCCGTTCTGTTGTGGCAGACTTCTCTCCGATGAGGCTGGCAAGAGCAGCCCTTTTAAGTTCAGCTGAAGAACAAGGGGTGGGGGGATGCAGGCCCGTCTCACAATTAAGCGCAGCATCAAACTGAGAAAGGATCAATTGAGCCTCGAGGAGAAAGCTCCCCATGTGACAGATTCCAGAAAGTACGTGATACACCATGCCCAGAGCTAGTACATGCCTGCTGTGTTTCCCAGTACTTGATTAATTTGACTCAGGGCAGCAGGCTGCAGGCAAGGAATCTGCGGCACAGGCTGGAAAGTTTTAACTCTTGGGAGACTGGATGCACAGCCAAACAGGAAGCCGAAACACAAAGAGAGGGAGAGGAGAGGAGAGGAGAGGGAAGGGGAAGAGGGGGGGAGGGGAGAAGTTTCATTTCTTGAATGGCCACGCCTTGATTCCAAACCAAACCACACCAAGGCCCACAATGGACAGCATCTATCTGTCTATCTGAGGGCAGTTGGGTTGGTCTTCTCTTCACCCCAGGGGCTCTCGGAGCCACTTTGCTTTGAACAAAGGGACTAAGCAACGTTTCCGTTTGAGGAAAGGTCTCTCTTAAATCCAATTGCCACTGTACCCAGCCAGCGGCATGTTCTATCTGACTGACAGTGAAAAGACTGAGTTTCTTCCATCGTCTGCCTAGATGTGCAGCCACGGACAGCTTGCACACAACTCATATTTTGGCCTTGATAGCTGAAGGCAGAAGAGCATTTTTTGTAACAGTACGTAAGGCAGATTGATGGAGCTCCAACAGACCAACAAGAGTTAAGGCATAGCTCCAGCAATGGCCACATTGACCAATAATAATCAAAAAGAGGACAATGTGGACAGCCATTTGGGATGAAAATTTGTGTATGATTATTAATAGCTAAATATGTACAATTGTGCAAAAACTCACAGCCTTCTTAGTGGTTTGTTGCCATTGTTTCTCAAACCATGGGCCAAATTAAATACCACATTGTCTGTTGGCCCATGTGCACAATGTAAGCCATGCAGCCATGCCTCCCTTGCAATGTGCAGCCAAGGTATTGCAGCAGGCGCATGAGTGTACAGGCATAACATTCTCCCAGCTGGTTGCTGCAGCTAAGCTCCCTTATCTTACCGTCTTCCCAAAGATTACAGACTTGTGTTTGGAATGTCAACTTCGGCCTGGAATTTGGGGACAGAAGAGCAGCATTTTGTGGAAAGAGATTTTTACAAGAGGTAAAAAAAAAAAAAAAAAGAGGTGGGGAGGCAAAAGTCCTTGTTTGCTCAAATAAAAGCAGTGACACTGCTTTCCCCTACACTTTGCAAGCAGCTGGCTTTGTGTGTGTGTGTGTGTGTTGTAGACCAGAGACGCTGTGGCTACTTTGAGTTACTGGTGAACAAGCTAAGTGACCTAAGAGAACCAACAGCAGCAGGTTCTTTTCCCCTAAGTACAACCTTGATGGAACTTAACAAAAAAATCACCTACAAATTAGTGCTATGGGGTCAGCTTGGGGCTTTTCACAGGGCCAACGGCCTGCAAGCAGGTGACAGGTGGCCCATTTGCCAACCAGTCAGTTGCAGGATAATAGCAGTTTTATTATTATTATTATTATTATTATTATTATTATTATTATTATTATT
>JAHTLZ010000204.1:97073072-97086727 GCA_023846285.1 Phrynocephalus versicolor | reverse complement strand
TTATTATTATTATTATTATTATTATTATTATTATTATTATTATTATTCACAAAGAGTTATGAAGCAACCTTTTCTGTAACTGAGGGAGATATAACCATGTACTGTACTTCACAGCCCTAGGATGGACAGCGGGAAGGAGGCAGGATTATAGCCATAGGTGAAAAAAACGTGGTGGGGGGGGAATTCTTCCTTCAGTTACATTTCCACAGGCTGAATAATATTACCCTTATTGTTAATGTACAACATGTGCACAATGAAATTGGCTGAGTCTCCCTTTCCCACCCCCACCCCCATCCCACCCCCCATCCCACTAGCAACCATTTAAAGCCTCTGAAGGAGTCACACTACCCTGAACAAGAAGTTGCCAACTCCTATATCAGCATGATAAAAATGCAATTAAATATGCAGTGGAAGTAGAACCAACTCCATTGAGGATTCCAGCCAACCAAGTGTGGTTTATGATCATTGCCCCATTACATATCGCTGTTTTTGTTACTTTGCAATGAGTCGAGGTACTGTACCATCTTTGCAAATCTATGGGAAGGGTCAAAACGACAGAAAGAAAATCTTGGGGAAAAAATAAGCCTGAGGGTTCCAACTGCTGAATACTGTATAACAAACTACTAAATATTTTCCTCCTCTTAACCACCTCTAAGGAATGTTGGTTGTTTTTAATTCAAACTCTTGGTTTACTTCCAAGTTCCTCAGACAGGTGTTCTGCAAAGGATAGCCCAAATCCCTCTAATATTTTCCATGAGTGCAATTTTAGCTGAAAACTCTTATAAAGTACAGTATAGAGAAAAATTGAATTTTGTGGACCTCATATGGCAGTAACCAAGATCTGACTCCTCCCAAGGAGAAATGGGCTAAAACTAGATAGCAAAGCTATTTTATCCTTTCACTGATAAAAAGTTTCCCTTCAAGGCATCTAGCAATGAAGGGGGGGATTCTTAATGAACATGACCAATTTTTGTTTTTAAAAAAGGCGGCAGTAACTGATCAAATGACTACCTGGGCCCCTTTCACATCCGAGGTGTCTTTGCTGCTGCTAGTCAACTGTTTCTCGTATGGCTTGTACCTTGGAGACAAGGCATTGCCTAATCCACAAGCTGAACAGTCTGCAGTGCCTGACCCTTCCTGGCAAAAAGGGTAGATGGTGGAGGTTTGGGGGTGTGGAGAGTGAGGGTGTAATACAATCATTCCCCGAGACCTCCGACATTGCAGCTGTGGGTGTGAATTATTGCAGCTGCTCTTTTCCCCCAAAGCTTTAGGTTGGCCATGCTTGGGAAATAAATCTTTTCCCCCAGAAGTGTGTTCCTGGTGCTTCCATGACAACTCGATGTATCAAAATGCCGTGCTTCACCTGAGGGAATCCGAAAATGCCTTGTAACAATCTCTTTGGGGAAGCCTCCTTAAGGTTCCTCCAAAGCCTTCTCTGTCCATCTATGATCTCTTCTCATGGCACCACAGTTGGGTAACCAGCTTTTCAGGGAAGGCACTTCACACAATGATCTAGAGATCTCTTCCCAGGATAATTGCTGACAGTTTAGATTACTGTTATTGGCATGTGCATAAAATTCAGGAGTGCCTCGCTTCATATTACTTGATTACCATGAATCTCAGCTGCCAGTCAACTGTCGGTTCACACAGCTTGAAGACATCCTTTCAGAGTTCTTCACCATCTGTTTGCACTCTTGAGACAATTTGATGCTCCCACCTTTGAGTATATCTACACATGCTTGCAAACCGGCATTTTACACACAGAGACACACTGAATATTACACTGCTGGCTAGTACAATGAGCAACAATCAAAGGGTTATAAGGTATCACTGGGTAGCCATGGCTGCTGTTATATTTTCCTGTTTCTTTGCCTCTGAGATTCTACAGGATTTTGCTTCTTACAAGGTCATAAAACACTGCAGAGGATACTCTGAAGAAAAAGCGGAACAGAGGAAAGACAAGTTAGAATAAGCAAGCAAACAGTCTCTAAGAGCGCAATTACACACCGGAAGATGGGTGGTATATAAATATAAAAAATAATAAATAAATAAATATTGGATGCCAAGTTCATGAGTTTTGTAGCCTTATTCTGATTGTTTTGTTTTTTGTTTCTTTCCTATTTCTAACACTGTACATTAATGGCTCCATTAGAGCACTAACTGGTTTGGTCAGCCTAAGGATGCAGGTTCAAGGTCCCTCTGCTCAACTAAAGGTACATCATTTGTCACTGATGTTTCAACTGAACTGGCCATAGCTGCTTTGGTTCCAGCTAACAAGCACAGTGGTATCTTTTATAAAGGAATTAATTCATTCCAAATGAAATTCTGTTAAGCAAATTTTCCTTTATACAAATTTCCCACAGGAATGCATTGAAAACAGAGTAATCCCTAATTGCAACCATTTTTATGTTGTACGGATTTGCCCCATAGGCGATTCTGTTAAGCAAATTTCCCCTCTGGAATTTTTTATGTTGGACAGATTTTATGTTATACAAACCATTTTGCTATATGAGGGACCACTGTATATTGACTGCGTAGTCCAATTCAGCAGGATTTGCTGTGAGTATAAAATCTATTTTTTATTTCTTTTTAAAAAAACTGATCACATGGTGCAAAAGCCAGTTTGAAAAGTGGCAGCCCTTTTTTGCTTCCAATGTGGATCCTCCCCCCCCCCGGGGGGGAGGCTTCTACATTTGCAGCAGTTCATTCTCCAAAAGGAGAATGAACACACACACACACGCACACACACATTCTCCAAAAGGAGAATGAACACACACACACACGCACACACACATTTAATGCGAGATCACCTGCCTAGTGAAATTCATCTTGCCAAGAACTTTACATTTTCGATAAACCTCCTGGGAAACCCCATCTTCCTCTATTTGGACTTTTGGCACTTGCCTTGAAGAATTAGAATATATCTACAAAAGCTCTCAATGTTTTTTTTAATCAGTGGCCTATAAAGGTTTTGCCTATCTATAGTCTATTCTTGCATTTGTGTTTTGTAATGGCCATGAGACTCCTCATCTTTTACCCCTCTCTGACCAACTTATTTTACTTGTTTTGCATTAGATCTGCACAGACAAAGAAGAAAAGACAAGAACGATAAAGTTTGATATAAAATAGAAACAACTCCAATGAAGTACCACAGACTACTATGTTACTACAGTATGTGTGCCTATGTTTGCACAGTATGGAGAACACTGACAAACTACCCCTTTTCCCTACCCCTGGGCCGCACTCTAAACCCACCCACCTGCTTTACATTGATTTATAAGAGCCAGGGATCAGCAGAGGGCAGGATGAAAGGAAGAACAGCTGTGTACTATGGCATAGATGAAACTGCATCAGACTGAGAGGCAAGTATGGACATTGGCACCAAAACAATCTCCAGTCTCCATGTCATCCCCTAATCCAAAGAGAAATGTAAAGTGGGCTGCAAATCAGGCTTCGGCAAAGAAACAGCTTGGTGCAATTTGGCTTGCTGGTGTCGTCACAGATTAATAACTGAAACACTGATTCCATGTTTAGAAGACATGCCCCCTTCCAAGGAAATGGCTCTGTGTTTATTCAAGCATGACCTACCCCCAGTCTACCTTTGGCAAATTAGCTTGCATTTGTTTTTATATTTTGCCATTTGGAAGACAGCAGAGTTTTGTTTACACATCTAATGTCTCAACAGCAAAGATATGTGGGGATAACATGAAAGAGAAATACACAGTTGCTTTAAAGTTTGATCCAACTCTCACTGTCATCAATGGAATTTCTATGTGTGTCATCAAGTTTTTATTGACCAGCAGCAGAATTCTGATTGATGAATGCAGTTCTTCAGTTCTTGTGATTACTAGGATAAACTACCAGTTGTATTAAAATCCCTTGGTTCCCTTTAGGATTTCTCAGATGTTTTACATGAGGTCAATCTCCAGACTCAGTTTAGGCCAGTGATGGCAAACCTTTCAGAGACCGAGTGACCAAACTCCGATTCAAAACCCACGTAAGGCAATTTAACCTGAATATAGTGGTACCCTGGGTTACAAATGTTTAAGGTGCTACCAATCTGGAAAGCGGGGATCGAATGGAAGGGTTCTCCCCTTCAGGAAAGTGAGGATTGAAGAACAGGTCTTTGAACTTCCCATGGCCACAGCACACTTGCTGTGGCTGCAGAAAATTCAGAAACCTGCTCTTCGATCCTCGCTTTCCCAAAGGGTGCTACACTTTGAGAAATTGAGGATCAAAGGCTGCTTTCACACGACCACTAAAATACGCAGCGAGCTTTGATCCGGATCTCTCTCTCACACACACACGGAGCAGTCACGTGGTTGATGTCGCGGATCGGATGTTCCCATGATCACATTTTGAAAATCTGCAACTGTTCTGATCCCACGACTAAGAACCACAGCAAAGACACCATAACGAGGGCAAAAAAGTTTTGGTGCGGATTTTCCGTGTTCCCTAGGACTCGAGTAAGTTTTAAAATCTCCATCAGAACAGCAGCAAGGATTTTACCACCTCGAGACCAGGTATTTGTAAAATGCGTTGGGTTGCGCTTAAGTGGGCATGGTCACACTTTCTTCTTTTTAAAGTCCTCTGCTGTAGGGAATATGATTTTATGCTCCACATCTGCCAGCATTTTGCAGTGGATTTTAGTGGCCATGTGAAAGCAGCCTTTGCGCTGGCTTGTGGACTCGTTTGTAGCCCCAATTTACTCTCCTGCCACGCCATTCTGGGCATTCCAAAAGCAGCGTTGCTAGAGAGTAAACTGGGGCTGTGAAGGAGCCCACAAACCTCTCCCTCCCCTTCGCCCAGCTTTCTTCATGGAGTCATTTTGGCGGTCTCGAAATCACTCTGTGCAGAGAGCCAGGCAAAGGGGAGGCAGCAGTTTGTGGGCTCCTTCATAGCCCCAGTTTACTCTCCAGTCACACTGCTTTTGGGATGCCCAGAGCGGCGTGGCTGGGGAGTAAACTGGGACTACGAATGAGCCCACAAGCTGCTGCCTCCCCTTTGCCCAGCTCTCTGCACGGAGCACAGGGGCATGCTCTGAGCAGAGGGGAAGGTGCGTGGCTGTGAAGGGGCGATGTCACATGCCCACAGAAAGGGCTCTGCATGTCACCTTTGGCATCAGTGCCATAGATTTGACAACAATGGTTTAGGCTACCACCCCTTCCAAGTCTATTGCAGATCTCTCAAGTATGTCAATCTGGATTTCCAGATCAAAGGAAATGTGAAATTCAGTCAGAGACTTCCCAGGAAATGTTGGGAAGCAAGCAGATTTGTTTTTGTTGCATGTCTGGTATTCCACCTTCTTGGCAAATGGCAATTCACTTTTCTAGTCTGTGCATGTTGTGGTTTGTATCATGATGAACTTTTAAAAAAGTTAACCAATTGTGTCAGATTGGCAAGGTCTCATTTTAATAACTGAACTATCGCCATGTTATGAAAATAAGATAAAAATACAAAGCTACAGAACAGAAATTAGGGAGCCATTCAGGCTGTCAAATCAAGTATTTTGTGTGCATCTGCCGCAGGGCAGCAGGGGACAGCGGATGGCGTGGGACGGTGACAGGCGTGGGGGCGGACGGCGGACGGCGGATAGCGAAGGGCAGACAGACAGCGGTGGCCAGCAGTGGGGGGGGGGCAGCAGGCTGGCCAGCGCCCTCTCCATTTTGGCGCCCTAGGCAACTGCCTAGTTCGCCTTAATGGACATGCTGGCCCTGGTTAGGGTTAATAGGAAAAAAGCACAGAAGAGACTGCCTTCCCTTATTATTTCACTATGTCAAATAACCCAGGAAACATTTAACATAATAGCCTTGCACAGTCTTCCATTGGCAGCTATTCACAATGGTTCCATGTTCATCCAATTAGCTTAGAAACACAGGGTGGGAGGGAATTAAACTCTTCCTACACTTGCTGTCCGTCACTGTTCTCACCAAGCTGAGCAATGTGCCCTGGGGCTTGAGGTGGAGAAGGAGCTCCTGGTTCAAAGCAGGGTTGCCTATGGGCTGAATCTAGGTGAGTGGCAAGTTGTAGCAGGTGAATAGGGAGGCATTAGCTGCTTGATCAGCCTCCTCTACACTCACCGAGGTGGGCAATACACTTTGGGGGTTGAAATGGGGAAGGAACTACTACTTCAAAACGGTGATGTCTGGCATACAAACACAGGAAGTAATAAGACCTTCCCTCAGGAGCTTCATGTGGAGTGCAAGGGTATCATGATGTGACCAGCTCACCTGCCATGTCTGAGGGGCTGATTCAGGAGATGGGATGTCTGTGGTGACAGCCAGTTGGATCTGCCTGTCCAGGGGCTGTGGATGCAAAAGGAGCCAGGCAGGGCTATCCAAAGAAGAGCAGGGAGGCTGGGTTCATTTCCCACTGTCAGAAGGAAAGATGAAGTACCTCAGTGCAGGCTTATAGGGAGAAGTCCCAGACTCCTGCTGTGCTCACACCAGGAGGCTTTGACCTACCTGCTTCTTCTTTTGCCGTTGAGTGAAGGGAATGGTTTAAATTCCAGCATCCTACACACTAGAGTATGGCTTCTGTCAGCCACTTAGCCTATAGAGAGGACCTTGTGCATTATTTATTATTACAACAGAGAAATAACATCTTGCATTTTGTGACTGTACCAAATTGTGGTAAGGAAGACCTGAAAACGCAATAGAGACCCTCCCAAGAAACCTGAAATTTCTCAGTATTGAAAGTTTTTCCCCATACACATACCACTTGGAAGTCTGATATTCTAAAACTACAGTATATCAATGAATGATAACTATAACTTACAAATTCCTAATATAACCTACTGATTCCTGGTGTGGTGTAGTGGATAGAGTGGTAGACTAGAACCCAGGAGACCTGTGTTCAAATCCCTGTTCAGCCATGGAAAGTCATTGGGAGTGCAGAACTGGTAAAACCACTTCTTAAATAGCTCACTTACATTGAAAGGACCACTATGACAGTTACTTCACCTCCTTCCTTGTTCCACAACTAGTTTTGTACCATGACAGCGTTGGTTGTGATCACGTGGTTCTGTCCCTGTTTAGTCCCTCTTTCCGTTTTCTCACAGTCGTGATAACTTGTCTCGTGACAACTGTTACTTCACGGTCTTGTTCTGTGACAAATTCTGAATTTGTCTTGCTTTCTTAACCCTTTTTAAAAATATTATAAATAAAACTTTTTTCAATATTTCAATTACTGGTCTTCCAGGATTTACATGTCAATGCTACAGAATTCTCAGTACTGTACTTTCTTTAATAAGCATTTGCACTGCATGGTGTTTCCCATAGGGAAACTAATGTCGAATGCCGCTTCAGCCACTGACCACTAGGTGGACACTGGTTGTTGCATGACAGTTGTTACCACACGGTCTCTTGTCTCGGAACAGGAACCCAGAACACACCGTGACAAGAGAATACCCCAACCCAGCGCCGGGTACAGTATTGTCACGCTCTGATCCTGCTCCAGGGGTGGGGGTGGGGTTGAGACAATTTTCAGCAGTTGTGCGACAGACCTGAAGTAAGATTTTTTTGTACCATTCCAAAGGGCAACACTTACAGAGACAAAACAGATGTGAAGTAACCACCTCTAAGGCATTTCCCCCTTAACAGCAGAGAACATGCAAACACAAATTCCTTATAGTAATGAATGGATTTTAATTTTACTATATGGTACAGTGAAAATAATACATAGTTAGTTGAGGAATTACACTTAATTGGAATTCTGTTTATATCTAGTGCCCCCCATCCCCTGTAGAAGACAAAATATACCATTGTACTGTACTGTCAAACTGCTGAAAAACAAAGTGTATTGGTGGAGCTTTGGTGATTTGCTTTGGCGTACACTTCAGCAGTGGAAACAAGAGAGATAAAGGCATAGATGGTTCAGCGCATTAGGTATCTGGCTGTGTAGCCAGATGCTGTATGTGTGCCTCTCACAGATACAGCTGACCATTGTGGCCTTGGACAATTGTTTTTATATGTACAACATCATGGAATAAATTCTAATAAATATATTATGTTCTAAAAGTAATCATGAATTTATTAATTAATAAATACACCTAAGAAACCCTGAAAAGGTTTGGAATTGTTCAGAATTGACTTGATGAAGGAAAGAGGTGTGGAGAAAATGCAAAGCCCCAAAAAAGAGCCTTCCAAGCTTCATGTATTTATAAATGGAAATAGCTCACAGAGGCAGACTCGATCATTGCTCCATCTGGAAGACACACAAGGGCTTTTTTCCTCCACAGGCATTATCAGGTTCTTGTTGGATCAATTCACTTCCCTCCTCCCACCTTCATCCTCCAGGGCAGGCTTTGCTGTTAATTGCCTAATCACACACTCCTCTTGTTTCATTATCCTGTCCAACCCTTGCTTGTTTCTCAACACTTCATTGATGAAGAGAAGAAGACAAGGTATTTTACAATAATGCACAAAAATGAATCACTCCCCCTTCCATTGTTCAAGAACAAACACCTCGCATGTACACACACACACACACACACACACACACACATTTTCATTCCACTGAAAAGTAATGAATTCCAGTTGCAGCTGTTAGAGTGTGATCACCCCCATCCAGATTACTGCTGCAAAATATAACTCATTCATAAAAGATAGCTAATGATCAATTATCACTACGATGAATTATTTCCAACTCTGGGTTCAAGGTAATAAAGAGAGATGGGTTTGAGACCAAACAACCCCAATGCCAGGGAAAACAGACCCTGAAATTTTACAGACTAGATGTTAAAGCCATCAGATGGTTTCCTGGTACATGATAATGCTGGAAATGTGACTCTGTTCACTCTCCTTTCCTTACAATGTAGCTATTAAATCCCCAGTCACAGGCATTTCCCCTATACCACTTTGAAATTTGCAAAACGTTTTAGAATCATAGAATCATGTAATTGGAAGGGGCCTTTTTGTTTAACTTGATCTATTTTAACTTGCTTGCTTCTATGTTTCAGTTTTATTTTTTTCATTTTATCATACATTTTAGAATTGTTGATGCTGTTGTGCAGTCAAAAGTCAGGACAACAATTCTGATAAATTCTAATAAATACATTTAATTGTTTTTATATGTACAACATCATGGAATAAATTCTAATAAATATATTATTTTCTAAAATAATCATGAATTTATTAATTAATAAATACACAATTCCAATACATTAATTTGGTGGTTGTGTTTTCCTGTTGCAATCCACCAGGAATTCCTTGCAGGACACCTGAACCTGAAATACATGAGTAAGGAAGAAATGTTTTGAAAGCATGCAAGCAAATGATTAATCAATTAATCTGATCTCATTTCATGGATTTCCTTTGGGGCATATATGTGATTTATGACTCAAACAAGGAGCGTATTCACCTTCATTGGAAAGTAAGGTGTAAAGGCTTGCATCTATCTGTGCGCTTATCTAAGGTAAAAAGGGGGTTGCCATTTGGCCAGCACTATCGTCTACTGAAACTTCTCTCTTGCTGTTCTAACATTTTATCCCCTGCAAGGTCAAACATGAGATAGCTAATGTGGACAAAGGGGTCCCTGCGGGATGTTCTCACTTGAACAGCGTAGAGCCAGTTGTAATTGCCACCTATGCCCATGGGAGCTTGGTTTCTAATCTGGATACCTCTATCAATCTGCTTGTTTTACTCTTTTGTAGGAGTGGGAGGAATGAAACCAAAATCTCTCTCTTTCTCTCTCTCTGTGTGTGTGTGTGTGTGTGTGTGTGCTACATTGCACACCTTGCCTTATATTTCTTCCTCCAACTGAAATCCACTTCTTTGCTGTCTGAGTTTGACACAGTGCCTGGTCTTTGACTGGGCTTTCTTGACAGGAGAGAATTTCTAGCTCGTAGGCTGGCATCATGCTCCCAGCGATAGCATCTATGAAGTGCATTTGAAGCACATAACATAGCGGACTCGTCCTGGGTAAAATACAAATTTACACCTCAGGTGAAAATAAATCCTCCTGATTTGGCCCAATTAAGCTCCCCTCCCTCCAGGGCAGCCATGGTGGGGGGGAGAGATTCATAGTCCATTTATGCGTCTTTCATCAGAAATCTCCCTTCTTAAAATTTCCTTAAGCAGGCTTCCATGGATTTAACTGTCATTCTGTCCTTAAGTAAAGATGACTAGTATGAAGGCTGAGCCTCATTTCAAGAGGAGTTCTACAGACTTCAGCAACAAAACAATTACATATCAAACCAGGCAGTAGTCACTTCCTTGAATTCAGACTGCTAGGAAAGTGAGATCTCTGGAAAGCAACTGCTGCCTAATCCCTGCACAGATCCCCTATATTCCATTTAAAGGGGGAGAAATGCACAATTATTCTCCGAGCTGCAGACAACATGGTCTATAACCGCTTCCCTCCCCATTAAGTGGAAACAATGGTTTTGCGAACGGAGTGGGTCTGCAACAGAAACTCTGTGCTACACCAGCTCAGAGACTCCTGGACAGAGTCCTAACAGGTCCAACAGTTATTTAAAAAGGGAGCAGAAGGTGGGAAATAACATGCATGAATGATGATCTCTCTCTTCCTCTCCCCATTGAGCTAAGAAGGCTTCAGGGCCTTAGCTAATATCTTAGTCAATTGCTATGTTTCACTGAGACGCAAGGTGGGGAGAGAAATCCCAGGACAAGTAGGTGGCTTTAAAATCCTGACCCACCAAGCTAGTGCCAGGACTCAATAAATAGCTCAGTGCAAAGATGTGTGTTGGTGTGGTTGTGCTAGTAATGTCTGTACATCAACATTTGAGGTGAGCATTAAGAAGCTTGTTGGTGGGTACACACAGAGAGATGGTGGGCTCATTGTGCCATATGCAGCAAATTCTGGTGGGTGGCAGCAGTAGAGGGTTTTTTGTTTGTTTGTTTTTTTGGAGGGGGGACTCCCCATAGGCTGGCAGGCATGCCTTCCAAAAGTCCCAGCATCTATGTGGGGTCTGCAAAAGCTTCCTACATGTCATGAGTTCTATCCATAAAGCCACCTGGGTTGTGAGACTTTGTGAGACTTTAGCAGTAACCACCACAGCTAGTGGGCGTACTATGTCCAGGGCCAGGACCCTTGGTTCTGCATTGACATGCTACCATGTTTTAAGTTGATTCTGCACCCATTTGCCCTTATTCCCCTCAGGCCCATCTCTGCACTCGTCAGGCCCCAAAGCAGCTCTGCCTTACCTTGTCCTTGTCAGTCTGAGACATTATGAAGATCTCTTCTCGTGATGAGACTCCCCCCCCCCCATTCTTAGGTTTTAGCCCAGAAATTTCAGGGGATGTGATGCTGCTCCCTTGACAGCCTTAGCCACGCCTCTCACCTCTCCCTGTTCTCCAGCTAGAGAAGTTTAGGCAATTTAGAAGAGGTCGCTGAACAACACGGCAAAATGGTATCTCAAATGGAACTGCAACTGGATTTCTCCAGACAAGGTCGCTGTTCAGATACCTGAGAGATGAGAGTCAGCGCAGGTAAGGGCAAAGCGTCCTTCCAAATGTCATTTTGGGGATTATCCAATGAAAGGGACAGGAGTTCCAGACGAGCAAGAAGTGAACCCACATGGAGGGCACAAGTAATTTATGAAATTGACTGGCACATCTTATTGAGGGGAGCAGTGTAATGGATGGCTTTAAAATTGATTGAACAGCTACATGAAACCTGTCAATGGCTCTTCAATACTATGGAGAGATTGCTGGAACGTTTGCATTTATTCACCTAACTGAACTGCCTAGAACCACTGGAAACAACTTTCTCTGACTGAATGAAATTTCCTTTGTGAAGACACTGCTAACTCCTCTTTAAACACCCAGAGAGGTACTTTTTAGCTCCTAATGTAATTTAATCTGGTCTCACACATGGAGTCAGGTGTTGATCTGCCAGCCATATCTGCAATTGCATTTATTTGTGATAACTTCTATGGTCACCAGTGATTGGAAAACTGGTATTTCTGCCCCAACTGGTCCAGTTGTCATTCCGCACTGGATCAGTTCACCTCCTTCTGTCCAACTAAATTTAAAGAAATTTTGTTTCCTACAGAAAGAGAGAGAAAGAGGGGGTGGGGACAACTTCATTTCCTCTGGCTGGAAAAACATCCTCTTTGGATTTCAGCCTCCAGCTGGAGGTACATGTTTGGATGCATCAGCCACAAGCCCATGGCCTGTGCTTCCTTAGCTCTTTGTTAAAACAGGCCAATTGCTTCATTATTCCATCATGAGAACAATATTCCCCTTTTTATTAATGATGTGTTTTCTTTTAAAAAAATATTTGCCCTTATGTTTCTATTTTGGCTTTTAAAAAATATTTTATTTTAATTGTATTAGCATAAACACAAATTTATTTTTGAAATTTTTCTCTTCAACATTAGGGTATACAGTATTTTTATTTTGACTCTACCCTTTCGATGCCATCTAGGTTCTGTTTCCCTTCAGTTTTACCCTTTGGTTCCTTCATATCACTCACACACCCCTGATACCTTGAATCAGCTGCTGAGAGATGTTCAGGCGGGAGCTGTGTGAAGTTTGAACTACTCTTAAATCTCAGCATCTTTTGTTAAGGGGTGTTTCGCTATTTGAGTGGCACTGGATGATGATGGGTGTTTAAGTTTATTTTTAGAAAGGCTGGACAGCTCCCACCTCAAATGGGGTCTTCTGGAATGATCTTCTTCCCATGCCTGATTCCCTGGCTGCAACAGGTAGGGATTGTACTCCCAAGAACTACTGGATAGCTCGGTGATTTGCCTACTTGATTGGGACTGGGCTCTATAATCCACAGGATTTTTTTTCCAGCTCTGCAGTTCTAAGATTAATAATACTAAAACAGTACATCCTGGTGGGAAGATGCTACTGTCGAGAAAGGAGGTTGGCACTCCTTATTGAGAAACCGTGCACTTCAAATTGCTGGTTGTTAGGAATGTTAAGATCCATAAAACCACATTAAGACCTACAAAGGGAGGGGGTGATAAGAGCCAAAGAACAAGCCAGCCCTACATTAGGTAGAGAGATAACTGTCTCCAGTGGCAAATATGAGGTAGAATGGAGAGTACTGGAGCAGCAAGATATGTTAAAGACACCTGTGTCTGCCATACCTCCCAAGCTAGCCTGCTGTTTTCATCTGTGATTAAAAATATACTGCCTGAAACCCTGTTGTACAACTTTTCAACATGTAGGGCTGATTACATCATCAGTTATGGCTGTCTGGGGTGGGGTGGGGATTAAAGGTTTCTGCACATACACCCTGCAGGCTCTGGGGAACCCTTTCATCCTGAGGAAGTCTTTAGGGCTGCAATTTTCCGTCTTTATTGTCTGGAAATTGACACAAGTAGGATGATTTTACTAGCAGCACTGATTTTTGGACATTCAAGACACCACCACCTCTTCCCATGGTCCCGAAGAGTTAATGAAAGGACTCCCAAAGAAGCCTCAAACCTCTTTTGGGGGGGATTAATAATTCCTGAAAATGGCTGAAACTGATGGTGTAATGAGCTTTGTGTGGCATGCCTGATACGTATTATAAAGAACAAATATCTTATTTATTGTTTATAATTTCTATGTTGTTATATTGTATACTGCCCAGAGTAGCCCTTCAATTAGATGGGTGGTATATAAATCGAAAGAAAGAAAGAAAGAAAGAAAGAAAGAAAGAAAGAAAGAAAGAAAGAAAGAAAGAAAGAAAGAAAG
>JAHTLZ010000204.1:97057847-97073062 GCA_023846285.1 Phrynocephalus versicolor | reverse complement strand
AAGAAAGAAAGAAAGAAAGAAAGAAAGAAAGAAAGAAAGAAAGAAAGCTGTTCAAGAGGATTTCAACTAGTCTTTCTTGTCCCTTGAGTTCAAATAAGATTCAGTTGCCAGATTAGTTAGTTTCAGTACATTCAGTTATTTTACCCACCATCTCAGCAAATTCAGTTCAAACCTGGATGGAGATGATGATCTGACTGGGAGCATCTTTTGGCCTGAAACAAAACAAAACAAAACAAAACCCATTTTTGATTCTTACTGTAAATAAAGGTTGAAAAGGTTCTGAATTTGGAGAGAGCCTAAATTTATACACAAGGCCTAGTCATATCATCCTTCAGCTTGCTGCACTGAGCTCTGGCAGAAGGTCAAGAAGATCTGGGGATAATGGGAGTTGTAGTCAAAACCTGTAACAGACAGGAGGCTAGTGAAGGCTGGTGGAGGAAAAGGCTGCATCTTTGAGGACCTTATTTCCAAGAAAAAAAACACCCAAAAAACAACAACCCAGCACTTGAAATTTTAAAATGCAGGAGAAATGTAAGTTTGCAATCAACAGGAAGAGGAAGGATGTTAAGTGGTGGGGCAGGGGAGGCTGGGGTGAAGGGAGAGGAAAAAGCGCCATTTGGCAGCTGCTCTTGAGTGATGATCCAATCTGAAAGAAAAGAGATTGACTGGTGACAGATTAGAGAATCACATTTTATGTCTGCTTCTGCGGTGCGTGGATAGCTTTGACGACCTCTCTTTCTTACACACCACTGCAGGCCCGACTTGCCCTCTCTCCAAATGAAGAAGACCCAGCTTGGATCCCACCAACGCGGGCCTGGTGTGCTGAGGCGAAAACTACTCTTGCAGGTTTTGGGGGAGGGGAATGCGCTTCCCCATTTAGCAATTAGAGGGTTAAGTTTCTTCCCGGTCTCGCTGCATTAACTGGAAAGGAATGAAGTGTCAGGCATGTTCTCGCCCCAGCAGGCTGTTGGAAAAGCGAGTCCCCCCTCTCTCCTCACACGCACGCCTCCCACTGCTGCAACCAAATTATGTTCAATCCTCCCGAGACCCAGGATGCCAGACAAAATCTGCAGTGTGCGAATCTGATTCATTGCAAAAGGGATGCAGATGTAATAGGGCCCCCGCTTCTCTCCCTGCAACTATGCACACACACACAGACACACACACACACACACACACACACACACACACACACTGCTGGACTTCCTGTTCTGGGATGCACCGGGCCATGGCTTCCACGTTGGGGAGGGGGGAGGTCGGCGGTCAGCAGCCTCGCTTTCACCCACCGCCCATCCCGAGGCCATCTGAAAGCCCCAGCTTAACCTCCCATCTCAGAGAGGTATTCTCCTCCCACCCCCAGCATGCTAATTAGTGCACAGGGTAGAAGCAAATAGGTACGACCAGTGGTAATTTCCTGGCTGAAGTCATTAATTGTCTTCAAGAAAAACAACAGCCTAGAAGGTGAAATGGGAAACTAAATTCAAAGAGGTTTCCTTGTTGTCACTTAAGGCAGGGCTGAAAAGTGGCTTGAAATTCCTATTTATTTATTTATTTATAAGTCCATGGTAGCCATGGAAACCTACTGAGGAGGTCATGGTAGCTAGGCGTCCGTCTCACCCTGCTTGGGGAATTATGGTTTCACGGTGGCAGGCAGCCATGGAAGAAAGTGGCTTCTCCGTTCTTTCCAAACAGTCCCTCCCAACCCTGAGCCTTTAATTTTTGCTCCTGAAAAAAAAAAGGGGGGGGGAGGATTCTTCTTGCAGGCCCCGGAGAATGCTGTGCTGAATAAATAGGACGACGCTGAGGTTTAACTGTTAGTGTTGGCTAGTGTTTTTAATGGTTGCAAATGCCTTTCGGTTTCATCAGAGCTTCTCAAACTATGCCCTGTAAGAGCACAAATGATCTCCAAGCTTTATTCAGGCCACCCCCATAAATGTTGCAAAAAACTGAGAATGTTTGTACTGTATTTGGTTTGAACTTTATATATATAAAGCCCCCAGCAATTTCCAAGTTTGAGAGTGCATGAGGTTATAAAGTGACACAAATCAATGCACAACACCACAGTAACAATATTTTATCTTACCCAGCCCAACGTTTTGCTACTTCATTAGTTTTCTATTAATCTACAAGAATTCTAAGTTATCTTTTACTTAATACTGTTAGTCATGTCCCAGTGGCCTGAATTCAGCTACTCTGCCTTTGAAGACTGGAAAAAGTGGTTGTTCCAGTATAGCTTGCTTGAGTGGTATTCATCAATCAGATTTTAAACAGCTTAATCAGCCACCACTCTGTTTATTAACACAATTTAAAGTGCCAATTTAAGGATAAAACACCCTGAATCTGGATACCGAAAGGGCCATGTTATTCCTCCTCAGATTTGTCCACCTATTAAGGCCATCTTTGGTTTCTTTCAGGCAGTAAACTGCCTGAAGAACTTGTCACTAAGCTGAAAATGAGGTATTACAAGTGAGACAAATAAAATTTGGTTTACACCGAGACCCCCCCCCCCAAAAAACCCAACACACACAAAACAACAACAGCAGCAGCAGCAGCAGCAGCAGCAACAGCAACAACAACAACACAGTGTTTTTTAAATTGTAGACCCTGTGGAAATTAAAATGTTGATTACTTTTTATTTTGTTGTATAAAAGAGAGCAACATGAGATGATGCAAAAAGGCAGGAGACTGGGATGATATTCTAGATGGTGACAACTCCTCACGAATGGAAGAGCTCACTTGTAAATGGCACTCTCCTTTGCTGAGATTTTTCAAACAGAATTTGGGGGTGCCATCTGCATTGGATGCTTAAGATGTGGATTTCCTGCATCAAAACAGAATTGGGCTTGATGACCCATTGATGGTCCTACAACAATGACAGATAATATTTTACTGCTAAAACACCACACACATTAATAAGATAAGGGAAAATGGTCCAGATTTGGTTTGTCCATCACAGCATTTCCCACAGTGAAAGTAAAATCACCCTGGAGCTGATGTTTGTGAAACAAAAAGAAAAGTTATAATGGAAAACAAAATTTTACAAATAATTGAAGCAGTTCCGAGACCCATCGGAACAGCCCAAATACGCCCCACACAATCACAAGCACTACACTTTTTTCCCCGTCCAAAAGCTCCAAACCGTTCCCAAGATATCGGGAGAAATACAAACCGCCGCTTTTGCTGGCTGAGAAGCCTTGCGAGCGGGAGCTCGAGAAGTGGAAACCTCCAATTTACACCCAATTTGACAGTTTACATAGTATCTAGTCTCCTGCGGCAGTCTATTTCCGCGGAGATTCTATAAAACAGCAGGAGGGCGAGGACAAGCCCTTCTGCGCGCTTTAACCAATCAGCGCGCCCGGCCATCAATCAATGTCTTGTTAATTACAGCTGGACGGGGGCGCACAGCAGGGAACCCCATTCCATTGAATTGGCTGAGTAGACCGCCCCCCCTAAAAGAACCATAGTACTTCCCCGGGCAAATTCGAAAACTCTAGCCGCTTTGAGTTCCAAAGGGGCGGCTAGCCTTCCGGCAGTGCCAGCGGAATGAATTCACCCTCTCTACCCGGCTCACAGTTCCACAGACTCGGGGAAAAGGCAGTCAAGGGGAGCGACTCCTCTCACCATCCCCTACCCAAGTCACAGTTCCATGAAATCCATACCTTCTCCCTGTCATACATCTCTATAGAGATAGACCGGTTCTCTTTCTGTTCCTATGTTTCTCTATGGCGGTAGACTACCCCCCCTGCTCCCAAATTGACTGAACAGGGTTTCCTCTCTTGCGGGAACCCCTGGAAAGCGGACTTTGGGGCTGAAAGTTCCAGGGGTTCCAGCCAAGGAATAAGGACTATCCCTTACTCAAGTATTGGTTAACCCTTTCCTGCCTCTTTTCCTTTATTCCGCCAACCCTGAAGTCTCAGCCAGAGACGCAGTTCAGGCAGAATTTCTCCTGAACTGAGGGATTATTCCTTCCCTGCTCTGGCTTGCAAGGGAATGATTCTAAACCATCAGTCTCAGGAATCAGGGACCTCCTTACCATCTGAGACCTCGCCCCACTGGCCCTGCCTGAACAGACCCCAGACTTCTGATCCAAAGGGTGCCCCCCTCTCCCCCCTCTCTCTCACTCTCTCTTTTCTCTCTCCCCCCCTCTCTTTTTCTTCCCTCCTTCCTCCTCTTCTCTACCCTTCCTTCTCCTCCCAGCCCTTCTCCCCTGGGTGTGCTTAAACATGTTCCTGTCTTATCCTATGGCTTCTTTAACTATAATCTGGGGCAAGGGGGTTATGGCACAAGGAGCAGGCATCATGGCGGTCCCATGAGGCAAGTCACTTCTGGAAGGAATCCATCTTCTGCAAAGTTCCTGGCATGTACACCACAGATGTTTCCTGGATTACAAGAATTCCTGACATGTACACCACAGATGTTTGTCACAGCCTGGGGGCTCTCCATTATCACATCCCTGCACCCACAAAAGGACTATCCAGACACCTCTGGATTATCCCACCAGCTTTCCTGTCCCCTCTTGACTTTTGTATCAGCCTTCCCCAACCCTCTATTGACTTTCTGATTTCCCCAGTTTACCCAGACCTAAGGACAATACATTGCTTCCCCTTCCTATTGTTATATCATGATGGCCTAATCAAAAGACACTTTGGACTCATTAACACCTGAGCGGGCATCCGATTCCAGCTTGCCAGGGACCGCCCAGGAATGCCTCTGGCCCACCTAAGGACTACACTGATTGGACTGTTTGAAGAATCGTCCCCCTGCCCACCCCTGGGCGGCGCCACTAATAAAACTTGGGGTTCTCTGTGTGTCCGGGGTCGGACATCTTTGCTCGGTTCCTGGCTTGTGTCCACCTGCTGTCTTTATTGGGCCTAATAAACACAGTATTTTCCTCTGGATTTCTCTCGCGTTGGATTCTTCATTGGGCTTTTGGGATCCGGCAAACCTCAGCAGGGCTAGCCTGTATGAAATATAATTTTAACTTTATTTCCAATTCAACAATACGGTTTCCTTCATGGTGCCTCCACTGTTGAGGTGAAACAATAGGTATCAACTGTAGACAAACAATCTAAACAAACTTGATTCATCTCTCATTCTCCTAAGAGTAAAGGGACTCCATGGAAACATTACTGAGAGTGTGCATATGGGTTTTAAGGAGCCATTTCCAGAAAGGGATATGCTGCCAGAGAGGATTCTATTAGTAGACAGGTATTTGCCCTGTGTAGAGAAAATGTTGGCCATTGTCGTGTTCAGTACTTACTTGCACATGGAGCTCCCACAGCAGAAATTGTGATTTGATGAAATGCTGATCTCCTGTTTTCACTGGGACGATCCCTTCCATTCACCTCTTTTATTTATTTTTCTGTGGTGAGATGGCACTAATCTGTTGCACCACTAACTTCTGAAAGCATTGAAAAAATGAGCACTGTTTGGAAACAACAGGTGCTCAGTAGAGGAAAACTGACAACCTTACGACCATTCCTTTGCATTTGATCAGAATACAGGGCAGAAAGTACAGAAAAACAGTGCCAGCCAAAACAGATCAAAACAAACCATGCCTGCTGGCCGAACAAAAAGAGAATTCCCCACTGGGGAAAAAAGATAATTCCGCAATAGAGTTCCCCATATGTAGCTTTATAGTAGTCACCCGGTGTTTTTTTTTTTAAATTTAATTTCACCAGTGCTAAATCCAACACAATGGGGTAAATGGCCTGAAAGTTGGCCCTTCTGTCTATTGAAACATGCAGAAAGCTCATCTAAAAGGAAGGTACACATAAGAGAATTAAGAGCAAGAGAAGCCCAAAAAAGCTTTCAAGCACACATTCTTATGGTTCTTGGTTATTTGTCCCTACCTTCAACAATATGCTATTGTTTGAAGAAGACTTTAAATGGACATTGAAGGAGATGTACTAATGATACTATTGGCATCCCATGCATTTAAAAAAGTTACGTACATTAGCAGCTGCTTTTGTTTCTCGTATTCAAAGCTCCCATTCTCAAGCAGTTTATATTTTCTGGGTTGTAATTTTACAGGATAAGATCCATTCTTCTCTAAAATTTCCTCAGTGTAAATTTTCATCCTTACAGGATTTCTCCTCTCCCTCTAGGACAGTGATGAAGAACCTTTTACAGACTGAGTGCCCAAACTGCGATTCAAAATCCACTAATTTTTCTCCACTAAATTGCCAATACAGCAATTTACCCTGAATACAGGTGGCTGTGAATGGGGCGATGCTGGGTGCCCACAGAAAGGGCTCTGAGTGCCACCTTTGGCACCCGTGCCATAGGTTTGCCAACACTGCTCTAGGGCCATAGTGGGATAGCCAGCAGTAGCAGCACATATCTTTTTGGATGGGAGCAATCTACCTAGGGCAGGGGTCCTCAAAGGGTATTTGTACACGACCCCTAAACTCCGCCGCAAATGGCTCTCAGCTCCGGAGCTTAAAATTGTTTCCCCACCAGCTTCTGAGTTTACAGATAATTAACTGCGACCACGCCCACCTAAGCGCGTCCCAGCACACTTTTCAGGTACCTGCTCTCCGGAGATGAAAATTCCTGATGCGGATATAACGTAGTGACTGCCGGGCTCTCCTTGCTTCTGTTTGTTCTTTTTTTGTCCCCCGCCCCTTTAAGAGATCTGAATGCAGTGCCGGGACAGCAGAACGGAGGTGAGCGGCATTCTTTTCTTCCTTTTTTTCTCCCTCCCCTCACGCAGCCAGCAGCCAGGAGTGCGGAGGGGGTGGGAACACAGGAACAGCGACAAACCCCAAAGATCTCTGGTCCGAATTTAAGTGGCCAGCGGATCTTAGGGGTCGTGTGAAAAGCCCAATTTTTTTTAAACGGGGAGCTGGTTGACTGACCCTCAGACACTGCTGTGGGCCAGACCCTGCAGCTCCCCAGCGTGGCTCTGAGGGGGGAGAGTGAAGGCCCAACCCATTTCACCCCACCCCCCAGCCCAATGCCTGCCAGCCTGTGCACCAACCCTGCTTTTCCCACAGCTCCAAGGGGGTAGGAGAGGGCCCATCCTGCTCACCCCCCCCCAAGACGCTACAGGCAACGGTGGGCTTTGCCTTTGCATTGATGGTTGAGGCAACAGCTGCTGCTGCTGCTGCTGCTGCACAGCAAGTTTTTGGCCCAAGTGGAGGGAGTTGTGCAATGGCTAGTGGGCCGGATTCAGGTCCTTGGCGGACTGCATCCAGCCCACAAACTGTAGTTTGAGGACCCCTGACCTAGGGTATTCCTGCTTTCACTTTTGGGCTTTGAACCTCATAGAGGAGTTACTTTCAAGTTACTGCATTGATGCAAATAGTAATGAAGAGATCATAATGTCAAATCCATGAGGGTATGTATAACTGATAGCGCAAATGGAACTGTGTGTGTTTCTATGGCATAGATACCTGTCTGCTACAGATATGTGGGGAGAGCAGGAATGGACTGGTAAGCTGTGCATAAGATGGGAAGGAACATTGTAGTGAATGAAAATGGGAAGAGGAACTCTGCTTCCCCTACCCCCCCCCACACACACTAACTTCTGGTAATTATCTTTAAACGCTCAGCAAAATAAGAACTTTTGGGTTTCTTCAAATGATCCAAAGCTTCTGTTGGTTTGAAATGGGGATCCCTCTTCAGAATACAATCTGCATTCCTAGTTAAGCAGTAAATAAATCACAGAATCATAGAACAATGGAATTGTCATAAAATCCAACAGCCCTGCTCAATGGAGGAATCCAAATCAACGTATATCTGACAACCAGCTGTCTAATTTTCTCTTAAATGCCCCAGTTTTTGGAGCACTCACCACTTCTTGAGGTAACTGCCTCCATTGTTGTACACTACTGTTCTAAAGTTAGAGGGTTCCCCCCCCTTACATTCAGCTGGAATCTGGCTTCCTGTAACTTGAGCTACTTTTACTGCACTTGGAGGAGGGGGAAGCTCTATCATTTTTTGTTTGGTTGTTTCATAAGCCAGAGTGGGCAGCAGCCAGCAGGAGATTTTGATCAGTGACCCCCGTACCTCATAAAAGAATGAGTGAAACACTCATCAACAATTTAATTACCCAGGAAAGGCAAATTGGCGGAGCTGTCTGCACCTTCTTGGGAAGAAAATGGAAAGGTCACTTAGGCTAGAGAAGGCTTGTGCTTCCTTGTTACACTCTTCGTTCTTCTCCGGCTTTGATTCCGTGCCTGATCATTCATCCAGTGCTCAATGCCACCTTGAAAGTAGGGCATTGCCATGGGCTCCCTGCTCAAGCACGCACACAGCTATTGGTGCAAAGAGGTAGAAGCTATTGGTGCCAAGTAGCAGCCAGGGGAGGGCTTGTGTTCATGACTCATTTGGAGGGAGTATGATTTCACACTGCATCAGCTGCCAGGGACAGCCTTGTCACAGCCCTTCTCAAAGCCCCAGTATTCTTCATGTTCCTGCCATACCGAGCTCTTTGCTACAGAGAAGAGATCCTCAAAACGCCACTTGGGTGGCAGAGGTTTTGATTCTAAATGATGGATATTAAGTAGACTGATTCTGAGCAGGAAACCCTAGGGGTTTGTTGTTGGTTATATACTGCTTTTTATTCACTCACTATTATCTCATGGGAAAAATGTTCTAAATATATATACAGTATAGAAAGCAATTACCATATATAGCCCAAGCATGTGAAAGATACTAGATAACACTACATGGACTATATTTACTGAAAACCTATAACGGGAATATCTTCTAAAAAGAAGTGGGTTAAAAGCTTGCTGTCTGAAGAACTGGAAATGGATTTTTTAAATGGGCGCTCTTGATGGAAGCGATCAAACAGCACTCAAAAGAAAGATACAGACCGGGGGAGAAATCAGGTGTCATGATGCAGAAGATATTTAAGTAGAAGCCTTATAGTTTTCTTGAGAGTCTTCCTCCCTTACAGGGTACCAAGGCAAAGAGGCAGGTCAAGCCTCTTTGGTAGGAATCTCTTTGCCAAGAGGATTGCAGATTTAATAAGGAGAGCTTTAAACTGAGTTTGCAGGGGGAGGGAGAAAATTCTCTTAATGGCAGAGATCCAGAAGGGGTTGTGGAGACTAGCCCAAATGTTGCAACAGGAGCAGGACAAGAAGTAGTGCAGACCATCAGTGCGAGGAAAAACAGGTTAAGCAAAGGGCAGGTAAGAAGCACCCGCAGCCTCAAATGTCTCTACACCAATGCACAGAGCATGGGGAACAAACAAGAGGAGCTGGAACTCCTAATACAGCAAAATAAATATGACATAATTGGCATCACTGAAACATGGTGGGATGAGACGTATGATTGGAATGTAGTCATTGGAGGGTATAACCTGTTTCAAAGGAATAGGACAAGTAAGAAAGGAGGAGGTGTAGCTTTATATACCTGTATTAAGGACATTTATACTGCTGAAGAAATACAAGATAAACAGCAGAGGAACCATGTTGAGAGTATTTGGGTGAAAATCAGGGGTGAAAAAACCAGGAGGGATGTCACTGTGGGGGTATATTATAGACCCCCCAAGCCAGTCGGAGGAGTGGGATGATGCCTTCTTTGAGCAGATGGCCACACAGTCAAAAGGGAGAGATGTAGTACTAACAGGAGATTTTAATTATCCTGATATATGCTGGCAATCCAACTCAGCTAAGAATGCAAGGTCTAACAAATTTCTTACTGCCCTTGCAGACAATTTCATGGCCCAGAAGGTAGAGGAGGCAACAAGAGGCAAAATCATTTTAGATCTGGTCATAACCAATAAGGAGGACCTCGTAAATGGGGTCGAAGTGGTGGGATCATTAGGTAAAAGTGACCATGCCCTCTTGGAATTTGTTATACAGTTGGAAGGTGAAGGTAAGCATAGTCAGACAAGAATCCTGGACTTTAAGAAAGCCAATTTTTGTAAACTTAGGGAATTATTGGCTGTGATTCCATGGACCGACACACTGAAAGAGAAGGGAGTCCAAGATGGATGGGAGTTCCTTAAAAGCGAGATATTAAAGGCACAATTTAAAACTGTTCCTACAAGAAGAAAATATAGGAGAGGTCTAAAGAAACCGCAATGGTTTACTAAAGAACTTTCAACTCAGCTAACTATAAAGAAAAACAAGTACAAGGAATGGAAAAATGGGAAATGCACCAAAGAGGAATATAAGCAAACAGCTAATATATGCAGGGGGATGGTAAAAAAAGCTAAAGCGCAAAATGAACTTAGACTTGCCAGAGACATTAAAAATAGTAAAAAGGGTTTCTTTAGTTATGTCCGCAGCAAAAGGAAAAATAAGGAAATGATAGGCTCTCTGTGTGGTGATAATAACCAGTTACTAACAGGATATAAGGAAAAGGCAGAACTATTCAACACCTTCTTTGCCTCTGTTTTCTCCAAAAAGGAAGAAAGAGATCCACTGGGACAAAGACTAGATGCGATAGGATGGGAATTACAACATAGAATAGGTAGAGAGCTGGTACAGGAACACCTGGAAACATTAAATGAATTTAAGTCTCAGGGGCCAGATGAATTACACCCAAGGATATTAAAAGAACTGGCGGAAGTAATTTCAGCACCATTGGCAATAATATTTGAGAAGTCCTGGAGAACAGGGGAAGTCCCCATCGACTGGAGGAGGGCTAATGTTGTCCCCATCTTCAAAAAGGGAAAGAAAGAGGACCCAAATAATTACCGCCCAGTCAGCTTGACTTCAATTCCTGGAAAGATCCTAGAGAAGATTATTAAACAGGCAGTCTGCAAATATTTAACAAACAATGCTTTCATTACAAGAAGTCAACACGGGTTTCTTAAAAACAAGTCATGCCAGACTAATTTGATCTTGTTCTCTGATAGAATTACAGGCCTAGTGGACGAGGGGAATGCTGAGGATATTGTTTATCTGGACTTTAGTAAGGCATTTGATAAGGTTCCCCATGGTATTCTTGCTAAAAAGTTAGTAGAAAGTGGGACAGATAGTGCTACTGTTAGGTGGATTTGTAATTGGTTGACTAATCGCACCCAAAGGGTGACCATAAATGGCCTCTCTTCAGCTTGGAGAGACGTGACCAGTGGGGTGCCCCAGGGTTCTGTTCTGGGTCCAGTGCTGTTCAATATCTTTATTAATGACTTGGAGGAGGGAATAGAGAGTATGCTAATTAAATTTGCAGATGATACCAAATTGGGAGGGGCTACAAATTCCCTAGAGGATAGGATGAAAATCCAAAAAGACCTTGACAGACTAGAGTGCTGGGCCAAAGCTAACGAAATGGATTTCAACAGAGGGAAATGTAGGGTACTACATTTAGGTAAAAAAAAATGAATTGCACAAATATAAGATGGGATACTTGGCTGGAGGATAGTACCTGTGAAAGGGATCTGGGAGTCTTGGTGGACCACAAATTGAACATGAGTCAGCAGTGTGATGCGGCGGCCAGGAAAGCCAATTTGATTCTTGGTTGTATCAACAGAACCATAGTGTCTAGATCAAGGGAAGTGATAGTACCACTCTATTCTGCTCTTGTCAGACCCCATCTGGAGTACTGTGTCCAGTTCTGTGCGCCTCAATTTAAAAAGGATGCTGACAACCTCGAGCGGGTGCAGAGGAGGGTTACCAGGATGGTTGAGGGTCTGGAGGAAATGTCTTACGAGGAACGGCTTAGGGAACTGGGAATGTTTAGCCTCTCTAAAAGAAGACTGAGAGGGGATATGATAGCTATGTTTAAATATTTGAAAGGATGTCATATTGAAGAGGGAACAGGTTTGTTTTCCATGGCTTCAGAGACTAGGACTCGGGGCAATGGTTTCAAACTACAGAAAAAGAGATTCCATTTGAACATTACGAAGAACTTCATGACAGTTAGAGCTATTCGGCAGTGGAATATGCTCCCGCGGAGGGTGATTGAGTCTCCTTCTCTGGAGGTTTTTAAGCAGAGGCTGGATGGCCATCTGTCGGAAAGACTGTGATGGGAGTTCCTGCATGGCAGGGGGTTGGACTGGATGGCCCTTGAGGTTTCTTCCATCTCTATGATTCTATGATTCTATGAAGCCATGCACATGGAGAGGAAGAAACAGAACTTACGGCTAGGCTGGAAGAAGTAAAAGAAAAATGCAGGTTGGTTTGCAATAAAGGTGCAGCCCTAGCAGCCAAAATTCGATGTGTAAACCAAATAGTGAGCATCTAATTTAGCAACTGATTCCAGACCCTTGAGTTTCAAGAAACTTGAGCAAGAGAAAGAGGTGGTTCTTGCTCAACTGGCCAATTAGGAGAATAGGCGGGGAGGAAATGGGACGTGTCAAACAACAAATGCAAAAGTGAGTTGAGTAAAATACAGTGAGATTTTCGTCAGTCCCTTCACATGATAACACACACCATAAAATAGGATGTCACATAGAACATCAGGAAGCTGGGGGGGGATAATTCATATCACTTAGGTAGGTGGAGATCTCACCAGACCAGAAGAGGCTAATAGATTTTTTTAAAAAAAAAATTATTATTATTATTATTATTATTATTATTATTATTATTATTATTATTATTATTATTATTATTATTATTATTATTATTATTGCAAAAACCTTTTATAATGTAGTCATTTCTGTGAGAAACGAGGGATAATTTCTGTATGAAATACAAAATGCCAACCCTGAAGCTGCTACATCAGATTTCCAGAAAAGAGTGAATAATAAGAAACCAAGTTAAGTTATAAACTGGAAGAAAGTAGAAATTAACAAGTTGTTAGAAACACCTTAGCCCTGCCAGCTCTGACAACAAGGGAGGCGGGGGGCGGGGGAGAGGAGTGACAGTTTATTTGATGCAACTGCTCAACTTAAGCATGAAGTATCTCACATCAGAGTAGCATCCTATGGAGCAATGGGCTGTGCCTTCAAGACATCTGCCACATTTGGAAATGCAAAAAGCAATTAAGGAACCTAGACATTCAGAGAGAGGGCTGATTTCTGGTAGTCCTTTAAAATGCTTAATTCCAAATATTACCCAGAATGGGTAGGCTGCATATTTCTTTGTTTAGCTCCATCTTTCTTTATAGTACCATGCCCTCGGAACGTGTGGACCTGCCAAACTACAGTATCCTGATGAAGTTAAATAGCCCATGTAAGTCACACTGAATTCCAAACTGTTTAAAACATTATGAACACATTGGAAGGGAGATGAATCATTTGCAAGGCAGGAATAAGTTATAAGGCAGGTCTTAGTAGAATGCGAGCCATAATAAACAGCATGTACATGGCAGGAAACTTCAAAAGTGCCTACGACACAGGGATGGAGAATCTAAGCTGAAGGTAGAGCAGACACCAAGCCCTGGGGAAGAAAGGAGGATGGGAAGAGGCACAAGGCAATGTTCGCAGAATTGCTGTAAACAAACCAGGCGGAAACACCAGGGCCTTGACCACTTTCTTACTGTGGTGCACTAAGGATAAATAATTCTGTCTACAAAGCTGACCAGTGTGCAGGGACCTCTGAGCAAGTGGGAAAAGCCTGACAATGAAGGGAAACATGGGATTTTCCAGCTGGGACAGTGTTTTATTGATATACATGAAGTGATGGAAGCCCTGCGAGCTGCGGCCAGAACCGTGGTGCCTGAACAGTTGTGAGATACTGGTGCAAATAATGTACAAAGCAAAGGACAAGGGTGTGATGCGAGCCGAGCTTCAAATATCTCACATATGAAGAGTCATCAGTTGACCCTTTATGAGCCCTGCACCATCCTGGCTTATTAAGTGCTATTCAGATTTCAATTTACTTTTTGCCCATGTTATAGGCACTAACCATGGGTCCAACAAAATCATGGTCGAGTATTAAAAGCGTATCATTTCAGATGAGGCTTTGGAGAGATATGCCTTTGCATTCACCAATAGCTAAAACAAGAAAATAGACATTGGAAGAGGGAGCCAACAGAGTATATATCAGAGTCTCTACATAAGGTCATTTGCATGGTGACTCTCTCTGTGTATAAGACCATTTAGTTGGTGACAAGGTCATAGATTGCATCGCATCCTTGTTCCCAAGGCTCCAGAATAGGCTGAGGGTGTTTGCTTAGCTCTGTCTGAGACGTGATTAGTGTCAAGGACCCTAGGCAAAAGACTGGTTTAAACGAAGAGCATGTCCTGTTTTTATATGCAAAATCTTGTCTTACCTTCTAAGAGGCAGAAGAAAAATTCATAAAAATGATGTTTGATTCATAATACATCTGAGCAATTATCTGCTGAGCAAATTACCCTTCTGTTGCGTTACGAATCACAAGGGACACAGAGTTTCGGGGTGCAATATCTGGTGCTCAGGCAGATTCCCTGTTCGTCTCTCTCTGTCAGGGTTCCATTGATGTCTGTGTGATGTAGGAATGTGTGTAGGCATGCGTGCATGTGAGATTGTGTGATGATTCTCCTTCCTGCTCCTTCTGCTGCTGCTGCCCGAGCGACCAGTGTTTATTAAAGAGTAAGCACAATAGATACAGGAAGGACGTTCCTCTGGGGGGGAGGAGAATGCAAGCCTTATCTATGAGACCATAGTAAACAGGTACACAATGGGCACAGGAAATAGATTCCATAGGCGGGGGGGGGGAATGCTCCCTAGCTAGTGAGTGATTACTGATAAGGATGGAAAGGGGTTCTTGGTCTGTATCCTGATATCCTGTTTTCCTGGCCTCCTGTTTGCTCTGGCCTATGGCTTAGATCAGCATCAGCTTAGCTGCACCTGGGTGCCTGCTCGGCCCTGGGGATTTCTGGGAAATCCAGGTCCTCAGCTTCCTCTAGGTGCACTTTGTGCTCTGCCCATTCCTTGGGGTACAGAGCTATTGGGGTATGAAATCCCTACACCCTTCCAAACTGGGGATTATTAATTTGGGCCATGTTGCTAGAAATTTGTATGACAAACGTCCAACATTAACTCCATATTCATAATCTAGTAAGACTGCCACGTGGCCTTTGACCACCAAGCTTTGAACTACTTGCCCACTTTGTTTGGTTTTGGGTTTTTTTTTTAAGTTGGCTCACTTCATTTTATCCTCTTGCCGGTTTCTTTGTCATATGTTGTTGTTGGCTGTTGCCGTTTTTATCTTTTTTCCCTTTAATTGTTATATTGTTTGATTTATTGGGAGGTTTTTGTGTTTGTTTTGGTGCAAATTGTTTATGGGATAATTTGTTGTACACCGCCCAGAGTTCCCAATGGGAAATTCGGGCAGTTAATAAATAAATAAATAAATAAATAAATAAATAAATAAATAAATAAATAAAT
>JAHTLZ010000204.1:97026282-97057837 GCA_023846285.1 Phrynocephalus versicolor | reverse complement strand
AATAAATAAATAAATAAATAAATAAATAAATAAATAAATAAATAAATTTTATTTTAAAAGGCCAATTTCCTAGGGCAAACTGAAAACTGGCTTATTTATATAAAAGGTAAATGTGAACCTAATTTTAATCAAGTTTTGAGGTCCTTTTAAAACACATGAGCAAGTTGACTACCCACCTCTACCTACCCAAATTCGCTTAAAGGTGGGAAATGCAGCTAGTTGTTATTTGCCCTATAGCACAAACTGATATCATAAGTATTGACAGCTGCAGTGTTTCCAGATATTGATGGGAAGAGAGCATTAATAGATATTGTTTACTACTGACGTCCCATAAATACATTTAAAAGATTCTCAAGGCAGCAGCAGGAAGACTTCAGGCGTGTCATGTCCTTGACTTGAATCAAACAAACCAACCAGTTGCAAAATAGTGGCTTAGGACAGTCATTTGCCTAGAGAAAGGAGAAGAAGTGCCCCCGAGTTCACAGTTCAGACCAAGAATCTGTTTTCAGTGCTGGACCTTGCAGATGTTTCACATCCCAGTCAACTCCTGCCTTCTTGTACAAACATTCTTTATTTCAGCATCCTAAATTAGAAGGCAATGGGAAGGCTGGTGGGGGAGTTAATGGCAGTGACACTTTTGTTAGTACTGCACAGAAGTGGCAATGGTAAACCACTGCTGAACTTTCCATATCATAAAACCCAGTGATGAGATAGTACAAAATGAAACAAAAGATGAGACAGGTCAGAAAGCTACTGGGGAAGAGAAAAGAACAAGTTCTGTTGTTACAATAAGTCCTAAAGAAGGTCTAGTGGCAGACGTGCATAGACATGAAAGGAAAGTGTGATGCTGCACAACACATACAATTGGAGCATGGAACAATCAAAGTAAACTGGAAACCATAAAACAGACATTCTCAGTTGGCAGCTCTAGCATATTTGAAGGGGACCACGGACTGGAAACAATTCTTGACAACTACCTTATAAGGTTCATTATGCAGCTTATGCAATCCTGATTCAGCCCATACTTCTTTCATATTGTGTTTATGCCCATGGCCAAATAAATGTTGAGAATGACTGCAGTAAAGGAAGGAAAGAAGAAACGTTGCAGTGTTTGCTGTTATAGAATTAAAGAATAATAGAGTTGGAATGAGTGTATAAAACTATCCACCCTCCTGCTCAGGGAGGCTATTTGCATACCTGTAGACCAAATCTCAAATGCCCAAAGAGCTGTAACACAGGACCGCCATGACTGAATCTGCCAATTTCTGCATGCAGGCATTTAACACGCACTGGGGCAGCACGTCACTGAAATAAAATTGACTAGAAAGAGATATTTTTAGTCAGGAAACTACAATCAGTTCACTCTGGAAATAACAAACCCAGAAGAAAATAGAATGGCTATAACACAGAAGCAAGATACAGTGGTACCTCTACTTACGAGTTTAATCCATTCTGAATGCATGCTCATAAGTCAAACAACCTGTAACTAGAGCAGCTGTATCTAAATCAATCAACCAATCAATCAAAAACATTAAAAATTGTAAGCAGAGCAGACCGCATCTAAAATTTGTAAGGCAGCAGTTAAAATGCCAACAGTTTTCTCCATTTAAGTTGAATTGCTCATAAGTAGAGTTGCTTGTAAATAGAGGTACCACTGTATAGCATAGGTAGTTCATGGCTGTAATGCTAGACTTGACTGAGTAATATCCATGAGACTTCTAAGAAAGCCTAACAACTAAACCATCATTCAAATCTATGCTCCAAGTACAGATGTTGAAGAAGATGAAACTGAAAGCTTTTGTGCAAACATCCAAGGGGAAATTGATCGCACAAAACATATTTATAATCATAGGTGACTGGAACGCAAAAGGGAAACAAAGTAGAGCAAAATGCTGTTGGAAAATTTAATCTAGGGGACAGAAATAAACACATGCTTCAAGCAACTGAACAGACAACATCACCAAAATGGTCAAGAATAGAAATCAACTTGAAAACATAATTGGAAACAGAAGATGGAGAGGCTGTATTCTTTCTGTCAGAACAAGACCAGGAGCAAATTGTGGTACTGATCATGAACAGTTAATATCCAACATTAGAGTAAATTGGAAAAAGAACACTAATCATAATACCAACGTATAATTTAAACCACTTTCCTAATGAACTGAATTCTTCATAAGGAAGAGGTTTGCATTAGTAAACTTAAATGACATTGAATGCGAGGAATTGTGAATTGAAATCAGAGAAATCATTAAGGAGGAATTCAAACAGATGATTCCTGTAAGAAAAAGAAAAGAAAAACCTAGACAGATGGTGGAAGAAACACTTAAAATTGTAAAGGACAGATGAGAAGCAAAAGTAAGAAATGGCAGAAATGCAAGTTTTCAGTTACTATTACGTAGAGACATAGAGAACTCTCACTATTAGCAGTGCAAAGAAATAGAGGAAAATCAAAAATGAAAAACAAGGGTTCTCCTCCAAAAGATCCAACAATTCAAAGGAAAATATAGGCATAGATTATATTAATCTATAATTAATTAATTAATTAATTAATTAATTAATTAATTAATTAATGGTGAATCTACAGCCAAGAAGCACAATGTCTGACCAAAATATCTTGTCTTAGGCTTAGCTGCTCTAGTAATTGCTCATACATATTTGCTTCATTAAACATTCATTATTTATACTGCATGTTTTTAAAATCTCAAAATTATTATTTTAATGTTTAGCATCTTATATGTATTTTATACTGTCTTTGTGAAGTCTTATTCAATAATGCTGTATTCTGCTATGGCATACAAAATAAATATATAAACAAATAAAATCTAAAATATGCAGATGACAATATCTTACTTGGAGAAAGGAACAATGACTTGAAACAGTGATTAGTGAAATTGAAAGAAGATCACTCTGGTAAAAAAAAAATATGAAACAAGTGTATCAGCTAAGGTTGTCCACAGCTTGGAGCAGTTTACTTATTTGCTACAATAGAAAGAACAGGATATCTTTGCAGAGGATGACTCTTTGTTGACATCGCACTTAGGACTCTTCCTGCCTTTTAGATCTAAGTTACTGGAGGAAGGGGTTGCAGTGTGATTAGGATGTGGAGGATTTTATCCTGATGAACTTCATTAGATTCAAGGCTACCAGTCTGAAAACATAACAGTGAAACAGTTATGAAGCAATCATTATTTATTCATGCTGCTAAACTGCACTTTGCTGAGGTAGAGAATAAAGGTTTTGTACCTACAAAGAAGCAAGATATTTAAGGCAGAACCACAAGGGGGCAGAGGGATCTGAGTTTGTTTTCTCCTCCAGAAAATGGCACCTTTGTCAAAGGGGTGACCCCTGGATTTGACTCATCCTCACAATGCCCTTTTTCCATATTCTCTCCCTCCCTAGCCCCCTTGTATACGCATATGCAAGTGCACATACACAACAACACACACGTGTAAACACAGCAGCATGCCCCAATGACTGTTCCATTTGCTTCAATCTGTGGTTTTCCTGTAACCCCTGTAGGCTGTCTATAAAGTCTGATGTTCCTGGACTAAGTTCCTAATGTTAGCGAATCTATGGCATGGGTGCCAACGGTAGCATGCGGAGCCCTTTCTGTGGGCACCAGACATCGCCCCCTCACAGCCACAGCACTTCCCCCTCTGCTCGGAGCACACCACTGTGCTCCGTGCAGAGAGCCGAGTGAAGGGGAGGCAGCAGCTTGTGGGCTCCTTCGTGGGCTCAGTTTACTCCCTAGGCGTGCCGCTCAGGGCATCCCAAAAGTGGCGTGGCTGGAGAGTAAACTGGAGCTATAAAGGAGCCCACAAACTGCTGCCTACTAGAGATGGGCACAAATTGAAAAAATGATGTTTTGGGATTTGTTTTTCATTGAGGGTCCGTTTCAGTTTGTTTTTGTTTTTCATGAATTTTTTGAAAAAACTTCATTTCGTTTTTTCGTTTTTCATTTTTCGTTTTTACCCGCTTTTTGCGCGACTTAAAGCATTTCCGTACGCGGACATCCCCCAACATCCCAGACCAGAGGGAAAACACTAAAAAAAAGATGCTGGCAGAGATACAGTATAGACTAGGTATGCAGGGAGGCTGCAAAGACAGCGGCAGGCGTTGCCCTGGGCATAAGGCAGCCGCAGAGTGACTGCACTGCGGGCAGGGGAGGGTACTCACCGAGAGGTACGCACGCACACAGGGAGGCTGCAAGAGAAATCTCTTCTTTCTCTCCCCTAAGAGCCAGGCTGCAGCCAGCAGGAACACAGAGACACACACCTGCCTGGCTGGCCTAAAGTAACGAGTCACAGAGACAGCAATACCACCATAACTCCCATCACAGACTGTGGCTGCCACACCTACCCAGCCTGCAACCTGGGCATGCTATTGGTTGAAATTGTCCAAGAATTTACATGATCCCATCACATGGCTTTCATCCATCTTGTGGCTGGAATCCATTTTGTGTCATCCTTAAAGGGAAAAGAAAAAATACGTCGCAATGGGAGAAAGACAAAAACAAACATTTTAAGGACCTCAAACCCCTGGTAGGTAATAATTTCAAATAATTATCACTGCGTTTTTATGGATGTCCAGGGCGTTTTAATACCCAAGAAATCAATATTAGGCATCTGGGAGCCATTTTGGGTCGATTTCCCCTAACTCTCCTTACAGGAAAAAAAATACAGCTATCTGAGAAAAGACATAAATGCACGTTTTAAGGACCCCAACCCCCCTGGAAGGTATTATCAGGCAGAATAAATAATTATCGCTGGGTTTTTACGGATATTCAGGACGTTTTTTAACATTTAAAAACAGCTCACTTCATTGTGTGTCGCCATTAATGAAAACGAAATGTAACGAACCTAATTTTCGTGGTTCTGTTTGGTTCGTTCCAATTTCATCATAATTTCTGTTATTCGTTTTGTTACATAATGGAACGAATAATGAATAACGGGATGATTCCCCCCCCCCATTTCGTGCCCATCTCTACTGCCTACCCTTTGCCTGGCTCTCTTTAATGAGCCATTTCAAGACTGCCAAAATGGCTTTGTGAAGAGAGCTGGGTGAAGGTGAGGCAGCAGTTTGTGGGCTCCTTCATAGCCCCAGTTTACTCTCCAGCTATGCCGCTTTTGGGATGCCCTGAGTGGCATGGCTGGGGAGTAAATTGGAGCTACAATGGAGCCCACAAACCACTGCCTCGCCTTTGCCTGGCTCTCTTCACTGGGCTGTTTTGAGATTGCCAAAATGGCTCTGTGAAGAGAGCTGGGCAAAGAGGAGGCAGCAGTTTGTGGGCTCCTTCATAGCCCCAGTTTACTCTCCAGCCACACCACTTTTGGGATGCCCTGAGCGGCATGCCTTGGGAGTAAACTGGAGCTACAAACAAGCCCACAAGCCGCTACCACTCCCCCTGGCTTTCCTGATGGTGTAGCACCCCATGCACCTCTCTGCCCAGGACAGAGAGATGGATTGCGTATCTTCAGGAAAGCAAGGATTGAAGAGCAGGTTTTTGAATTGCCCATGGCCACAGTGAAGGTGGTGTGGCTGTGGGAAATTCAAAAGCCTGCTCTTTGATCCTTGCTTTCCCAAAGAGTAGCACCCTTCAAGAAAGCGAGGATCAATGAACAGGGGTGCTACCCTTCAGGAAAGCAAGGATTGAAGAGCAGATTTTTTTTTAATTTTCCACGGCCTCAGCAAGGGTGCTGTGGCCATGGGAAACTCATAAGAACATAAGAAGAGCCATGCTGGATCATGCCAAAGGCCCATCTAGTCCAGGTTTCTGTATCTCACAGTGGCCCCACCAGATGTGTCTGGGAGTGCACAAGACTGGATATCTGTCTCCTGATACCACTCCCTTCAAAACCTGCTCTTCGATTCTTGCTTTTCCGAAGGGTGCTCCCCTTTGGGAAAGCAAGAATCAAAGAGCAGGAGTGCTACCCTTCAGGAAAGTGAGGATCAAAGAGCAGGCTTTTGAATTTCCCGCGGCCACAGTGAGCATGCTGTAGCTGTGGGAAATTCAAGAGCCTGCATCGCTTTCCCAAAGCGTAACACCCCTGCTCTTCGATCTTCACTTTCCCAAATGGCCGCGCCCGAAGCAGTTGTAACCTGGGGTACCACTGTATTCAGGTTAATTTGCCATGTTGGCACTTTGCGAAAAATAAGTGGGTCTTGAATCGCAGATTGGGCACTTGGTCTCTAAAAGGTTTGCCATCACTGGACTAGAAGATAGATGCCAGCTTGCTGCTGGTTAGACACAATGCAGTCTTCAAAGTATACAGTCCTTTTCTTGCACAGTGTGGCAGCCTCCAAAAAGAGCCCCTTCTAACGCTTCAGCTAACCACAGAGCATCCTGGACTATTTACAAACCATTTCACTTTCACGTGCAGCCTCACAGAGAGAGTTCCTGTCTGTAGTTATGTCCCCTGTGGAGTCGGCAAGCGAAAGAGCCTGCAGCTTCATAGACCCTTTTCTTTTAGTGTGTTCTTTTGTTTTGTTGCTGTTATGCCTTGCAAAAAGGAGGCTTTGAAATTAAGCAGTAACCAACTTCAAATTAGAGCAGCATTGGGCCAGTGGCCAAATGAAATGCACATCATTTATTTCAATGAAATAAAATAAAATCCAACCTTTTTTTAAAAAAAAGTCCCTTCTTAAACCCCACCAAAATTATTTGCTTTTGAAGTGTTTTTTAAAAATTATTTCCTCTGTACTTTTCTGCCCTTTTGGATTTTATATGTGCACCTGGTCCCAGGGAAAATGCTAATGCAAATGTTCCCAACAAGAAACTTCACTGTGCAGATGTCATCCTACCTTTGCCAAAGCAATGACAAAATCAATCTGCCAAGGTATGAAATAGTGAATTTTTTTCCTTTAGATTTTTGGTTTCTATGGGAGTGCATAAGAGAACAAGAGAAGGGTTGATCAGAACGGGATGTGATTTTGTCTGTGGGCTGTGTCGCATCAGACACTTCCATTTCTTTTGGAGGAACAGACTTCTGGGCTGGAAGAATTGTCTGGCCTGGAGAGTCCCTGGAATCTGAGGCAAGATGTAGAAGGAGCAAGCTGTTTGGCAGCATAGTACCAATGCGTAGGAGCCAAGTGGCAGCAACACACACACACACACACACACACACACACACACACACACAAGTGTACCATACATGATCACATAGACATTGTGTTTATATATTTTGTGATTGCATCGACACTATGTTTTTAATTGTTAGTTTCCTTCAGTCATAACGTGTCATGGAATTTTTCATTCTCTTTTTAACCACTTCATTCTCTTGTAGCTCTAACGTAATGTTGTCTTTTAATGCTGTAAGAGGTCCCTCACTTCCCTGCTCTCAATTACTTGAATATGTCTTCAGTGTATTGGACTGTATATTGGCCCTCATTACTGTAAGCTGCCTTGGGTCCTTTTCCAAGGAGAAAGGCGGGTAAAAATACTCCAAAATAAATAAATAAATAAATAAATATCTTTCAGAGGCCACCAAATTTTAGAGTGTTCCACTCCGCAGAGGAACAGACTCTGCTTTTCCCTTTTAACAGGATTGTCTCCAGTCAGCAGAGATGCACATGCATTGATTCCAATGCATACAGAACCAGCACCAGTGGTCCAGAATGTCAAAGAGAAGACAATGTGTGGGTCCACTGGGGCCTGTTCAGGGTGGCTGGGTTCCAGTAGGGTTTCATGTTTGTTTGTGAAAGTGTTTGCAGTCACAACAGTGTTTAATCCCAGGCACGTCTGCCTCTCTATTAATTTCACCAGATTTCAGCATACCTGCTGCGGATTATATTCAGAAGGTCTATGTTGTCTTTTATGTTCTTGGTCCTCAACAATAGTTGAGGAGTTGTCTGTACTTCCCACAAAGGAAAAGCATAATGAAGTACCTGATGTGGCCCTGCAAAAGCTGACAGGGCCACTTGAACAGAAAAGACCAGTAATTCCCTCATACCACCTTCTATGACCTTTGGCTACAGTGATAATTTGTTTGTATATCTGAGATATATGAGAGCTTGAAGCAGATTCTCTTTCAAAGCCTTCTTTGGCCATAATTTAGTGTCTAAATTCAAATCCCTGTATAGTTACCAGATTCCTTTGAAGCGATATCATAGAATCATAGAATCATAGAGTTGGAAGAGACCTCAAGGGTCATCCAGTCTAACCTCCTGCCGTGCAGGAAGCCCTATCAAAGTACTCCTTACAGATGGCCATCCAGCCTCTGCTTAAAAACTTCCAAAGAAGGAGACTCCACCATCTTCCGTGGCAGCATATTCCACTGCTGAACATCTCTGTCGCAAAGGTCTTCCTAATGTTGAAATGGAATCTCTTTTCCTGTAGTTTGAAACTATTGCCTAGTCTCTGAAGCCGTGGAAAACAAGCCAGCCCCCTCTTCGATATGACATCCTTTCAAATATTTAAACATTGGCTATCATATCCCCTCTCAACCTTCTTTTTGTGACTAAACATTCCCAGCTCCCTAAGCCATTCCTCATAAGACATATGTCCCCTGACCTTTAATCATCTTGATTGAACTTCTCTGGACCCGCTCAGGGTTTGTCAACATCCTTTTTAAATTGATGAGTGCAGAACTGTACACAGTACTCCAGGTGGGGTCTGACCAGAGCAGAATACTAGATAGTAACAGAGAACTACAAACTAGGCTTCTATTGATGCAACAAAGATTTGCATTGGCTTTCTTGGCTGCCACGCCACATTGCTGACTCAAGTTCAATTTGTGGTCCACCAAGACACCCAGATCCCTATCACAGGTACTATTCTCCAGCCAGGTGTCTTCCATCCTATATCTATGCAATTCATTTTTCTGCCTAGATGCAGGACCCTACATTTCTCTGTGTTGAAACTCATTCTATTTGCTTTGGCTCAGCACTCTAATCTGTCAAGGTCATTTTTTATTCTTATCCTATCCTCTAGGTAGGGAATTAGCCACCCCTCCCAATTTGGTATCATCTGCAACTTTAGTCAGTCTAATCTCGATTCCTTCATCCAAGCCATTAATAAAGATGTTGAATAGCACCAGACCCAGAACAGAACCCTGGGGCACCCCACTGGTCACCCCTCTCCATGCTGAGGGGAAGCCATTTACGATCACCCTTTGTCAGCCAATTACCAATCCACTTAACTGTAGCATTATCTATCCCACATCGTACTAACTTCTTTGCAAGTATATCATGGGGACCCTTATCAAGATAACTCAGCAGTGAGTTAAGAAGTAGGAATGGTGTTTACCTTTCAAGATATCTCTGTGTAACTTTTTATGTGAAATACAACCCCTGAAGAAGGCTTTTTCAGCTAAAACACGTTGGACATCTTTTCAAATAAAAAATATCTCTCTGATTTACTGTGACGACACCTCCCCTTTAAACGTGTGATTGTGATGAAAAATGTGAAGGGTAGGGAACCAACTTATTAACCTTCACAATATCCACTTGGCAATGCTGCCACCTTTTAAATCGTCGCCTTATGAACTGGGACAGACTCAGATGTATAACATAAAAATAATAATGAAGTTTATTGAGAAAATAAATAAATACAATAATGACTGATGTTGGTATGCATTGCCTTAAACATAAAATAGATTAATTCAACTCTTCAAGCTTCCCTGTCTTTAATAACCAGTAAACAGTAAAGCCCTCACTGCCTGACTGAACTCTAACAGAGCTGTGCTCTCTTAGCACTCACTCTCAACAACAACTCTTAACTCAACTCCTTTAACTCTCACAGATCAGGCTCCACCCTTTTTATACCATACAATCCCCCGCCCTCCTGCTGGGATTTGGCTGATAATTTACATATGTATTTCTCCTGAATCCAGGGTGTTGTCACACTTACTAACTAGTACAAGAAATAGTCTGCAAGCACTTAAGGAGGATTGAGGTGATTTTCCATGAGTTGTTATATGTTTTGGAAAAATATGTCATGTCAGACTAATCTGTTTTCTTTTTGGGTAGAATTACAAGCTTGGAAGATAAGGGAAATGCAACAGATATATTCTGCCTTTAGTTCAACAAGGCTTTCAGCAATGTCCCATGACATTTTTGTGGCCTAACTGGTAAAACAGGATAGACAATGCTACAGTGGCAGCCAATGAATGCTCACCAACAGCTTCTTGTCAACCTGGAGAGACCTGATAAGTACATAGGATGGTTTAGTAGATCCAATGCCCTCTGGGGTGACTATTCAGCATCTTTATCAATGATTTGATGAAGGAGTACAGGGAAATCTCATCAAATTTGCTGGAAGCACCAAACTAAGAAGAGTAAAATGCTTCAGAAGACAGGATCTGAATTCCAGTAGACCTTACCAGATTAGACAACTGGCCAAAACAACAGCATGTGTTTTAACAGGGAATAAATATAATGTTATTTTATTTATGATAGACACAATAGATGCATTGCTGGAAAAACATGCAAAAAAAAAAGATCCAGGGGTTTTCATAGACCATAAGGTAAACACAAGTCAACAGTATGATGCAGCAGGAGATTAAAAATACAATACCAGGATGCATTGACATGATGCACAGTGTCCAGATCAAATATTCCTCAAATGTTTGAATGGAAAACATTTGAGGAGTATTTGATCTGTTTATATGGAAAAATGGGGCAAGCTTGTTTTCTAGGACTCCTGAGGGTAGACTTTTTAAAAAAAATAGATTCAAATTAATTTTCAAAAAAGATTTTGACTAACCCTGAGGAAAACCTTTCTGACAGTCAGAGCTGTTTGACAGTGGGATAGACTGTCTTGGAAGGTGAAAAATTCTTTTTTATCGGAGCCTTTAAAAAGTTGAATGGCCATCTGTCAAGGTTAGATTAGCTGCGGATTTCCTGCTTTGGCAGGGGATTGGACTTGATGACCCTTCTGGTCCCTTCCGGCTGTACAGCTTGGTCATTGCATGACTCCTTCTCTGCATTTTCTTTCCCTCCAATCTCCAATGCTCATTCATCCAAAATGTTCCAGCAAGTATTTGATGATCAGCTCCAGGTACTATTGGGTATGATGCAACAGCACAGCAATACTTGAAGCCAGTGGTCTGGATCAAGAGAGTGGAGTGATGAGCAAGTAGATGATCATCTGAGACTGGATGTGTTCCTTGACCACCCTTATCTTTTTAAAACTCCAGATGAATATTCTTCTTGAGTTGGCTACAGCAGCTCTAAACAGCAAGGTGGTATGGCACCTATACAGGTCTCAAAGATTTGTCAGCTAATAAGTTGCTCTTCCTCCTGTTTTCTTTGCTCATTCATTTTACCTTGAATGATCAGTTGTAGCACTTAGGTGACAAAAATGTATGTGATTTTCCTTTCTGCCTTGTTATTAGAATCCCCTCCAGTCAAAGGCCCAGTAGCAGACTAGTGCAACTCCACCACTAAATATTAAAACAAATCTTAACAGGGTGGTAATGGTTTTCTGGATCTGTTTCAGTTCAGGTTGGGAACAGAAACTGCTTGAGTTGCTTTGTGGGATGCCTTGTGCTAAGACAGGAATAAAGAGCCTGCAGACATATGGGCTCTCCTAGACACGTAAGCTAATAAATACTATCCTATCATAGCTTCCTTCAGGCTAGGTACTCTGAAACAGGGGGGAATCTGGCTATGCTTCTACTTTGATTGTCAGTTTTACAGGGAGGCACTCAGAGGTCTGTGAAAATTCTCAGTCATCCAGGTGAAGTTATCTAGAAGTTGAGTCATGGCAACTGACTTTTTTTCTTGTTATGTAAAAACATTTTGCTGCTCCAAGTACCTTCTTCAGTCTGGGGAAGGTTGGCAGGCGACCAAGGTACCTACCAGCCTTCCTTAGAGTGAAGAAACTACTTGGATGAGCAGCAAAACGTTTCAACCTACCACCAAAGAAGTACTATAACTCAACTTCCAGAGGTACTCAGAAATTACTCTGCTCTTTCTAGTTGTGGTACCACATTTCTCCAGCGAGGAGGCGAGCTGATGATATTTTGAATCCATGCAGGAAAAAAGAGAAGATAACAGTCTTTTTGGAGCCAAATGAAGGCCTTTTTGTTTTCTCTGGCATTCTATTTTTCTACACAGTTTCCCCCCTCTTTGCTGATGGCTATGCTTTGGTTTTAGTGTGGCACTATATATTTACCTCCTGCTATTGATTTTATCTTGTGGCATTTTATATCTTACACTTTTAGTGTGCTTGTAAATCTGAGAATTTGAGATATTAGGTGACCTAAATATTAAATAAATAAATTCACAGGGTTTGGACCTCCTGGCTGGCTTCTCTGCTCAGAGGCAAAGAACATTTTCCAGACAAAGGTTCAAAACCTGATTAAAGATAATAAGGGAGGTGTTAGAAAGGGGCTGACAGCGTTTCCAATGGGTTTATTGATCTTCTCTACACTTCATTAGTGCATCTCAGCTAAGAAAGTGCTTCTACAATCTGTGTGTTGTGGGGATTTTTCATCCTGCGGTGCAGTGCAGTGCTGAGGTGGTCAGAGATGGAGGTTCAAGGCAGGTTCAGAAAGCAAATCCCCTCAGGAAGTATTATGTGAGCAGGAGGAAACATTAAGGAGAGCTACAGCCAAGATCTGAATTAAGCAGAACTCCCATGAAGGAAAGCAAGTTGGGGCCTAACCAAACCCAACATAATAGTGGCAACCATTATTGTTCTTCACACTTCTTCTCTGCCATGAACAAAATCCAGTAGGCAACTTCTGTTTCCCTACACATGGAGGGGTCAATCAAGAAGCAGATTTACAGATGTTGCTACCACCATCATGTGCTGCTTCACAATTTTTAGAAACTAAGAGTTAATGATAGAGGACTACTGGGCCACTCCACTCAGTTTCCAGGATTCCTGTCTCTAAGTAGGCATGTAATGCCTGGGTTCTTTCCATCACCTGAATTAAATAAGAAAAGACTCCAATGTCAGAAGCATTGTTTCTATTGCTCTCGGCAATTATGTTGGTTTGCAAGATTAGTTTTTTCACATTTCAAAATAATGCACATGATCAAGAAGTGCAAAAAAAAAGTCACTTTCTTGTATGAATTATCAAACATACTACCCCTTTTTAGTTGTTGGAAGGAGTGATGTTATTAATTCAGCCAGGCCTTTTGAATGTTCCTGTATACAAATGTGCACAGGTGTGATTAGGGGACCTGCCCGTGCCTCTGCATTTGTGGTTTTTTGTTTTTGTTTTTCAAAATGCTTACCTTGTCCTTGTGTTGGATGCAAGAACTCTCACAAGGGGCAGAGAACTGCCAGCTGGTCATTTTGCTTGTTGAAACAGCCAGGGTCCCCAGGAAATACACAGCAGGCAAGAAGTCCTTCACATCCCTGCTTTGAAGATAAAAATGCTGAGTGGTCTCAACTTCAACTCAGTTTACCCCATTTCTCTCTCAATCTCTCTCTGGCTCCCCCCCCCCCCCCATTTTGCATTAAACTACAGTGTTAGACTTGGGAGCATGATTGGCCAGCCAGGAGACACTAATTGCAGATGATATTCAAATTCACAGAAGAATTTGCTTTGATCAGATAGGCTGGTGCCTCTGGGTGTTGATCTGAGAGCTTTCCAATAGAATCATAGAATAATTACATTGGAAAGGGGCCTATAAGGCTATCAATGCCACCCGCCTGCTCAAAGCAGGAATCGAACTCAAAGGTGATTTGACAGATAGTTGCCCAATTGTCTCTTGACTGCCTCCAGCGTTGGAGCGCTCACCACCTCCCAAGGTAATTGGTTCCATTGCTGTAGTACTATAACATTTAAGAAGTGTTTCCTAATAGTCAGCCTAAATCAGGCTTCTTGTAGATTGAGCTCATTACTATATGCCCTGCACTCTGGGATAGTCAAGAACAGATCCTGCTCCTCCTCCGTATGAACACCTTTCAAGTATTTGAATAGTATATCTCCTATGTCATTTTTCTCAATGCCAAATATGCCCAGCTAGTTCAGTCTTCAATGCCAGTCTCCTAATCATACTTGTTGCCTTCCTCTAAATTTGCTTCAGTTTGTTAGCCTCCTTCTTGAAGTGTGGCATCCAAGACTGGACACAATAACACAGTACTCTAGAAAGATGAGGCCTTACCATCGCTGAATGGAGGGGGACTAGTAGTAACCTCACCGGATTTGGAGACTGAAGCTTTGTTAATGCATCCTAAAATCTCATTGGTCTTTTTTTACAGCCACATCACACTGTTAGCTCGTATTCACATTTTGATCTGCAACAAGTCCCATGATCCTTCTCACTTGTAGCATTACCGAGTCAAGTACCCCTCATCTGTAGCATTACCGAGGCAAGTACCCCTCATACTGTGGATTTCCTCACCCCATGAATAGAACTTTGCACTTATCCCAGTTAAATTTCACTCTGTTTTCAGTCCAGTGCTCAAGCCCAACATGATTTTCCTGAATTTTGTTCCTGTCTTCCAAGGTATTAGCTATTCCAGCCATTTTTATATCATCTGCAAACTTGATAATTTTCCTTCCTCTGCTTTTCCATCCCTCATTCCCCATATTATGTGTGTTACCATAAAGCACATGAGAGAGAGAGAGAGAGATTAGGCTGCAGTTGAGTACATGTACAAAGGGAAGACACTACGATTTATCTAGGCTTCATGTAACTTTCAGCATTGCTGCTGTCATATAAAGACTGGTATCTACATTAATGATTGCTAGCTACATTAGTACAAACAACTCAGGGAGTTGCAGATCAAAACACACATCCTCCATTTCCTTTTGCCAGCAACAAGACAGTGCAAGTGTCAGCATGAATCAGCCAATCCCCAGGGCTAGCCATGGGCTACTGCTTTTTAGGTGTGGGGTTGCTCCATTTTGGTTTGTTTCTGGCATGTGTAATAACTGGCTTCAAACCAAAGTAGAGTTGGCTGCTTTAAATTTTGCAGATGGTTTCAATTTCCCAATATCAGAACGTTTAGACATTTAGTGATATTGGGAAATGAAAATCTTCCTCTGCTCCTCCATGGAGGAGTGCTCATGCATGTGACCTTTTAGAGAGGGGGAATAAAAATTGAAAGCTTCCTTCTGAAAGGAGTAGACACTGGGATTTGTTTGTTTGTTTGTTTACTTAAGGGTCAAATAGGATCACTTGAGGTGCATAGGCCATGTGGATGCAGGGATCACACCAAATGGTATAAGTGATCTCTATGTGGCCTTAAGCTATTTTATTTAACCAAATTCAACCTGCTGCAGTTGAATTGTCAAGCAAAGTCCTCCCTGCCTTCATACTCCGTCTCCAGCACTGCAATGAAGAAGGGTTAAATAGGAGTGTTGCAACAATTTTATTTGTGAATTTTGTTGTGTTTCAAGTTGGTATTTTACATAGCAGACACAAAAGCATTTGGGAGAACTCAATGAGCTTGCCATTGGTTTCAGGAGAAGGGACAATGCTCCTACACTCTCAACTTCATCACTGTGGTTTTAGATTTGTATTATGGCTATTTTAACTGTGTTTTTATGTGAATTGTTAGATATCCTGACTGAGCTCTCATGAACAAGGTAGGAATATAAATAAAGCAAGATAAAATAAATGTGTCTATTTGCACATAAACAGTAAATTCCCTAAATCAGTAGTGCTCTCTTGCTACAAGTAAAATGAGACTTTGAATGCTAGACCCCAGAGAGTTCTGTGAAGAAGTTGTGGAATATGAAATAGGAAACTGGCTTATAACAGACAGGTAAACCCTGGTTTAGCAGTTAGAATGCCTTGTTGATGTGTTTATTTACACCTTTCCTTGTATTCAAATGAGCCTCAAAGTGACAGAGAGCCAACTGTAGGAGGACAAAAATAAACCTCAGTCATTCCTGGACAAGGAGTTAATCATGAGTTGTATGAACAGTGGGTGGCGCTGAATCATAGAACCATCGAGTTGGAAGGGGCCTATATGGCCGTTGAGTCCAACCCCCCTGGCTCAATGCAGGAATCCTAATCAGAGGATATCCAACAGATAGTTGCCCAATTTTCTCGTAAATGCCTCCAGCTTTGGAGTGCTCACCACCTCCTCAGGTGGTTGGTTCCAGTGAAGTGTGTGCCCAATAAGCTGCAGGGCCAAGTGATGCTTGGAGGCCAGTGTCCTTCATAACAATGAGAAGAGTGGGAAGCTTTTACCCCAGTGGGTAACTGCTGGGACCAGAGATGGCAAGTAACCAGGGTGGGGACCTGAGTAGTGGGAACTTGTTGTCAAGATGAACCCAAGTCACACCATTGACTCAACTCAGACCTGTGACTTGGAACCTATCTACCCTCTCCCTTTTTTTTTTCTGGGGAAAAGAGCTTGTTTTTAATAGGGACTTGGGAGTAAGAACTTGGGACCAAGGACTTGGACTTGGACTTGGTACCCGGTCCCAAAGACTTGTTGCCAACATGCTGGAAGTAGCAAATTAAAGTAACACCACTACCTGTAATAAGTTCCTCTTGGAGGTATAAAAGGCTGCAACAGAGTTCAGTGTGAAATAAGGTAACAAGTGATAATGATACTGACCTGTCTTGATGGGCCAAGCAATGTCTTGTAATTCTTTTTAAAAAGTTATTTTTAAAGATCATTTTTGGCATTTTTCATGGATATTTTGCATTCTTTCTTTAAAAATTGGTGGTGTTAGAAAGATGACTCAACAACGTACAGTATTTGCAGCAGATCAGTGAGAAAACATCACTGCACAGGCTGATCAGCAGTATGCTCTAGAACAGTCTTTCTTAACCTGGCACTTTCCAGATAGTTGAACTACAAAACCCATTATCCCCAGCCCAGCTAGTAATTGGGCTCTGTGATTTGTATAGGTCTGGCAAGTGCCAGCTTGGCAACTTAAACTCTGCAAACAGCATGTCTGAAGGAACCGACAACAAAACATGCTGCTAGCCACCAGGTGTCACCTAAAATGTCACATGCCACTTTCTCTGCCAGCCCTATAGTTTTTCCAATAATAACCACTAACAGTAATTTAACGTGTTCAGCCTTTTCCCCTCTCCCACTGTTAAAATGAACAGATTAGATTTCCAAATGCCCTAAGCCTTTTCTACCAAAATCCATTCTCAGTTTGCTGCCAGACTGGTCTCCCCTTCTGGAAGTGCAACCTCTCTGTTGTTTCAAGCTATATTTGGTTCAACTGGGATGGCTGCTCTTCACCTAAAGCAAACCACTGATTTATTAAAGTAGCTGTAGACCAGAGAGAAGGTCAGCCATTTTCCTGCTGAAAGCCTTGTTCACCACACTCTGACTCATCCATCTGGTTCCTCACTTCCTGTTCCTTCCCCACATTCTACCTCTCTATTACTGCTGCTGTTTAATCTGTCTTCTTGATATACTGCTGCATCTTTCAACAATTCAAAACAGATTTGTATGTGTGTGTGTGTGGTGGGTGGAGCTAGAGTTTACATATAGCCCTTGGAGAGGCCCAGCCTTTACTACTGGTCTGTTATTCTGTCACTCAAATAGGGTGCTCCTTTTACCACCTTTCCACTTCTTGTGTGTTGCAACACAGGAGCTCCGTCATTCCCTTTAACTCTGTTGTCTTCATTCTGAGGATTGGGTTCATGCATGACACTTTCACTGGTAGGGTCACAGTCTTTTCCTTCTCCTGCAGGAAGCATAATGTTGACTGTTTGACTGTCCCATTTCAGCGGTCCTGATCCTGCAAGTCTGGAGCTGATTTTGTAGGCTGCTTGCTCATACCTTGCATATGCCTTCTGTTCTGCCTCAGTTGTCCTTAATCTGTAATGACTTTGTAGGATCTGTTTTCCACTGTACCCTCAACACTGGCCTTTTGCCATTCTTTTGCATGAGGACTTGCTGGGTGCACCCAGACTGTTTCTCCTTTCCATAATGGCCTCAGACCCCTAACTCCTTTGTTATTTTGTGACATTTGTTGATACCGTCATTGTCTGAACTGCTTCCGAGTATACATCTCATGGCCTTCCTGTGGCCTTAACAAACATGGGTAACAATGTCTTTGTCCTTCATCCCATCAGTATTTGGAATACTCTAGGAGGGTATATTGCAATGATCCCATGAAGTCATCTCCTAACCCCCCCCCCTTTTGCCTTTGGCAACAGTTGCTTAGCCATCTTTACTGCTGATTCTCCCTTTCCCTTGCTCTGTGGATATCCTGGAGAGGAAGTCTTCTGCTAAAATTCCCATTTGGTCCTATACCTCTTGAATTCTGCTGAGGTGTATTGTGGGCCATTATCAGAGAACAGAGTATCTGGTATACCATACCTTGCAAAATGGGCATTGAGCTTCCTGATCACCCCAGTGAACTGAGTGTCCTCTAGATCAGCGGTTCTCAAACTGGGTGCCACGAGCATATGCCAGGGGTGCCTTGGCAATAATATTTAATTTTCACTAAGATTTAGCAATTTAGCAGTAGAATCCATTGTTATAACATGGCAACACCATTATCTCCTTGTCTATGCTACGTCTGCCACTCGTCAGCCATTCTTGTGGTCATGCATCATTTGTTTCAAGTGGTACAGGGTTGTTGTCATTGAAAAAAAAAAGATTCCAGTGGATTTGATGGTAAATTTGTATTCTTTTCTCATAAGAGACTGCTTATTTAGTGAATATAATGTTTCATGTATGGCTAGAGACTGCTTATATTTTTCATCATAGTTCTATATAGAGATGGGCACGACCAAGAATTTTTCCCCCCGAATTGTCGTTTTTCGGGACGGGTCCGTTTCGGCTCATTTCCGTTTTTCGCGAAATTTTTCAAAAATTTGTCGTTTCGTCGTGTCGTTTGTCATTTGTCGTTACCGCCGCGATTTAACGCGACTTGACTTCCAGTTCCCAGAGCATGGGGTTAGGGGGTAAGGGCTAGGCTTAGGGTAACGGTTAAGGTTAGGGTGAGTTAGTGGGCTGTACCTCTGGGTGCCTCTGGCCCACTAAGAACACAGTGTACTGGTGTATGGGTTAGGGTTAGGGTTAGGATTAGGATTAGGATTAGGGTTGGTGGGCTTTTAATGCCCTCTCTGGCACATCCAGAAGTCTCAGCAAAACCTGGCCATGCGATTGGTGGAATGGCTCCAAAAATTTGCATGGTCCCGTCCCATGGCCAGCCCATCATTGCGCATGTGCAGGTGTAAAAAATAAAAATAAAATAAAATAAAATCAATGGAGACGTTTTGTTGCAAGAAAAACCCACTGCTGCAACTATAAAAATCAGGCAGTTAAAATACCTAATTTTCGCATGTTTCTGTGGTGCTTTGGTGGGTTTTTGGACCACGATTTAAAAAAATAATATTGCGGTTGCCATTTTAGATCCCCCCGCACCGCATGGCAAATGGAGACGCCGAGGATGCCCCCTCCCAGCCTGGTACCAGCAGCCCAGGACAGGAGGGGGGAAAGGCTGGAGTGGGGACCCCCCCCCAGAAACCACCCCTCTGGTAGGTGCCCTCAGGCAGGCATATTTTCGCCTGCTTTTTTGGCCAGGAATCGGGGTTTTTTTAATTTTTAAAACTTTTTTTCTGTGCCGCTTGGCATCGTGCGATCACTGCGATGCCAGGAATGACAACGACAAATCAGACCCAATTTTTCTTTTGTCGGTTCGAGTTCGAGTTCTGGGGGAGTAACTGTCGTTACCGTTTCCATTGCGTAATGGAAACGAGTAACGGAAACGGAAACGAGAATTTCGTCAAGTCGTGCCCATGTCTAGTTCTATAAAATTAAAAATGTTTTGATAAGATGTTAGTTTTTAAGTTATGAGGTAGACAAATTTGCAATGCATTACACATACTAACTCAGCAAAGTAATCAAAATCAGCCACATAACCATGATACTGTTTCAGGAGGGGCCTGCAATGAAATGATTTTTATTTATTTACTTGACTCCCTACTTTTATTGCAGAATTATGGACAATTGGCTAAAAACTGGGTCTTTAAAACGGAAAGGTGGTGAGCTCACTGAAGCTTCTGAAGTGACTAATTCAATAACCAGCATTGGGGGAGGAGACGAAATATCCCAGCAGACACCTGCGAGCCTAAGTCTTCCAAGTTTGTCTGCCTTAGTTCATGGAAAGGCAACTCATGACCAAAAGGAAATTCAAGGAAAAATAAGAAAATATGATCATACCTACCTCATTTTGTTTGGCTTTGTTCCGGTTGGGAAAGAACAGGCACCGTAAGGGCGATGTGTTAAGTGTCATAAATTGCTAATGGCTGCTTCTTAGTTCCATCCAAATTAACAAGACATCTGGAATGCAATCATTCTGATCTAGTACATAAAGGTAAAGAAATCTTCAAATGCTGCACTTTATCTCTTCAGGCAGGGTCATCCATGATGGAGGGAATTTCTAAAAATGAAAAAGAAAACACAACTGAAGCCCCATACTATTGTCAAGACACTGATTAAATCTTGTGTGAAGTATGTTGTTAAGTTACATGTTAGGTTCAGACATGGCCAAGAAGATTGATACTGTGCAGGTGTCAAATAGCACTGTACGCAAGTGAATTTACACACTTTCAGAGTCTGTGGAGAAAGAGCTTATAAGAAGATTGAAATCTGAAGTTTTTAAGTTTACAGCTTGATAAAAGTACCAACGTTGCGGGACTTGCTGTTTTTCTTGTGTTTGTGAGGTATTTATTCGAAATGCAAATAGATTAAGAATTTTTGATGAGGGAAGTGCTTGAAACTTACACCATTGGTGATGAAAATTTCAAAGCTATCGACAAATGTATACAGAAAAATGATTTGGAATGGAGCAAACATGTGGATATTTGCAATGGTTGGGAGCTGTGTCTAGGATGAAGCAAGTGGCAGGAAATGCCACCAGCAGCCACTGTGTTATCCATCAGCATTCTCTGGCTACTAGAAGGATGCTGCAATATTTAAAAGTCGTATTGGAGAGTGCTATGAAGATGATTAATCATGTTAAGAGCTGTCTGCTTCAAGCACTCCTTTTAAAACTTACTGCCGAAGATCTGGGTATGGCTCACTTCCACCTCTTGCTGCACACAGAAGTGCGGTGGCTATCAAGGGGAAAAATTTTCGCCAGACTTTTTGAACTAAAAGATGCACCGGTGGTCACATTTACAGAGGAGCCTTTTATCCAACAATTAACTGATGTTGATTGGCTGTTTAATTTGGGATAACTTTCTGACATCTTTGATAAACTAAATGAAAACACCACTTCTGTTCAAAGGAAAGAAGAGGCACAATTAAAGAAAATAATAGCCTTGTGGAAAATAATTACATTTTTAAAAGCATGTATTGAGAGCAGAAACATCTCCAGCTTTCCTCAGTTACAAGAATTGTCAAAACAAATGAGATCAACCTTCAAACCAACTTCCTTGAAATTGTTATTGCCCACTTGCAAAGTTTGGAAAGAATCATAGTTGATCCATATGCACTGTTTTTTCTTCTTTTCCTAAGTATTCAAACTGTGCCACAAAAAGTAACTGTGCCACAAAATTTTTTTAGCCTGACAAGGGTGCCAAGGCAAAAAAGTTTCAAGAACCACTGCTCTAGATAATCCATTTCCAAAAACCTGGAGTAAAAGTCTGCTGTGACCATGTAGTTTCTGTCACTGACACTGAACAGGTCAATTCTTATCTTCTTCCAGGGTAGGCATCTCATCCATTGATGGGGTCAAGTGCAGGTTTCTCTTCAGTTCCATTTATTTCATGTTTAGTATTGGCAGTTCATTGCACACATTCCCTGACACACATGAATTAAAAAACCCTTATGAATTCTTCCCACATTCTGGTCATAGCTGTCAAGTTTTTCCTGGCACTGGTGGGATGAGAGGAGAGAGGTGGAATGTGCAGGCGCTAATGCGCGCATGCACCAAAACAAGCCTACACACACGTGTGTGTGCACACCACGCGCCCCTCCCACCATGCTGAGCCACAGTCCCCTCTCTACCCAGTTCCCAGGGCATTTAGAATTTAAAAGATGAAACAGGTGCCTGCCGCTGCCGCATCACCTGTTGTCACCTGCCACCGGCTCCGGGTGCACCATGGCATCACCCACTGCTGTTTGCTGCCTGCTACAGGCTCTGAGCCCACGCCGACTCTCCCACTTGTGCCCACACAAGGTGCAGTGTGGCGGAGAGCAGTGCTTCTGGCCAGGAGGGGACATGCCACAGGTGAGCCCGGCCCCACCTGGAGCCACACTGGCCCACTGCTCACCCAGCCCAACCTCTGCCTCTTCTACCAGCGGATGGGTGGTGGGTGGGCGAGGGAAGGAGAGGCGGTGGGGGAAGTCAGCCTTAGGGATTCACTCTGCCAGACGAGACATGTGCATTGGAAACAATAGGGTGGGAGGGGGCCTGGGGCTGCAGAGAGCCCTGCTTCCTCCATCCAGTGCCACCAACATGCGCAGAACCTCTCAGCCATGAACAGGACGTTCTCCTTGGTTTGTTCCCCCCCCTCCCATCACCTGGGTTTTGCTGCTCTGTGGCTCCGCAAAAAGCCTCCCTGTCATCTGCCGCCACCCGGGACATTTCTGGGAAAATAAATCTTCCGGGAAGGTGGCAGGACAAAGGCTGAAAAACGATAGTGTCCCGGCCAAACCGTGACACTTGACAGGTCCGATGCTGGTGTACCTGAGAGCCAATGTAGTATAATGAATATAGTGGGTTTAAATCCCTGCTCATCCACAGAAGCTGATAGGGAAGGCAGTAATGGCAAACCACTCCTTGAACATCTTGCATATCTCGAAAATGATGTTAGGGTTGTCATATAACAGCAGCAACATAACCACTTGTAAACACCAGGAGGAACAGCTGCAACTTAGTTGACCATTCCTGAAGAGAAGTATCATGTAAAGAATGCAATGCAGTCATTATTTTTATTTAAAGCCACTTGCAGATTTCCCCACATGTGGGTAAATCTAAGTTACACGAAGTAATGGTTTGTATTTTAGCTCCGTACTGCTAAACTGCTCTCTTCTCTGTGCTTCCCCCTCCTGTGCTGTATTTTTCCATTTGCCGTTCGTTGGCTGAGAAATCTTGTGCTGTGTACCTCTGACCTTGACCTGGGTGAACTCACTGCAGAGGCAGCGGAGAGAAAGCTCAGCAGGCCGCCTTGTTTTCGTGTTGGCGGCGGGGAGCCTCTCCTACTGTCTGATATTTTGCAGGCACTGCAGCCTCGTGAAAGTCTTATCCTGGCTCTTTCAAATCCTCCCCAGTTGACACACAGAAAAACCTATGGGCACCCTCAGCCAAAGAGAAGGATAAGCCTCAACACGTCACATCTCACATCTTCATAAGGCTGGTGTGCTATTCTAAGCTGTCCTCTCTTGTCTGCATGCCCTAAAGGATACTGTTTAAAGCCCCACATCCCTTTGCACAGGCAAAAGCACAGAATGGTTTTACAGGGTGAGAGAGTGCCTTCCTGTTTCTGAGCTAAGAGAGAGACGTATTCTCCAAAGCTCAGCTTTGGCACTTGGTTGACAGGGAGGATAGATGTCCAAGCAAGCTCTCTTGCCCTGCTGATTTATACATCACTCCCTTCGTGCTTCCCTCATGGGCAGAGCCATCCACTATCTCCAGATGGTCTGCTTAAATTCTCCCTCCTGCCTCTCCTGCTGGAAGCTTTCCAAAATGCAGGTTCTCATTGCTGCTGAGAGTTGGAGGTGCCTGAGGATCAGACCAGATCAGGCAATCCTTGGTGTGGACGCCAATCAGAGAAGGGTGAGGTGGGGAGAGAGGCAGTGACTGCTGTCACAACCCATCAGCAGCTCTGTTTTAGCAATTGAGAATACCAAACAGTGACCTTGTAGTTGCGGGGTTGCCTGGATCTAATATTTGCCACGGTGAGTGACTGTCATGTAAATACCTCCTGCTCAGAAATCCAACCCTGATAAATCCAAAGGCAGGCAAAGATAACTTGGGGGGAGATGTGAATATATCTGTTTTTCAGGTGAAGAAGCAGAAGCTTTGCAGGCTGTATAGAGAGAAGCCCGATTGATTTTTCACAACCTAGGGCTGAGCATATTTACCACCAGCAGTAATGGTACGATCCAAATCAATGGTATTGACCTACCAAGAATGGAGAAGTTCAAATACCTTGGTTCCACAATAACAGCCGATGGGAGCCTAAGTCACGAGGGGACATCGACGATCAACAGTGCCTGGCTAAAATGGCGTACAACGTCAAGCGTCATGTGTGACACAAAGATCAGTGACTGTTATCGCACCATTGTTAGACCTACTGTGCTCTATGCAGGGCTGGCGTGTCCGTTAAGGTGAACTAGGCAGTTGCCTAGGGTGCCAAAATGGACAGAGGGCACTGGCCAGCCTGCTGACCCCCCTGCCGCCCCCTGCCGCTGGCCACCGCCGTCCGCCCCCAGACCCGTCGCTGTCCCCCGCCATCTGCCATCCGCCGCCCCCTACCCCCCTGCCGCCGCTGCCGCCCGCCCGCCTGCCCCTCACCTAGCGTGCAAAAAAAAAAAAACTAGCGCCGGCCCTGGCTCTATGGTGCAGAGTGCTAGGCAGTGATTAAAGAAACTGAATGTCGCCTTTGTGTCATGAAGATGAAGATGAAGATGCTGTGATGGACCTGTGGCCTCATGCAAAAGGATCGTATGTGCAATAATGATATGAGAACAAAATACGACATTGCACCTATCGCTGACAAGATGAGCGAAGCCCGACTACGTTGGTTTGGTCATGTCCAGTGTGCGGATCAGGAAACTCTGGCCAAAAGGGTCTCACCCTGCAGGTCAGTGGATCCTGACCGAGGAGTCGTCCAAAATAGCGCTGGATGAATACCCTTGAGAATGACATGAAGTTGCCCTGGGTTCACCCAGACCTAGCCCATGACTGTGCCAAGGGGAGGGCCAAAACAAAAATAGTGAACCCCACCACCAAGTGGGACAAACGCTAAGAAAGAAAAAAAAGAAGCAATGCTGTCCCACTGCATCTCCCATCATAGAGGAAGTGCTCCCAGGCAGTCCTAAAGTGAAGGTCCTGTATTTTCACACCACAGAGAACAGCTCACCCAGGCATTATGGGTCAAAGCAACTCATGTTGCCCTTCCCATATACAAGTCCCCACTGATGACCTTGTTCATTGAGTACATTAGTTTCCTATGGCCACTGTGGTATAGTAGACAGAGTTGGGGGACCAGGACTCAAGAGATCCAAGTCTGAATCCATGCTCAGCCATGGAAATTCATAGGGTGGGGAGGGGCAATGATAAAACTACTGCTTAAAGATCTCACTTATCTTGAAATACCTACTAGGGTTGTCCTACGTTGGCTGCAATGTTACCAACCCAATGCCTAATTGAGATATATGTGTGTCATTTATGGAATGGGGTACAAATGGATATGGTACTAGATGGTCTTCTGGGCATTTGGACCTCTTTGGGGTGTGAGCTGTTACCGCTGCAGGCTAATGCACGATAAAGCTTCTCATGGGGAGAAGGGTTAGGATTAGGGTTAGGGTTAGGGTTAGCTGCAATTGGTCCATTTTTGACCTCCCACCAACCCACACAGAGATCTACAGACCTCCACAAAGTAATAATAATAATAATTTGCAATGCTGTGAAATCCATTAAAAAGTGGAAGAGGCTTTTACTCTGAAGAACTAAACTATTTAATAAGCCCAGTTGTGATTCATTAGTGTTTCATTTATCATACTTTGCCATGACATTTGTTCCTTTCAAAGCCCAGTTGCTCCTTCTTCTAGGGTTCTGTCCCTTACAGTTCTAACAATAATAGTCGTAGAACTGGAAGGGACTCTATGGATCATCATGTCCACCCCCCTGACAAGGAGGCACAGCAGGGGAATCAAACTCCCAACCTCCAGCTCAACCTCCAGACATCTAAAGCATGGAATTAGGGTGCTCAGAGTTCTACAACATGGACTTATAAAGTAAGTGTCATTGTTCAGATTTTTATATAGACTGCCTTTTCCTTATTTATTTATCTTCTCCCCCCCGCCATCTGTTATTTTTCCGTTGTTTAGTTTGTTACTTGTTTTAAATTGTTTTAATTGTTTTATTTAATTGTTGCTATTACTGTATTGTCTTGTTGTAAACCGCCCAGAGTTCCTTCGGGAAGATGGGTGGTATATAAGCCTAATAAATAAATAAATAAATAAATAAATAAATAAATAAATAAATAAATAAATAAATAAATACATTTATTTATAACCACCCAGAGTAGCAGTGTAGCTAGATGGAGCAGTAAATTTATTTATTTATTTATTTATTTATTAAAAAAATATTAGCCACCCCACTACCAAGAGGTCTCTGGGTGGCATACCACAATGTATTACAAACTATAAAACAATAAAAATATTAAAACTATAAAATACAGTACAATTTAAAACAAAATACAATACAAATTATAAAACCCTGCTGCTCATGAGTCCTCCCCCCCAAAAAAAAAATCTAATTAAAATGCTGGCTGAATAGGAAGGCCTTTGCCTAGCGCCGAAAAGCCAAAAGTGTTGGCACCAGGTGATTCTCTGTAGGGAAGGCATTCCAGAGTTGTGGGGCAACCACCAAGAAGGCCCTATTTTGACATGCCACTCCCCTTACCTCTTTGAGGGATGGCACCTTCAGCAGGGCCTCCTGCCCTGATCTTAGGGTACGGGCAGGCACATATGGAAGAAGGTGGTCCTTTAGGTAACCATGGCAACAAGGCATTTTAATTACTTGAGCAATGGCACAAACTAGGACTATAGTATTACTGAGGATAGGTACTTTGCTTAACCCCCTTCATATGTATTACTTATTCTTTACTTAGTATGATGCATTGCAGTACTCTATGAAATGCAAACCTTGATTTCTTACTGTGCCTTAAATTCTGGAAGTCTAAAATGTGCTCTAGCTTTTACTCTCCTACAGTTCTTTTAGTCATTTTGCACAGTGGGGAAATGTTTACCTACCATACAAGATGGGTGTGTGTGCAACCCTCCCCCCAAAAAAAGAAATACCCAACAACCTTAGTGGAATATCCATGCTTGGCCTGTGGCCTTGCTGCAGAGCAGGTGAGTTTGGGAGGTTTATAGAACTCAAATTACTTTTCTAATATATGTGTACTCTCTGATGAGACAAATGTTAACACTGAAAGTGAAAAGCCCAAATGGAAGAAACCCAGTTATTAGTAAGAAATCAAAGATTAGGTAGAAGGATAAGAATCCCCATAGAGTTTCTCTTTTGCCTCTTAGGAGTCTAATTTCTTAAGTGAAAATTAAAGAGAGGGGAAATCTGCTTACACTGTCAAAGGGAGTTCACAGCTTATCTGAAAAGGAGTAAAGTGTCTGCTGCTGTTTTTAATGGTTCTATTGTTGAATGCTTGACTTGCATTAGTTATCATCCAAGACTCCAACTCTCTCAATTTTTCTGTTTCTCTGTAATTTCCTCTTACATTCCATTCCTATCATTGTCTCTGTCTTACTGTGTCCGTGTTGTCTCTGTATCGGGAATATAGCAAGGATCTAGAAAGCAGACTTACCTCTCAGTTACCGACAGAAAATGAATGACTCACAGTATGCAGAAGCATATAGAAATCAAGAAAGCTTAACAGAACAGCTTACATGGAGAAATTTTTGAGACTAAGTAAGGTAGGTCTCAGTGGTAATGGCCTGGCACTCTTAACATAACCACCAGATGGTCATTCTCAGCAGAGAGAAAGCTTTATTGGAGAACCACACATTTCACCCACTGGCTGATTTGAAGTATTTATATTTGGCACACACAAAAAAGTACTGAGTTTGCTACCCACTGGCTGCGTAACGGCAAGAGAGGGGAAGAGTATGTGGGAGCAAGTGAAATCCATCTGTAGTTGAAGAAGCAAGAGAACAAAAAAAGGGGGAGGGGAGGAAACTCTGGGAAATCCTCTCTACCAGTCACTCTCTAATATTTCAAGGGCAAAATCCCTCTTCTTCAGAGCTGTACCAAGAGATTAAAACATGGCAAAAGATGGAGTTGCCAGGAGTTATTCTTTAGTTGTAAAGTCCTTGGCAAGATGGAAAATATGCCAGGTAGTTTCTTAGTTGAAGCCTGGAGTTTAGATGTTCCGAGGCTGCATCTGAAGTAAAGGGTGGTGTTTTGGGGCACTTTTACACGACCCCTAAGATCCGCTGGTCCCTTAAATTCGGACCAGAGATCTTAGGGGCTTGTCGCTCTTCCTGTGTCCCCACCCTGGCTGCTGGCTGCGTGAGGGGAGGGAGAAAAAAAAGGAAGAAAAGATCGTGGCTCACCTTTGTTCTGCCTCCGCTTGCCGCGGCAACATTCTTGTCTCTGTAAAGTAGCTCTTAAAGGGGCAGGAGCCAAAAAAACAACAAACAGAAGCGAGGAGAGCCCCGCACTCACTATCCTTACACCGCATCAAGCAATTTTCACCCCGGAAGAGCAGGTACAAGAAAAGTGCGCTGGGTCGCGCTTAGGTGGGCGGGGTCGCACTTAAGTTTCTGTTAGCTCCGGAGCTGGTGGGGAAACATTTTTAAGCTCCAGAGCTTGCAGCCATTTGCTGCGGAGTTTAGGGGTCGTGTATAAATGCCCTTTGTCATCCCAGTCCTTCAAACAACATGTCAGGGCTCACATGCACTTTCACCACCACCCCCATGTGGCTCTTTGAGGCTAATGACCCCTTCTTGCCCAGGGAATGGGGAGGGCTGGTGTAGAAGATCCATGCATTTCATTTGGGGCTTGGAATAAAATTTAGAAAAGTTCACTAGCTGTAGCCAATTGGATCAAATAAAAAGGAAAGAAATTACCTAGTAGTTTCAGTCTTGTTTCTCTGTTGATGGTCCATTTGCCTCCTTCTTGTTACATGGTGGTGGTGGGGAGGTCATTCCTGGTATCTCAGTATTTCCAGTTGAAGCAAAACAAGTTGAGGACTCGTATAGCCATTACAAAAACCAAATAGAAAAGTAGAACAGGTGATATCTTTAGGCTACTAGAAAAAGGAAGGGAGGAAGGGAGGAAGGAAGGGAGGGAGGGATGGAGGAGGAGGAGGAGGAGATGGTTTGGGAGAATAATACCCTGGATATTATGATTGTGGAGAAGAAAAAAAGTGTGGATCATTGATATTGCTATACCAGGTGAAAGTCGAGTCACTGAGAAACAACTTGAAAAAAATTACCCATTATTAGGATCTGAAAATTGAACTTCAGAGACTCTGGCATAAAGTGATACAGGTGGTCCCAGTGGCAATCGGCACACTGGGTATGGTGCCTAAAGAGCTAAGCAAGTATTTAGAAGAAATTGGAGTTAACAAAGTCACCATCAGTCAGCTGCAGAAAACCACCGTACTGGGATCTGCTCACATAATTCGCCAATATATCACATAATCCTAATGTTTGGGGAGCATTCGACTAGTGATCTGTAATACAAACCCCAGCATAGTTATCTTGTCTGCTGTGTGATAATTTGATAATAATAATAATAAATAAAAATATTAGCAACTTTTTTGTTATTTTTCTAGTAGCCTAAAGGTATCACCTGTTCTGCTTTTGTATTTGGTTTTTGTAATGGGTATATGGCTCCTCAACTTGTTTTGCTTCTGCTAGTCTCTGTATCTATGTCTCCTGCCTCCTGTATGCATACAACCAGTTATGCAAGTGTTTTTGTGCATTTGTTCATTTCTATCCACATGACAGGCATTTGGGATGGGACGTTCTTAGTGGTGACTCCTAATTTTTAGGACACCTGTTCAAGGGGGTATAGTTGGTCTGATCTCTCTCTATTTCTCGCTAACTCTGATCTAGTAATTTGTGTGGGTTTATTAGCAGGGCTTTAAGCACAATTCAGGTATTTATTTGTCAGAATTTTTTTAGAATGAAATATATTCTAGTTCTCTGTTCCCATTTGAGATAAGGCATTCACCACTCAAAAGGATTAATAATGTGGAATACAATAGACCTCTCTTGCATCAGCTATGACCTCTAACGTTTGCCCTCTAAGCACCTCTCTTCAGGCCAGACAAGGTCATCAAACCACACAATTTCCAGGACTACTGAGAGGCTGGCAACAGCTCACTTGATCTCTCTGATCCTGACCTTTCACTCTATATCCAGTCAGACATCCCTGCCTACCTGGTTATTCTAAATGGATATATCTACACCATTTCCAGTATATCTTCACCATCACATATACAAACCTTCTGTCCTTTATTTCTCTCTAAACACATTGAGGACATCACCAACCATCCATTCAACCAGGCATTAAGCCTCTCTCTCCTTTGCACACTCTCTTCAACCTGTCCCAAAATCTGGTTGCTTCTTCCAGTGCATCTCTGCATGATCTGCCTTTTTTCTCAGCTAAAACTTGGGCTCAGGTTTCATATTCTCTCCTCTCCATTCTACTTCAACATTTCTTCCTGTGCCCTTCCAAACACTTCATTTCATCTAGATATCAGGTGACTACTATTAGGCCCGCAGTACTATTAGAAAAAAATGAAATAGGGCAGGTGATGGCAGGAAGGTTTTGCAAACTATAAAGGACTGCAATGTTGTGAATGTAGTAAAGGATAGCAATGTTGTGAATGCGCTAAACTCACTCTAAGTTTTTGAATTTTAAAGAAGTCATGTGTGTTGTGTAATTACAGTCGTGACTGACTCTTCGTGACCCCATTCCCATGGAGTTTTCTTGGCAGGAATACTGGAGTGTATACAAGGCACGAAATTCATTCTGGGACATGGTTCAGTATCGTGGATAGCTCTTGGAAAGTTCAAGTTAAAACCAAGGGTGGAGTCACACATCTTGCAACATTGGAGTCACCAGCTTCCATGGCTAGAGGAAAGAGCTATCTGTGCCACAAAGATGTTGTGAGACAACCAAGCTAGTTTTCTGCATTCATGTTCATCTGAGGAGGCTGTCCCACCATCAGTGTTGAAGAACATTCATCTGTGAGTTTTATTCCATTTGCTCACCATCTTCTTCTCAGACTGCCAGATGTGTTTGGTTAGCCTTGCAACTGATCAAATAATTCACTCTTCCATCATTCAAACGATTGAGTCGTCAATTGAGATGCCCTGCAATACTGATGCCACATTCCCATCCCTGTCTACTATCATAAACTTCCATGTGCTTGGCACATTATTTCTTAGAAATTATTTCTCTGTAGATCTTTTCATTTTATTTCTCTCCTGTTCTCTGAACCAGTCACATCAATTCTTCCTTGCAGCCTCAGTAGCCTGAAACCCCATCTCAGCATATCAAAAATTGTTCCACACCTCTGCTCTCAATTCCATCAGATCTTTCCTCAAAGACCATTTTTGCATATGCTTTGGGGCATTGCCCTTTAGCCCTCCTCCAAAAAAAATGCCTTCAATAATGTGACTGCACAAAAAGTCACCAGTCTCTTATTCCAAGAAGCTGCCTTGGAGAGTCAATCTCATTGTTATCCAGAAGCTTTCTACAGCACATGCACGCACATGCATGCGCATGCGTGCAAACACACACACACACACACACACACAGAGAGAGACAGATATATATGTTTTCGTAGATTTTCACGGGTATAGGTATGCATGTTAGGGTGGATTCGGGTTTCTTCCCGTGTAGAAATCTGGTTGTTTTGGCGACGTTTCGACGAGGTCTCACTCGTCATCTTCAGGCTGGTGCTCTGGCTTCTTTCTTCTTGAAGCAAAGCGTGATCTCAGTTGAAGTCC
>JAHTLZ010000204.1:96986868-97010202 GCA_023846285.1 Phrynocephalus versicolor | reverse complement strand
CTCTCTCTCTCACACACACACACACACACACACACACACACACACACACACACACACACACACACACACACACTTATTCTTCAGGAGCCCCTCAAAATGGATCTACGGCTATGTACTGAGGTGTACCACTGACTGTACCAGGGTTAGGCTCTCATCTGTAATGGAGTGAAAAACTGAAGTGATGGAGTGGGGGGGGGGGATTACCTGAAAGTCAAGTGGCCCAGCTATGGGTTAATACGGCCCTGGTCCAAAACAAAACATGAATGCAATAGCACCCTCCAACTCATGCTCTCCTGGAACTGGGGTAGAAAGACGTGCTGCCTCTACGGAAGGCAACATAAAGCTTTTAAGACTATTTGCTTATCAATAGCTGCGGCATTCATGAGAATACTGGTGTCACTTCAGCTCAGATCCATGATCTACAGGAGGGATGGACACCTCTGATGAGTCTTTGGGGCAGGAGAAAGGGGGACGAATTTCCTGCAGGTGCCACGCTGGCCATCAAATATGGCCAAAAATTACCAAGTTGGAAGTTAGTAAAAATCTATGGATGTTTGGCGGGGCCTGTGTCACCTTTAAAAGAGGCACTGCACCGCTTCCAGAGGCTTACAAAAGCAGTGATTCATTTTTGTTGCTAGAAAAAGAGGGGCCGAAGGATAGACACGCAGCGTGGTCAACGTTGCCCCAAACTGCTATTTACTGGCCCAAATCTACACCTTTCATTGGTTTAATTCAGTTAAAAATCAAAGGGTATAATTGTGGGGCAATTCCCAAAGAGTCCAGTCATGAATACAGGCTTATGCCTTTTCCTCAAGGAACATGTTCAGCTTTTTAAAAATGGGGGTGCGGGAGGGTGAGCAGCAAGGAGGATGTTAAAAGTGCCTCTAACATGCCCCTCCCCCATCCAACCCAATGCCTTGTTTTGCAACAAAAGTCAGGTGCCTTTCAAGGCTCATGGCCAGGAGGCTGCATTTAACCCCCCCCCCCCACACACACACACACAAAGCCCTGCAGGACAGCCTTACACAATAGCCCAATTTGGCATGATTTCGAGTGGCGTGAGCCACATGGAAACAAAGGCAGGCTCCAGCTGTGTAGCCCCACTCCCCAACCACATACTGTATGTGCCAGGTAGCTCTGTCACTCAGCACCCACAGCCACATCATCTGTTGAGAGGAGGTATACGAGCTGGGAGCTTGGCAGTGCAGGGTTCCAAGCTCTCTATGAAACCTCTGCATACAGTATGCAGCTGTGCACATAAAAGCATCCAGCCGACAAGTATTTGTGCTCCCTGCATACATGTCCAGAAGTTTGAAAAGATAATTTTTGGACTACAACTGCCGGGTTGTCTTAGCCAGTATGACCTGTAGCCGCAGTGCCATGAGGATTCTGGTAGATTTATACAGAGTGTGTGAGAAATTGAGTGTGATTTTCATACATAAATAAACTCCCTCTTATTGCACCACAGATAAAATGGTTCAGGTAGGAATTTACAGAGCAAATTAAGATACAAGTCTCAGTCAGTAAACCACCTGTTCTTTAACTAAACTGACATTTATTGTCTCAGTCATTCATTCAGAGACTCTGTTAGTGAATAAGAATAAAATGTTTCCATCTACTCACAGTTCTTGTATGGAAAATAACTGGTTACATTGCTGAGTTTAATTGCTTAATTTGCTTCATTATTGACTAACTCTCTGGTTACATAGGTGAAAAACACATTTGAAGTTTAGGAAAATTCACTATTAGGCAGGCAGGGGGTCTACAGAAAATGAAAAACATTGGCAAGTGGTCTGGGGTGCAAAAAAGTTTGGGAACCTCTGTCTGTAGATGTGTAGTTAGGTAGCATCAGAACCAAAGGGGGGAAATCCTTCTAATTGCAGTTCTATTTCAGTGCCTGTAGGTGGCACAATTCAAAGAAACTGCTTTAAGGCTTTTTCTGTCCTCAAACGCCCTATTTCCATATTTTTCTCCTTTGTAAACAAACAAACAAACAGCAGATCTGCCCAGAAGAAGCTGTTTTTAAACAAAGAAAAAGTCTCTTGGCTTTGCTCATGGGGAGGGGTTGTACATGTGTGCTCTTCTGGTCCTCCTTCCAAAGGCAGAAGGTGAGGAGGTGGAAGTTTTCTTTGTCACAACCCTGCTTTCTGTGTACAGGGTGCATGTGTACAGAGAGAGAGAGAGAGAGAGAGAGAGAGAGAGAGAGAGATAATACATCAAAGCAATGACTCAGTGCTAAATCCACTTGTACAAGAAATTTAAAAACTCTAGGGCAGGACGTAATGGCAGGGTGGACCTGCAGGCCCTAAGCATTCTGCTCCAAACTGTTGATGTTGTCACTACACCACCAGCCACTGATATGGTCCTCCATCATTTTGTAGAAGAAACAACTGCTCACCCAGGGAAAAGTCCTTTCGAATCATTCCAGCTTTTTTTTTCAAGGCCAGGCTTCAAGCAGTCAAGAAACACCCCCACAAGGGAGCCAAAAAGAAAAAGAAAAAGCCAGATTGATTCGACTTGGCCTTCGCATCATGTGATCAGTTAAAGAAGAAAATCGTTCCTCCCTGCAGCAAATCCCACAGTAGTGTACCGCGTAGCTGACCAACCTCACAGTGCCAGCCCAAATCCTCAGCCCTTAAAAGTTTTTTTCCCCCTCCTTGTTAGATAATGTCACTTCTCTCCAACGCGCCATAAGGCGTGGGGAGCGTTTTTGTCGGAAATGCATGGCGGAAAGAAAAAGCTCCGCTCTCCCTGACATGCGGTGTTGGTTTTAAAAATGCACCCATCCACAGGAAGAGGCCTTTAATGTCCCCTCGAGTCGTCGGAGCCTGCCAGCGTGCCTGCCTGGGCCTTTGATCTCCTCCCGCCTCTGCTTCGGGCTTGCAAGAATCGAGGATGGAGCCTGGGAGAGGGCGGCTATTGTTCTGCAACGCGCTTTCCCCCCCCCCCCAAAAAAAAAATATTCCTCCCCTTCTCCCCCTCATTCCAAGCGGGAGGTTGCGGGGGTGTGGGAGGGGGAGAGAAAGAGAGAGAGAGAGTCGTGGGTGCCTGCCTGGAAAAGAACAGAAGAATCTTCAAAGCCGCTTTTCTTCCCCTCCTTCTGGTCACCCTTCCTCTCGCCTCTGAGCGGCTTCCACAAATCACAAGCGGCTCCTTTGCGCCTTCCCTTCCCCAGCCCCCTCCCTTCCCCGCAAGTTGTTTCACTTGGTGTTGTTTACCCCCAAAGCAGACGCCCTGCGCGCTCACACACAAACACGCACACACGCCCAGGCCCCCGTGAACCGCACAGATGGCTGCAGAAATGTCACGCTATTACACAGCCTTCCGCAGAAGGGCAGCGCGGGCTGGGTAAGTGATTATGCACCAACCGCGGGCCGCTCTCCGAGGAAATTTGAGCAAAGGAGAGCGCCGGGGAAAGGTGAAAGCGGTGAAGCCGAGGGTGGCAATGATAAACTTCTCCGCGCGCCTGGCAATTAATCTTGCGCCGCGCCTCGGAGGGAGCAGCCCCGTCGCCGGCAAGGAGGCACGCCGCCGAAGCCAACTCCAAGGAGTTAATCTCAGCTTTGGGAGCTTTCAAATGCCATCAGGCTTAGAAAGATATTAATTCCGAGAAGGAACAAATGAAGGAGGCACGTTTGAGGGGCGCCCTCGGCAAGGAGATGTGCGCGCACACGCCAGCTAGCGTCTCGGTCGCCCTCTGGAAAAAGCTGCCCGGGTGCCACCACTCAAGACCGAGAGAGCATGAAAGAGGCGATGAAAGAGCTCCAGACCACAAAAAGTAGCACTCGGGGGCATTTTAGCAGAGGCCTCGAAACGTCTGACGCGGGGGGGGGGGGCGCATCCCAACTTTGAGGGTGGGCGTGATTCCTTTCAGATTATTCCGTTCCTCTTGGAAATATTTCCTTTAATACCTGCAATCCTCTCCTCAGCAGGGCGGCTGGGGCTCCGTGATCTTGCCCAGGCGAGTCACTGGATTCGCAAATGCAGTTTGCGCCTTTTAACAGCAGATGTCTCTCCTATTATGATTTATCCAAATGTGGGGAAATAAATAATTCGAGTGTATTGACATTTTACAGGCATCAAATCCCATTCCGGGACTTGCTGTGCTTCTTGGAGAATAAGAATGGGACTCCCTCCCGCTGCCCATGCTTCTGGTGTCCCTTGCAAAGTGGGCAGCTGCCAGTGAGGGGAGGGGATGCCCATCAGTGGGTCGTGAAATGGGTTCAAATGCAATAAAGGGGTGAGAAACTGGTCAAGGAGGCCTTGTTCTACAGATCCAGGCAGTTCACAGCCTCAGATAGTTATAGGATTATGTAGTTGTATTTTTAAAGTTAAGTATTAAATATTAACAATATCTTCAAGCCCTGTTTGTCATAAGGTGGTGGGAGGGAGGGACTGCGCACAGGGTGATCTGGGGGAACTCTTCTGCCAAACCAAGGTACGCTTCATGCTTTGAAGTGTTGCATGCTTTATAATTCAAGGACCACTCCCAAGCCAAGAAGCAGAGTCCTTGTGATAGCAAAACTCCCATCAGTTGGCAGGACTTCCATTTCTTTGGCTTTCTGATGTATGCAATTATTTATCTGTCAAATTGGGAACAGCCCCCATCTAACCAAGGCCGTAGAGCTAATTCTTTTCCGGCCTTCTAGCTTGGTGACTATCCAGTAACAGGGAGAAGGTGGTGGTGGGGGGGCAACCCTTGTAAATTAGTGGGATGGTGAAATTGATGGGGAAGGATCACAAGCCAATTCTGGTCTCATCTCTTTCACCTTCCTTTTGGTTAAAAAAGAAAGACTGGAGTAGCACAACCAACTCTTTTTTTTTTGGGCAGGGGGTGCCAAACAAATTTGGAAGGCATTTTGGACAGAGCTTGGAGACAATGGAAGGAGAGTGCAAAATGTATTTGAGGGAGGGGTGATTGAGGGAGTTTCTCTGTCAAGAGTAACACACCTTTGTTCTCTCTTTCTCCTAAATTGCCTCCAGGAAGAACATCAGGAGGCCTGCTGGAGAGAAAGGATGACAGAAGTGGCCAGAGCAGGCTTGCTTGCTTACTCTCTGCTTCTCTCACTGAAACTCAGCACCTGTAAATGAGGTGGGCATGTTAGCCCAGCCCCAGTGGGATTATGGAAATAACCAGCTGAGAGAGGAAATGAGTTGCTTAAGTTTCCTGAGTACAGGGTGGGGGAAGAATCGTGTTCCATTCATCAAGGGTTGTCCATCGTGGCTAATCTTGGCCCAAAATGCTCTCTTTGTAGGGATTCATCCTAGCTGACCCCGAAAGAGAGGTACCTTCTTGAGGGCCGTCTGTCTCTCAGGCCTCAGACTTGGAAAGAGGGGGAATGGTGCATCCTTTGTAGCCCCTTCAGGAAGGGGTGTTTGCAGGGCATAGGCAGTTGGGTATTCAGAGCTCATCCCAGTCTTGAAGCCCTGAGACTTTCTGAGCCAGGATTATGGGAGCATATGTCACACACATCCTGGGCTCCCCTATTTGATCTGAGCTTAACTAAAGTCCTCATAACAGCTGGGCGAGACATGGATTTGCCCAAGAACAATGTGTTTTAGTCAGCGATCCCTGCTAAAAATCAAAGTATTTGTGGGTAGCTTGGTTTTGAGTCATCAGTTCAGGGTCACTAAATTTTGAAAATGGATTCCCAGTATGGTGTGATGGACTAGGACTCTGGAGAAGAAGGGTTCACATTCCTGCTCAGCCATGGAAACTCACTGGGGGAGTGAAACTGGTAAAACCACTCCTGAAATATCTCACCTTGAAAGCTGATTAGGGTCACTCTAAGTCAGTTCCAATTCAATTGCACAGAACACACGTACGCACATACCTTTGGAAAAGGCCAGCTCTTTGTTTGTTGATATGGACTGATCCCCCTGGCAGTATTTTGGACTCTCCTTTTGGGCAACCGGTTGTGAGGCTGTCGTGAGGAGAGCTTGGGCTTTCAGGGTTGCCACAATCTCAGGGCATTGAAAAGAGAGCCAAAGGAGTGCCAGTGAACATGATGGTGATACAGGAAGGGCCACCACCTGCTATTCTGATGGAAGTGCCTGCTTATTTCAAGGTGCAACGCAAAACCTTAGCATTTGAAGGGGCTGGGGCTGGAGAGAGGGAAGAACAGTCTTCCATGTGTGCGTGTGTGCGTGTGTCCAGGGGGAGCAGAGCAATTGCTATGAATGGAGAGAGACAAAAATAAAAACACAGGGGTAGAGGAGCTAAGAATGTCTTCTGCCTTGTTTACTCCCCATTGTACCACTGTTTTCTCCCGGGCTGTCAAAGGGCGAAGGGCTTCTGCTAATGGTTTTACGGCTGTCAAGGCCTGGAAGGTGTCTGCTATCTTCTCTACAGCCCACTGGGGCTCCCAAGCCATGGCCCCATTCTTCCTGTTGACCCTGCGCAGTGATCACAGACAAGCATTGGGGAATTAAATATGGGAAGAAAACCTCCCTCTTCTGATCTGTTTCAAAGCCCCTCTCCCTCTTCCTGGGTTTATGAAAGGGCGGGAGGTGCCTGCTTGCAGCACCCCGGGGTCTGCAGAGATGGTGGCAAGCTTCGTGACAGCTGCCGGTATCTTCGCGGGGGTGAGAATGGCTGCAGCAGTCACAGCTGTGCCACACTAGGCGAGGAGCTGGCTTCGTCATCCTGTGTCCAGTCACTTTTCATTAAAAGTGTGGCAGGCCAGGCTGGATGCCCAATCCTCACAGGGCATCTGGGGCCTCTCCTTTGAGTGTCAATGTTACCGTCGCCTTGGCAACCAGACCACTGCACTCCTCTTGGCCAGTGTCCATTATGCTGCTGCTGGAAATGCTAGCCTTGGAAGGCTTGCTGTGCTCTCTTGAGGGAGGCAGCTCTCCTTGGCTTGCCCAGACTGCAGTGCAGCATCCAGGCTCCCTTCAGCCTCTTGTTCACAAAGTCTGGAAGAGACTATTAGTGGCTGAGGCTTTTTTTAAAAAGGGGACCGAGCCTATAACTCTTGTGAGCGGTGAAATATGTGGGGCCAGTCGGGGCTCGTGCGTCAAGATCGTATTTCAAAATCTTACCGTCTTCAAAGCTAAGTCCATAATTTGAGAGACTGAATTGTAATGAGGTAAAAAGCATCCAACATCGTGAATATTCCAGCCTGCTGTAAGATCACACTTTTGAGAAAGGAGGGGTAGGCTGAAGATAAGAACTGAAGAATGTAGGACCTCTAATGGATTAAAGAAAGGGCCTACCTGTGCCAACTTTCTGCTTCCATGTAGACCAACCAGAGGGAAGCCCGGCAGCAGGACATGGAGGCATTGGCACCCTTCTGCTCATGTCCCCCAGGAAAAGACACTTCTGTCTTGGAAATGTTTTGTCCTTAAAAGCACCCAAGGGAGCTTGCATCGTTAAAAGACCATGTAAAAGCTAACAACAGTGAGAAGACAAATGTTAAAAAACAATCAAAATCCCATAGAAAAAAACAAGCAACATCAAAACACATCCAAAGCAGTGAGGAACGATAAGCCATTTTAAAAAAAAACGACGACAACCTACAGGCTTCGGATTCAGGCAAGGGTTGAATAATGGTAAAACAAAATTTACTCTTAAATCCTAACAAGACAAAGGTACTGCAGGCTGATCGTTCCTCTGCCTGTGTAGTGACAATGCAGTCTTTTTTCAATTAAATTTCACTCTCCCTGCTCAGAGAATTGAGCCTGTAATTCTGAGGTGCTGAGAGTTGTAGGGGTTTTTTCCCCCTCTGGAGGCCGAAGTGGCATCTATGGCATGGGCCAGCTATGACTTCCTGTGGCTCATGATCGCCTGGCCATGGTTAGTCATCATTTGGTAACCTCCAGACAAGACTATTGATACAGGTCATATACAGAGCCGTCTTTGAAAGTCATTTGGGAATCAGTACTGGAGATCCAAAATACAGTACAGCCATTAGAGTACTGATAGGGAATCTGCTGTGGTGTTTCAGAGTGCTGGTGTTTCTCTGTTGTTGCATGCCATCATGTCAAAACCAACATACAGCAACTAATAGGTCTTTCAAGATAAGATATTTAAGATGTGGTTTTGCTGCCTGAATTAAATACAGATTAAAAATGTTTTAGGACTAATTGATAAACTGAATATCAACAAGTCACCAGGCCCAGATGGCATCCACCCAAGGGTTATTTGGGAACTAAGATATGAAATTGTGGATCTCTTAACGGTAATATGCAACTTGTCTCTTCAAACGGCCACAGTGCCAGAGGACTGGAGGATAGCAGATGTCACACCAATTTTTTAAAAAGGAAGGAGGTGGGACCCGGGAAACTACAGGCCGGTTAGCCTTATGTCTGTCCAGGGAAAATGGTGGAAAGCGTCATCCAAGAGAAAATCTTAAAACACATAGAAGAACAAGCCTTGCTGAGAGAAAATCAGCACAGCTTCTGTAAGGGTAAGTCTTGCCTAACAAATCTTTTAGAATTCTTTGAAAAGGTCAACAGGCATGTGGATTTGGGTGAACCGGTGGATATTGTCTATCTGGATTTTCAGAAGGCTTTTGAAACAGTCCCTCACCAAAGGCTGCTGAGAAAATTGCACAGTCAAGGGATAAGAGGGCAAGTCCTCTTATGGATTAAGAACTGGTTGAGATCCAGGAAACAAAGAGTAGGTGTCAATGGGAAATTTTCACAATGGAGAGAAGTGAAAAGTGGTGTGCCCCAGGGATCTGTCCTGGGACCGGTGCTTTTCAATCTGTTCATAAATGACCTGGGGACAGGGATAAGCAGTGAAGTGGCCAAGTTTGCAGGTGACACAAAACTTTTCTGTGTGGTAAAAACCAGAGAAGACTGTGAAGAGCTCCAGAAGGATCTCTCCAAACTGGGAAAATGGGCTGTGAAATGGCAAATGCGTTTTAATGCAGCCAAATGTAAAGTAATGCATATTGGGGCAAACGATCAAAACTTTATCTATCAACTCATGGGCTCTGAACTATCCATGACAGATCAGGAAAGAGATCTTGGTGTGTTGGTGGACAGCTCCATGAAGGTGTCTACCCAATGTGTGGCAGAGGCCAATTCCATGCTAGGTATTATCAAAAAGGGGGTTGAAAATAAAACAGCCAACATTATAATGCCGTTATACAAAATGATAGTAAGGCTGCACCTGGAGTATTTTGTACAATTCTGATCACCGCATCTCAAAAAAGACATAGTGGAACTGGAAAAGGTACAGAAGAGAGCGATTAAAATGATTACTGGGCTGGGGCACCTCCCTTATGAGGAAAGGCTAAAACATTTGGAGCTCTTTAGTCTGGAAAAAAGGCGTCTGAGGGGGGATATGATTGAGATGTACAAAATAATGCAGGGCATGAGTAAAGTGGATAGAGGGAAGCTCTTATCCCTCTCACAAAATACCACAACTAGGGGACATCCACTCAAATTGAGGGCTGGGAGAGTAGGAACCGACAAGAGAAAATATTTTTTCACCCAGCGCATTGTTAGTCTGTGGAACTCCCTGCCACAGGATGTGATGGCATCTGGCCTGGATGCCTTCAAAAGGGGATTGGACAGATTCCTGGAGGAAAAGTCCATCACAGGTTACAAACTGTGATGGAGATGTATAATCTCCAGGCTTAAAACCAGGATACTTCAAGGGCCAGATGCAGGGGAGTGGTATCAGGAGATAGATATCTAGTCTAATGCGCTCCCAGACGCATCTGGTGGGGCCACTGTGAGATACAGGAAGGTGGACAAGATGGGCCTTTGGCCTGATCCAGCATGGCTCTTCTTATGTTCTTATGCCAGTTCCATGTGCCCTGTGAGTTTCCATAGACAAAGGGAGATTTAAACCCAGGCCTCCTGAGACCTAGTCTGTTTCTCTACCCACTACACCACACTGGATATTGATAAAGCCCTATATGGGTCAAGACCCGGATACAGTACGTGAATAAGAACACCTACTCCTGTATCAACCAGCCTGTTAATTGAGGTGGTTGTTCAAAATTGTTTTTCAAATGCTTCTACTATCTGGAGTGAAGCACATGGCAATGCCAGAAAAATTCTTCTGAACTGTGGTGACTTACTTAATCTCATTTTCTACATGGGGAGACTTACATGAAGCCTATCCTAAGATGGTTTTTGTACCAAGCAAATTATCCTTTATATTTCCTCAAGCTTTGAACCTTCTCCTTCAAGTGCTATGTCCTTGTAGAACAGGCCTGTCCAACAGGTAGACCGGGGGCTACCAGTAGCCCGTGATGGGTTCAAAAGTAGCCCGCCAGCCATCAATAAAAAATGTGAGGGGATAAGTTCTCCACCTCTACCTCCCCCAACCCAAGGACCACCACTGCCCCAGCAAAGCTCTGGGACTGCCAGCCCACTGTCTCAGCCGAGCAGGGCAGTTCAAGGGCCATGGCACAGTCCTCTGCTCTCCCTACTGGTTAGATGCTCAGAACAGATAAAATTCATAAGTGGAGGTTTTAGTGTAGTAGCCCTCAGGCACTTTTGTCCAGAAAAAGTAGACCTCGGCCCGTTCAAAGTTGGACAGCCCTGTTGTAGAACATTGGTGAAATTTAGTACCTGTTTATTCAGAACATGCTTGTTTTGCTTTCCAACCGATGTTATTTATGTATATGTAATAAAATTATTTATTTATTTCTTGGTAGCTCATGCTGGAAATAGTAACTGGCAGACAACATTCAAATGCATTAATATATATGACGGAGCACCTGCCCCTTAGATTATTGAACACCTGTCCAACTAGATATTCTTTAGCGTTGGCACTTACAGTGGCCACCCCTTGGGAAGCCCAATAAACTTTTATGAGAAACCAGGCTTTCTCAGTGGCCGCCCCTGCTCTTTGGAACAAATTGCCAGTTGACATCCATTTGGCTCCATCTGTGGCAATGTTTAAGAATTCTTTGATGACCTTGCTCTACTTTGAGGCCTGTGGCGGTGCGGCATGTTACTTGCCACTTACCTGACTCCCCTATTATGATTTGTTTGTTCTATGTGTTTATTATGTTTGTTTGTTTGTTTGTTTGTTTTATTCCTATACCGCCCATTTCCCAGCAGAACTCTGGGCGGTTTACAACGGAATTAAAAACAGCACTACAGCAAATAAAAAACAAAGCAAGAGAGGGAAAACCTTTACTTAATACAGTGGAACCTCTACTTATGAGCGGCTCTACTTATGAGCAGTTTGACTTAAGAGAAGAAAACTTGGCATTTTAACTAGTGCCTTACAACCGTTGCATACAATTTTTTTATTTTTAATTTTTTTTTTAAAAAAATTATATTTTAGATATGGCTGCTCTACTTACGAGTTGTTCAACTTATGAGCATGCATTCAGAATGGATTAAACTTGTAAGTAGAGGTACTGTATATGTAAAATATTATTTTTATTTTATTGTTTTAAATTTAGTTGCATGCCACTTGGAGGTGTTCTTTGAATTAAATTTGGAGGTATATAATTCCAAAATAAAATAAAATAAAATAATTAAATGCATTACAAATATATTTGGCAGGTACTACATGTTTGTAAGCACAGATGTTAGCAATGTTTGCCTTTGCAGTGTATAAACCAAAGTTACCATTAACTCAAAATCAGATCAAGAAAGTGAGTTCAAATGAACAAGACAGAATTGTCTTGGTATGCTTGCAGGGGAAAATAATTGGACTGCTTCAGGTATTGAGGAGCAGTGGTTAAATTGCTGTATTGCAGCTAAAACTGTGCTCACGGCCTGGGGTTCAATCACAGGTAGCTGGCTCAAAATTTACTCAGCCTTTCATCCTTCTGAAGTCGGTAAAACGAGTACCCAGCTTGCTCGGGGAAGCAATATGAAGCCTGCATAACTGAATTGTAAACCGTCCAGCGAGTGCTTTCAGCGCTATTGGGCAGTATATAAGCAGAACACTTTACTCCATAATGAACTGGCACATTGCTTTGAGAAAGCCAATGTCTTTGGTCAGGACATGTGCAGGATCTAAATATGGCTTCTCTGCCTCCCTGTCTAGAGCTTGACTTGAGCACCAGAAGACTGAGAGGGGATATGATAGCTATGTTTAAGTATCTGAAAGGATGTCATATTGAAGAGGGAACAGGTTTGTTCTCCATGGCTTCAGAGACTAGGACTCGGGGCAATGGTTTCAAACTACAGGAAAAGAGATTCCATTTGAACATTCGGAAGAACTTCATGACAGTTAGAGCTGTTCGGCAGTGGAATATGCTGCCACGGAGAGTCTCCTTCTTTGACGGTCTTTAAGCAGAGGCTGGATGGCCATCTGTCGGAAATATTGTGAAGGGGTTCCTGCTTGGCAGGGGGTTGGACTCGATGGCCCATGAGGTCTCTTCCAACTCTATGATTCTATGATTCTATGATTCTATGATTCTCTGTAATCCAGATTTCGTCTGACACTGAACCTCCCTCCCTCAGAAATTCTCTAAACACTTTGAACCCCCCAAAAAAACCAAACCTGGAATTTTGCTTATAAAAAACCCTTTTCTCTTTTTAATACATCATCCTGATATTTTCCCCTGGTGATTGTCCACATTTCCATCACTTTCAGACCTTTCCCCTCAATGTTAGAATTAACTATGATTTACATTTGCAAGCCAGATGTTCTTGAAGAGTCATAATGGAAAATCAAATTTCATAAATAATTGGAGCGGTTCCGAGACCCATTGTAACCGCCCAAATGAGCCCCACACCATCACAAGCACAACACTCTTTTCCCCATCCAAAAACTCCTAACCGTTCCCGAGATATCGGGAGAAATACAAACCACGCTTTTTGCTGTCTGAGAGGCCTTGCGAGCCGGGTTTTGGTCGGCAGCGGAAAGCACCAATTTCCACCCAATTTGTAAGTTTACTTTGTATCAAGTCTCCTGCGGCAGTCTATTTCCGCGGAGACTCCATAAAACAGCAGGGGGCGAAGATAAGCCCTTCTGCACACTTTGACCAATCAGCGCCCCCGGCCATCAATCAACGTCCTGTTAATCACAGCCGGACGGGGGCGCATAACGGGGATCCCTATTCCATTGAATTGGCTGGGTAGACCGCTCCCCCTAAAAAGAACCTAACGCTTTCCACGGGCAGATTCGAAAACTAGCCGCTTTGAGTACCAGAGAGGCGGCTAACCTTCCAGCAGTGGCAGCAGTATGAATTCACCCTCCCTACCCGGCTCACAGTTCCACAGACTCGGGGAAAGGCAGCCGAGGGGAGCGACTCTTCTCACCGCCCTCTACCCGAGTCACCGTTCCATGAAATTCATGCCTTCTCCCGGTCGTGTATCTCGATGGAGATAGACCGGGTCCCCCTTCCGTTTCTCTGTCTCTCTATGAAGGTAGACTACTCCCCGCTCCCGAATTGATCAAACAGAGTTTCCCCTCTTGCGGAAACCCCTGGAAAACTGATTCTCCCAGTTCCAGGGGTTCCAGCCTAGGAATAAGGGATGTCCCCCACTAAAGTATTAGTTAATCCTTTCCTGCCCCTTTTCCTTCATTCTCCCAGCCCTGAAGTCTCAGCCAGAGGCGCAGTTCAGGCAGAATTTATCCTGAACTGAGGGATTATTCCCTCCCTGCTCTGGCTTGCAAAGGGAATGATTCTAAGCAATCATTCTCAGGAATCAGGGACCTCCTTACCATCTGATACCTGGTTCCACTATCCCTGCCTGACACAGACCCCAGACTCCTGACCAAAAGGGTGCCCCCTTCTACCCCTTCTACCCCTTCTCTCTCTCTCTCTCTCTCTCTCCCCTCTTTCTCCTCTTCTCTATCCTTCCTTCTCCTCCTACCCCTTCTCCCCTGGGTGTGTTTAAACATGTTCCTGCTCTATCCTATGACTTCTTTGACTATAATCTGGGGCAAGGGGGGTTATGGCACAAGGAACAGACATCATGGCGGTCCCATGAGGCAAGTCACTTCTTCTGGAAGGAATCCATTTTCTGCAAAGTCCCTGGCACATACACAACAGATGTTTCCTGGATCAAAAGGATTCCTGGCACAGATGCTTGTCACAGCCTGGGGGCTCTCCATTATCACATCCCTGCACCCACAAAAGGACTATCCAGACACCTCCGGATTATCCCACCAGCTTTCCTGTCCCCTCTTGACTTTTGTATTAGCCTTCCCCAACCCTCTATTGACTTTCCGATTTCCCCAGTTTACCCAGACCTAAGGACAATACATTGCTTCCCCTTCCTATTGTCATATCATGATGGCCTAATCAAAAGACACTTTGGACTCATTAACACCTGAGTGGGCATCCGATTCCAGCCTGCCAGAGACCACCCAGGAACGTCTCTGGCCAACCTGTAGACCACGCTGATTGGACTGTTTGTAGATCCATCCCCGTGCCCACCCCAGGGCGGCACCACCCGGGTGGGGGGAAGAGGGGAACTAATAAAGCTTGGGGTTCTCTGTGTGTCCGGGGTCGGACATCTTTGCCCGGTTCCTGGCCTGTGTCCACCTACTGTCTTTATTGGGCCAATAAACGCAGTATTTTCTTCTGGATTTCTCTCGCCTCGGATGCTTCATTGGGCTCTTGGGATCTGGTGGACCCCAGCAGGTCTAGCCTGTATGAAATATAATTTTAACTTTATTTGAGATTCAACATTCTAAATACCCCTCACGTGCCAACTAGATTTTCAGCCTGCAGCTCCATTTGCATTCAAAAGAATGGCTTGTTGGTCACTTGATCAATATGAATGAGTGATCTATTGCAGTATACTATCCATACCATCACTGAAGTAAGGATCTATTCAGGCTGTTCTCCTTTATCCTTGGCTTAAGTCCAAGTGTTATTCCCAACTTAGAGCAGACCCATTGAATCACTGGCTGAATAGTGAGTCAACAGTTATGTAAATCCTATATATTCAGTAAGTCTGTTTGGGACTCCCAGTTGAATTCAGGCCATGGAGAGAGAGAGCTCATTTAATATATTCTTAAATCTGAAACCTTTGGTTGCCAGTTCTGTGCTGCATGAAATTCATCATGTGCCAACCAAGCTTGAGTGTATCTATTTCCATTTGTGTGTGTGTGTGTGATTTACTCTCATTATTCATTTGTGGCTCTTTGGCGCAATCAACATTTTGCCTCTTAAAATGTCACATGTCCATGTAAATGTCCCCACCAATCAGTAGACACTGTGATCAATCTGGAATTTATGTATTGCGGGACACGATCTCTTGTGGGAGAGTTCTCATGCCTTTGGTGGTGAGCTTCAGCTGGCACCAGGCAGCCATGTCACTTTCTGAACCCATCTTTCACTGAGGAAACAGCCAGTGCAGATCAGAACTTGGAAGCAGGGCCGGCACGTGCATTAAGGGGAACTAGGCAGTTGTCTAGGGCGCCAAAATGGAGAGAGGGCGCTGACCAGCCTGCTGCCCCCCCCCCCCCCCCCCCCCCCCCCGGGCCCCCCCGGCCCGTCCCCCCACCGCCCGCCAGCCACCCGCCGTCCCCCCACCGCCCCGCCACCGCCCCCCGCCTAGGGTGCAAAAAAACCTAGCGCCGGCCCTGCTTGGAAGCACACCCATTCTGTCATGGTGGGCTGGAGATGCTGGGAACTGTGGTCCAAAAAAGTCATGCTTCCAAGTTCTGGTAGAGATGTAATTGTAATAAGCGTCAAAGGAGTAGCTATGTTAGCCTTGTGCACTGTGGTTCACAACAGAAAATGGAGGGGGGGTTAACATATTGTAGTAGTGGCCCTGGGGTTTTTGCATGGGACTAACAGTGTGATCTCTGCACAAACAGAGGCATGGATACAAATATGATACCTAAATGTCAACACAGAAAAACCAGTTTTAGAACACTTCACCCCTCCCCTGCTGAAATCCTGTTGATGCAGCTACACCACAGAAGGCTGATGACATAATTAGCCATGGTCATTTTTTTTGGAACTAACGTTTCCAATATCCCTCCTCCCCCATCCCCAAATCCTAAGGTTGCTGTGGAAGCCCTTTCTTCATGGGGAAGCCTCTGGATGGGGTGGTTGGGATAGCGCAGTGATGGCAAACCTTTTAGAGATCGAGTGCCCAAACTGTGATTAAAAACCCACTAATTTGTGTCAATAAGTGCCACTACAGCATTTTAATGTGAATACAGGTGGCCGTGAAGGGGTGATGTCGGGTGCCCACAGAAAAGTCTCTGAGTGCCACCTTTGGCACCCGTATCACCATGGCATATAGAAGTGGTCTCGGTGTAACACGTGGTTTTTGTATCTTTTTTCCTGTACAGTACAGTATTAATAAAATTGTTCTTTTTTATTTTTCTGTTTATTATCAGCAGTAATATTTCAATCTTTATGTCCTCAAATGTTGCTGTAAATGACAAATATAAGAACAACAATAATGCCTGTAAACATATAAATGGTATTGAGGAAAGCAGATGTTGTTATTTCTGTCATATCAGATTCTCTGACAGAACAATTGGTGGGACATAAGATACAAAAGTTTGAGAAGTACTGTATTGATTTAAAGTACACTTCTGCAAGCTCTGTATTAACAGGAGATTCATACAATAGTCTGCAAACAATATTTTTAAAATGAACAGCAGCCGTGGGACTCGGCAGCCAGGAGTGCAAAAGAACAGGTTGTGTATCCTTTCGCCTTCCTGCCATTTAGCCGTACAAAATATTGTGCTAAAAAGCTGCCTTTCTGTCCACAGGTATGAGCTTTCTTCCGGTAATGGAGGAGTGGTGTGCAGGAAGGAGATTTTGATGGGGGGGCGGGGGAAGAGTCTATGGGGGTAGGACTGCTCACCTCTTCCTTTGCTTTTGAATGCATAGCTTCCCTGGGTCCTGACCCCCTTTATTCCATCCTTAAAAGCATGGCTGTGGGGCTACTTAGACATGCCCCCTTCTGAGCAAGAAGCGGTTGTGGCCGTAACACCAGACAGGGATGAAACAGAGGAAGGGGATGAGGCAAGGCAAGGAAATCACCAGATGCCCTCCTAATATACAGATATATCCTGATCTCCTTTCTTAGACTTAATATACTTGGGAGCTTCCAGATGGACACTTGTAGTGTTACGGGGGTGGGAGAGTGTGGGTGGGTGGGTGGGGGGGAAATGTACAGCTACATGGTCTTTCCCTAAACAATGAAGTTTCACTGGTAAAAAGAAAAAGCAACAGAAGGGATGAGTAAGTAAGGGAGGGCAGTGCATGAAATAGGGAATTGTATGGATTCCACTTAAAATTTTGTGAATAGTACGTTCAGGAGAAGTGCAGGGCATGCCTCATCTTAGGGAGCCTGTATGTGAATGCCCAAGTCCTCCAACAGTCTCCATTAGTACCACCACCAACATATAATGAAGCCACACTCTGAAGGATATTTCATGGCTATTTCGACTGAGCCAAACACCATACCAAGCCATGAACTTTGAAGGGTAGTGGATGTTTCTTACAACCTGGCCTGGTTGCTCTTCCCTGCCAGAAAGACCAGCAGACACTTACGCAAAGGAGTTTGAAAGAGAACAAACCAGGCAACCCGAACCTGGCAGGAAGTGGCTGGGAGAGCCACTGACTTAAGTGCGGTGTGGAAGCTCTTCAGGGCCACAACTGTCGGTGCTGTAAGCCAAGCAAATTAAAGGAAAGCGGCTGTCTGGATTTGCACAAAGCTAATCCATGAAAGTCACAGGATAAAGGCTGCTCGGTGAAGAGCCAGTTCAGCTCCAATCCCAGTGGCGCCGGCTTGCCGTTTTTTTCTTCTCACCATTTTGTGTGTAACGCTTTTCCTGGCCCAACAGCATCGGCCATATAAGCCTTTGCGCTTTGCAAGAACAAATGCTGGACTGAATCTCACGCCTTGAGGAGTCGTTCTCTTCCTCTGCAGTGGATCTGCTCAAGCGGCCTTGAATAACAAGTTGGCTGCAGGGAAAAGCAGGACACCTATACTTTTCCCTGTCGCCTGCAAAATGGAATCTCGGGAGATTTGGTGTATGTGAGAAATTCCACTTGGTGGAGGGCTCTCTTCCTTCTTCTTCCCCTCCTTTTCCTGTGGCTATGCTGCAGGGGAAATCATTTCCTTTTACACCTTTCTTCCTCTTCATTCAGGAATGTGTGGGGAGGCAGAAAGCCAGGGACACGTATTTCACACCTGTCACCCGGCAGAAGTCAGAAACCAAGTGGTCAACTGCACAGACACCTCTTGGATGCGTTCTAATCCTGGTCTTCCAAGAATACATGGACACATTTGTTCTGAACCTCTAGAAATACAAGGTGATGACATGGACCTAATGTAGGCATTCTCCTCGAATGCTGAGGGTTATTAAGCTAGGTCTGTCAAATATTTCAAAAGGTGGTGGTGCAAATGGCACAGATGCTGCAGGTAAGACGGCAAAACAGTTTTTCGTTTGCCAAGGGTATTTCATTTTCTGTCTGGCACCCAGCAGAATTGCTCTGAGGATGGTGAAGAGCATAGTGGGATTGGCTCCTAATAGGCTGGGGTGGAACCCTCATTCGCCTGTGGTGAGATGTTTTCCAAACACTTTGAGGAGAAATCCAGGCAAAATATCAAAGAAACAAAACAAAAGACAAAAACATGTGGCACCTTAAAGACTAAAACTATAATATTTTCATATCCGTGGATCAAGTCCACTTCTTTGGACATATAGCAACAGAATGAATGTCCAATGAAAAAATACAATGGAATATAAGTTTCATACCAAATATACATTGGCTGTTGGATGTATGGTGCATTAACATGCAGTGATTTGGGTTGTACTGTTTTAGTGCTCAATTGGAAAAATTCCTCAGGAGACAGAAACCAGACATCAGATCTGGGTGAGAAGGAGCAGGGGAGGGGAAGAAAGGGGGAGGGGAAGACTGGAGGATCCCTTGAGAGAGACTAGGACAAAATTGTATGTAGAGGTGACAGCAGGGAATTTGGGAAATAGAGACAGTTTTTACCTTTAGAGCCTTGTGGTGAAAGATGGGCTTGGTAGTGATGAAGAAAATAAGAGCGGCAGCACATAAGTATTACATTTGGTAATGACTTAAGAAACCTTGATTTATATTCAATCCATTTTTAATAGGTGTCCATCATGCATATTAATTTTATCTCAGCAGGAATGGGGGGTTTGGTGATTCATCCCTGTCTTCCAAACCAGTGCCAAAGAGTGTCTCATGGTGGTTAAGCGCTGGGGTACTGCGGGGTTGCATTCTGTCTCCCATGCTGTTCAATTATCTATGTGAAGCAGCTAGGAGAAGTCATTAGGAATTTGGGGATTTGGTGCCATCAATATGCTGTTGGCCACCCAGCTGTACTTCTTATCATCAGTGTCAGCTAAGTCTGTGCAGGTGCTGGACCAATGACTTGAGGATGTAATGGGCAGGATGAGGGCCAGTAAACTGAAGCTGAATCCCAACAAGTCCGTGACTCAGTGGTTCAATGGTCCCCAAGTCTAGGAGTTGGCCAAGAGACCTGTTCTAGCTGGAGTCACACTCTTGTTAGACCAGGTATGTATTCTGTAGGTACCCCTAGATTCGTTTTTGTAGCTAGAGGCTCATGTGAGCTTAATGGTTTGAGTTGCCTAAAGCCAGCTTGGACTGGTCCACCAGCTGTGTCCATTCCCAGAGAGAGATAATCTCACCACAGTTGCCCATGTCTTGGTAACCTCCCAACTCAGCTACTGCAATGCACTCTTGAGGATAACATGGATGCTGTAGCAAACATAATATGCAGCAGCTACACTGCTAAAAAGAACGTTCTCAGAACGCACATGATGCTGGTTCTGAAGGATTTGCACTTGCCACTAATACACTTCTGCTCTGAATTTAAAGTATTGAGAGTGGTTCTGAAGGATTTGCACTTGCCACTAATACACTTCTGCTCTGAATTTAAAGTATTGAGAGTGACTTACAAAACCTCAAATGGCTTGGAACATGGATACTTGATAGAGCCATGCATATCTTTAAATCTGTTAATATTTTCAAATTACTGTTTTTCACCTTTTTCACTTCCTTCTACCTTTTCTCTCATGTAAAATTCAATTGATTTGTTTTAAAAGCTTCAAACTACCCAGTATACTCAAGTGCATGGTTATTAATTAAGCAACTCTTGGGTTCTAAAGAAGGTTCATGAGATTCTACAGTAATACATATGGTGTCCTCTGGCTTTTTTGAGGAGAGAATACAAAGCTTCTTATTTGATACATCTGGTCTTCTGAGGTGGTCTGATTGTTTGGGCATAGTACACAATTTTTCAGGTGCAGTTTAGGTTGATTTGTACAGCCTGCCATGTACTGTATATTTGGGACAGAGAATTGGTTGCGGTGGGGAGAGTCATCCACTAGAAAAAAATCTTCCTCTCAAATGCAGAAATCATGAAGCCAATATAAATACTTCCTCCACTCCCACTTTTACAGACTTCCTCCACTCTTGACTCTGCCCTACCTCTATTTTTAAAAAAATCAAATCATGCTTTGTTGCTGAGTTTAGTTCCTGTTTATGGAAAGTAATAGTCCTGCCTTATTGGCCTTTAACTTAACCAGACCGTGCCTTTTACTAAGAATCATACAATCATGGAGTTGGAAGAGACCTCAAGGGCCATCCAGTCCGATCCCCTGCCATGCAGGAACCCCCATCACAATATTTCCGACAGATGGCCATCCAGCCTCTGCTTAAAAACCTCCAAAGAAGGACACTCCACCACCCTCTGTGGTAGCATATTCCACTGCCAAACAGCTCTATCTGTCATGAAGTTCTTCCTAATGTTCAAATGGAATCTCTTTTCCTCTAGTTTGGAACCGTTGCCCTGAGTCCTAGTCTCTGAAGCCATGGAAAACAAACCTGTTCCCTCTTCAATATGACATCCTTTCAAATATTTAGACATAGCTATCATATCCCCTCTCAGCCTTCTTTTTGAAAGGCTAAACATTCCCAGTTCCCTAAGCTGTTCCTCATATCTCTTCCAGACCTTCAATCATCCTGGTTGCCCTCCTCTGTACCCACTCGAGGTTGTCAACATCCTTTTTAAATTGAGGTGCACAGAATTGGACACAGTACTCCAGTTGGGGTCTGACCAGAGCAGAATAGAATGGTACTATCACTGCCCTTGATCTAGACACCATGGTTCTGTTGATGCAACCAAGAATCACATTGGCTTTCCTGGCCGTGGCATCACAGTGCTGACTCATATTTAATTTGTGGTCCACCCAGACTCCCAGATCCTTTTCACATGTACTATTTTCCAGCCAGGTATCTCCCATCCTATATCTGTGCAATTCATTCTTTTTACCTAGATGCAGCACCCTACATTTCCCTCTGTTGAAACCCATTTCATTAGCTTTGACCGAGCAAGGAAGTTATCTGGTTTGCAGCCAGACTAGAGGTCTATCTAGGCCATAATTTGATGACAACTGTCCAAGAATTCTAGCAGACAGCCCTTCTTTCATTTACTGGACTCAGTAGTCCTCTCTGTGTCAAGCATGGTGGTGCAAGTTATGTGTGCTTGGATTAGTTCGTATCCACATATACAGAAACATGTGTCATTACTGTGGCAGTCACTGAAAACACAGAAAAGGGGAACTGAATCCTATACCTTTAGAGTAAATCTAAAGCAGCCTTTGGTTTAAAGTCAGTGCCACAAAGTGTACCTTAAACTCAATGACAGGGAACAGACCAATACTATCTAGCACAAACCTACTTTCCGTCATTGATGCCCCCAAAAAATGACTTCTCAAAAATCTAAATTTTGAGAGAAGATCTGACCCGAATTCTAGATACATAAAGCTGATGTAGACATCAGCACTGAGTAGAGGAAGCATGATGACATCAGGAAACCATTCTGTGTTGCAACAAACCTGGGACCACATGGAGGTGAATAATGGGGGAGACTGGAACGAAGTGCTCAATCGGGGAATGGGGCGTGAATATTTTAATGGAGGAACATTCCAGGTGAACGTATTAAATCCTTAATTTCACTACTGCCCCTTTCACAAAAGAGAAAATGTTTGTGGCTGCACAGAAGGCCTCTGAGCTTCTTTGACGCCTTTGGGGCTTGGGTTAGCAATTTATGTATCCGCTGCACTCTACCTCTGAGACTTGCATAACTGCAGGGTGCATGTCAGAGAATCAAGGCTTCTGTGCATCCCACGTAATCAGAATGATAATGAGGTGAGCAGGAAAAAATGGTTCCTTCCTAGAAGCAGTTGGGCATATCGGGAAAGCGTGCCGCTCTGCATTTTCATAAAGGAAGGGTCTGGGCAGCAAAGGAATCTTAAGGATGCTGAGGCATCTGCTGTGGCCCTTAAGAGTGCAGGATGAAGCCAGAGAAAGGGGGGCAGGGGTCTCTCCAATCCATAGAGGGCATAACAATTGGAGTGAAGGGAAATGGAGTGCTTGGCTCGGAACATTTTGTGGGGCATGGCAATAGGCACAAAGCTCACAACTGGGGATGATCTCTAAGAGTTCTTTCTACGTGGCTCAAACCACATTCAGTTGACTAAACGAGTCTTCCACAACTGCTCTTCACCAGCTATGTTGAATTACAGTCTTCCTAATTCTACATCCCAAAACAAACACTCAACATTCTATAGATAATAAATACAATTATTTAGAACTACTCATCAGGTCCCCCCCCCAAATGGAAACTCTTTCATTTAAACCTCAGTTAGACTGATCTGGAATTCAACACTCAAAACTCCCGAGATCAGCTGAGGTCAAACTGCAAAGTTAGCAATATGACTTGAGACTTGGAAGGTTTCGGGTGTGGTTAGAAAACCCAGGGGAAACCAGAGTGAAAGAAGTGGAACAGGAAGTAAAGAAAAGAAAAAAGTGTTGTTCACCTAAAATATCTGGAAATAAAGTGAAAAACCAAACCTCGCTTCTGGATTTTCCTTGCTGAGGAGAAGACTCAATGATGGCAAGACATTTAGTCTTTGTTAGCTTCCATGTCATCTTCCTTTTTCAACTTGGCCTAGAATGGTTCTGTTTGTTGAATCCATATTTGTTGAAGTGCTTTGAGTTCAAGAAAATGTATGGTGTATCACAGCTTCTACCCCTTCACCAGGTTCTTCTTTCCTATTCTTGAGGATCCATGGGAGCACTCTCACGGGAGCAGCACAAATCACATTACAACTGTGCCTTGGTGATCAACTCTGCTGTCCTCTCATCGGAGAATAACAACTACAGTGGTACCTTGTATAACGTAATTAATTGGTTCCAAATCAAATTACGTTATACAAATTTTCCGTTGTACAAATTCTAATTTCCCATAGGAATGCATTGAAAGCGGATTTAATCCGTTCCAATGCATAGTCACCCCCCCTCCGTGTCTGCCGCACCTCCTCTCCCCTCCCTCCTTCCTTCTTTCCCCGGGCGGCCGGGGGTGGTTGTGAGGGTTCAATGTTCTCTACTGGTAATTCTGAGTCACAAATGA
>JAHTLZ010000204.1:96942968-96981507 GCA_023846285.1 Phrynocephalus versicolor | reverse complement strand
GAAGAAGAAGAAGAAGAAGAAGAAGAAGAAGAAGAAGAAGAAGAAGCTGTGGCATCTAACAAGGTCTGTCATTAAAAGGTCCTCTCAAAGTGACTACTGACCTGCACTCACTACTTATTTAGCTTTGCTGCCGCCATCCAGGGTATCCCAGTTTCAAATACTGTAACTGAGTCCCAGTCAGAGTGTAACATGGAACCAAATAAAGCAAAAGTTTATTGAATACAAAGATGTTTCAGATTCATGTTCACTTGTGAACAAATACTTAAAAGTTATCAAAGCAGTAACACTCAAGCTCTTTCTTTAACTTCAAACCTCTCACAAACTAACTCAGCCCTAATTCGCTGGATGAGTGTTCCCTGTCTGACTAAAACTCCTCAGGTTGAGCCTTTTGTGCACTTGGGCTCTGCCTCCACACTCCTTATTTGGTTCATTGTGAACCCCTTTATCCCCCTCCTGGTTAGGCACTTGAGTCAGGGAAAGAGTGAATGCCACAGGAGTCTATGTGAGGCTTCCTATAGAAAATATCCAGAAACTTCAGTGGATCTAAAACACAGCAGCCAGATTGCTGACTGGGTCTGATTACAAGTATCACATAACCCATCTGTTTCAGCAGCTCCACTGGCTACTAATGTGTTTCCAGGCTCAAGTCAAAGTGATGGTTCTAACCTATAAAGTCCTAAACAGCTTGAGTCCAAGGTATCTCAGTAATCATATCTCCCATTATGAAGTTGCTCAAAATAATCAGGAGAGGCTTTTACAGTATTGCAGACCTACCACCTTCACAAGTGTGTTTGGTGAGGATACATGAGAGGGCCTTCTCTGTTCCTGCTCCTAGACTTTGGAACTCCCTCCCACAGGAGGACAAATTGCCCCCCATCTTTGTTGTCTTTCCAGAAGAGGCAAAGATCTTCCTCTTCAGACAGACTTTCCCTGGTTGACTGTTTGCCGAGTGTGTGGTTTTTCTTTTAAATGAAGCATTGTATCTTACTGCTTTGAATGTGTTTTGGTGTGTTCTCTTCCATGGTATTTGTTTGATTCCTTTAAGCATTTGTTTACTCACTGTTGTTAGCTTAAATATTGTCTTTTAATAATCTAGGTTGCTTTGGGTACTTTTAAGGAGAAAGGTGGTGAAAATACTGTATTTTAAATAAATAAATAATCCGTTTGTCATACCTGTTTCAAGTTGTCACCATTTTCTGCTAGTAGTATGGCATGACCTGCTTACCATAAATTACTGGCGTTTCTTCCTCCAATTTTCACTTCATCTTCATCTGAATCTAAATCAGCTTTTTGTATTATAAGTTCTGCATGTAAATTGGGGAGGGGTTTTCCCTAGACCTAGTAATGCCCCTTGAGGGTCAACCAAGAAGATAGAAATACTGTCTGAGTCATTATGGCAAGCTATCATGTAAAATGACCTGGAGTTACATTTGCTGCAGAAAAACTTGAGATGCAGATTAAATTCAAGACTTCGAGGATTTGACAGGAAAGTGCTCCCGAAAGATTTGGTTGCTGTTAATGGCCTTCTGTTAACATCCAAGTAATGGGGAAATACCTTAAAAACAATGGCACCAAGCACCAAACCATTTCCTGATACTGCCCAAGATCTAACAGGCTGTCTGGGAGTGTGAATTGACTAGTAAAGAGAGCTTTCAGCTTGCTGTAGACAACAAAAGGCACCGTGGGGGTATTATTTATGAGATCCTTTGATCAGAGGAATACCCTGCACTTAGAAGCATCACCTTCTGAGTCTTTTAAGAGACTAGAAAGCCAATTATCCCAAGCTCACTGAGAAATTAATATAATATGTAAATCAAAGGAAGGAAGGTATAGCTGATAAACTTGAAAATGGAAACAATAAGCAAAATGATCTTACAAAGTCAGGGATAGATAGTCCCAAACATTCATGACCTTAAACTTGCCATGTACGGCAAGTAAAGAGATTCAAAGACATTCTGTTGTCCTTGAAGTAACGGAGCATCTCAAGGTCTACTGCAGCCAAACAAGCAGCAGATGAACAGAATGGTAGTCTTTCTTCCAGAACAGAAAAATTGGATAACATTTTGAGGAAAAAGAGAGGGTCCATGATTCCAGAAGCCATCCTGCCCTCCCAACCCTTCAGATGTTTCTCCAAATGTCTGGAGACACATAAGACAAAGAGGCACAGCTTCAAAGAGCTGGAGATTTTATAGTGTCTGAGTGCAGCTATCATTTTTATATCTTTGTTTCAAGTGCTACATCTTCATAATTATTCTTCCTTCTTTCATCAACAGAGATAGGCACCAATCAGGAACACGGTAGTTTGTGATCGGTTGTGGTTGGTTGCAATTCCTGAACTATGAATCATGAATTCAAGGTCATTTTCACCAATTTTCCAATGAAATGATCCATTTTGTTTGAAGCAGCAGAATGGCCCCCATGTGAGTTAGAGACACCAAACTCATCTTCAACGGACTCTCCTCTCCACTCCCTCCAAGTTTTCCAAAAATCGGATTTGGGACATTTGAATTAAAGCCCACCCACCCACCCACCCAAAAAAGCAGGTCTCCCCAGGAAAGGTCTAGAGAGAAAGGGGGAAAGGAAGGGAAAGAGGAGGAGGAATTCGGAGATAAAAAACTAAGGGAAGTTTTAAAATAAGATTGTTCCTGCATATCCAACAGACTGCCAGAGCTGGATAGCTTTGCTCCATTGCTGTTTGGACTGATTGTTTTCAGAGAGCACTTGAAATTAAACCAATGTGTGGAATTACAACACAGACATGATGTGGCCCTAGGACTACAAGTTGCACACTGGGGCTATTCAATACTGTATATGGTTGCTGTTCGATACAATTCAGCAGCTCTCTCTGGTGCAAAGTATGATTACTCATGTTGTGAAGGGTGTAAGAGGCAAGGAACATCTACTTGCTTTGCTCCAACTGCCCTGGGTTTCTCTTAGCTTCCAAGCACCATTCAGTTTATTCACAACACTGATGTGCCTACCTCTGGTGTTTGTGTGTGTGTGTGTGTGTGTGTGTGTGTGTTTTGTCCATACCTTTCTGCTCTGTCTTCTGTAATTATGAAGGATATTTGCTTCATCAACTGAAAAGAGACATTGTCAAAGAGAAAGGGATTGCAGAAGGGTAGTCATCTTAGTCTCTTGCAGAAGATAAAATAAAGAGTCCTGTGGTTCCTTGAAGGATAATACATTTATTTCAGCATGAAACATCCTTGTGGACTAGAGCTCACATCATCAGATGGATGCAATGCCATCCCAAATTTCCAGTACACATAGAGTTCACAAGGGTGGAGTTAAAAATCCTCTAGACAGTGAGATCAGAGGGAAATTAAATGCAGAAAGGACTGAAAGTGTTTATTACATCCACAAAAATGCTGCTGAGAGCAGAAAAACCCTCCTGGCACTGGGTAATCCAATTACCACATGTCATGTGTTAAGAACCTGTCCAAGCATCTGGTGATAAACTAGAACTTGTGAATAAATTGTAACCTGGAAATCCCTCACTCTCTGATGTCCCGAAATTTTACTCTGCAATGTCTTCTTGAATCTCAGTGACAGGAGTGCCTTGGAAGATTGTTTTCTGAATATCACTGCCTCTAATGTCAGAAAAAGATGAATTATCAGAAATTGGAGATACCACTTTAAAAAGAAACCCCTTCCTAGCCCAAACTTCTTCTGATATGGCAAGTAGCTGTGTTTCTGGAACAGTGAGGGTGGCAGTTCTGGACTTTCTCTTGGTCTCACCACCCTCACAGGTACATTTGGTGGTTTTACCAAAAAGGGTCTTCTCTGTGGCTGCTCCCAGACTCCCTCCCACAGGAGGCCTGGCTGGGCCCATCTTTGCTGTCCTTCCACAAACAGGCAAAGATTTTTCTCTTCAGGTTTTTCTGTCTAGGAGACAATAAATGGGATGGTTTGTATTTTGTTGCTTCCAAATCTGTTTTTTGTAATGCTTTTACCTATTATTTTTAGTATGTTCTTAATTCTTCTTTAATGTTCAAATAATGTACTATTTTTAGCTTTTAATGTTGTGTTTTAACTATGTAAGCCACCTTTTTCAGAGAAAGGTGGGACTAAAATATTTTAAATATGTATGTAAATTAAAAATTAGCGTTTTTCCTCACAATTGTGAGCCTTACATCATACAAGCTGCGAGGAACAACTTGGCTTCTGACTGGATGTTGGCCCAACACCACCTCCTCAAAGTTGCTCAGGATAATTAGTGGGGTAGGCAGTGTAAGGCAAGCAGTTAAGGGAGAGAACAGCAAAAGGGCCACACTCGTCCTTGATAGAAGCAAAGGATCAAGGGGGGGCTGCTCTGGAAGGAGCAGGCTTCTGATTTGAGTGAGGCTGCTGATGCAACTTCCAAAGCCCAAAGTGCTGGACGCAGCTCTTCATTTATCACAAAGCACAGACAGTCTTTGCCAGTGATTTGTGGCTCTGCCCTCTTCTGTCCCCACTGCATTTATTTTAGCAAAGGCTACTGCTTTCCGTCATAGCAGCCTCAGGGACTCAAAGGCAAGAGAGCTGGAAATCAACCAGGTGACAACTGTGCTGTGCAGCACAGAATATGGCTCTAGCCTGGCGCATGTAGGGCTGTCCTTCCACACAGCTCAGGCATGGAATGAGGATGGTATTTGAACTTCAGCAGGTCTCCTCTCATGCCTGGAAGAAAGCTAAAAAACACCCAGTGCATATCTGCTCATTGAAGGTTCAACACATTGCCACCCTGTCCACCTTGTAAATCCCCTGCCCTACACATGGTGGCCCCGCCTATGTCCCCCCCCCATGTGTTGTGTGTATATCATTCAACTTCTCATGCCTAAACATGCAGCTTTAGAGACAGTTTTAATTTGCAAGTTTTCCATGCACTTTGGATTTTTGTTTGTTTGTTTAAAATGTGTGTATACTGCCTTTCATCATGGGCATGACGTGTTAAACTAGGCAAGTGTCATTAAAGAAGACACAGCCCAGACAAGACAAAGGTAGTCTTAATGGGTGTTTCCCTACATGCAGAGCCAGCCTGTGTGACTTTGGGCAAGCTGCACAAACCCAGGGTGCCCCCAGAAGAAGGAAATGGTAAGCCACTTGTCTACTTGGAACATGGATCGAAGTGACGGCTTGTTGCTGTTGTTTTTGCTGTTGTTTTTGCTGCTGCTGCTGCTGCTGCTGCTGCTGTTGTTGTTATTATTATTATTATTATTATTATTATTATTATTATTATTATTATTATTATTATTATTATTAGTATTAGTAGTAGTAGTAGTAGTAGTAGTAGTAGTAGTAGTGGTGGTGGTGGTGGTGGTGGTGGTGGTGGTGGGACTATCGAAAAAGGAAATCAGACACTCAGCCCCTAATTATTGATGGAGTTTGTGTAGAGCAGGTGACGGACAGTAGGTTCTTAGGAGTTATTCTACAGGAGGATTTGACCTGGAGTGCCAACACTGAAGCACTGGTTAAGAAGGCCCAACAGAGATTATATCTTCTGAGACTTCTCAGGAGGGAACAACTGTCTAAGAAACTGATGGTAACCTTCTACCGGGGCTTTATAGAAAGCACTATCACTTACTGCCTCTGTGTCTGGTTCACCAGTTGTACAGTGACAGATAGAAGGGCACTCCAGAGGGTCATAAACACTGCTGAGAGGATAGTGGGCTATCCTCTTCCTCCTTTGGAAGAATTATACAACTCCAGATGCTCAAGGAAGACATCTAGAATTTTGAGAGACCCTTCGGATCCTGGCCACCAATTTTTTGAACTGTTGCCGTCTGGCAGGAGATACAGGACTCTTAGGTCAAGGACAAATAGACTAAAGAACAGTTTTTATCACAGAGCGGTATCCAAGTTAAATGCAACAGTTTTAGCACCATCTTAATCAGTTTTTAAGTAGTATTTTTAAGTAATTTTGTAAGCAATTTTAAGAGTTTTTAATATTTTGTATGGTGTTTTATATGTTTTATGTGCTTTGTATGTTTAGAGTGTGTAGTGGAAGAGCACTCTAATTTCGTTGTGCATATCTTGCGTATGCATAATGACAATAAAACTCTATTCTAATCTATTCTATTCTTTTAAGTCCACAGTGTAGTCAGTGAGCTTTTTTTAGAGCAGTGGTTCCCAAACTTCCCAATGCCGCAATCCTTTAATACAGTTCCTCATGTTCTGGTGACCCCTTGTCCTGCTTGGAAGAGGCCACAAGCCCCCTTTGGCAGTCCACTTCCGCAGGTGCCATAGAGAACTTCCCTCTACAGGCCTTTTTATTCACTGGCTCGTGGTGACCCCTGTGAAATGGTCATTCGACTCCCAAAGGAGTTCCGACCCCCAGGTTGGACACCACTGTTTTAGAGGAACTGGACTCTCCCCAAATATTAAGTTCACAGTATGAGGGTGGTCTGGGTCCTGTATGTCATTGAATGAGGAACACTGAGTTGTACAAAAAAAAAATTGGATGCAATCACTGTGAATCACATTCCCCACCAGAGAACCTGGAGTGTTAAGTGTGATCACAACACTGGCCATCACTCTCAGTGACAAGGTTGCAGGCTTTGGGTGGCATCCATGATGGTCAAAGCCACAGAAAAGCTTTTCCCTCAACCTTTTTGCCAGGGCAAAATGGCACCACAGGATACTGGGTTAGTAAATTGGTTTCTTCCACAAGCTGGCTGAGCGGACAACTTCCTGAAGCGCAAGACACATCTCTTGAAAGGGCAAGCTTGTTTTCTCTTGGATCCCCACTGTATCCTCAAACAACAAGCCAAGAATAGGAAGTAGTCTTGTGGACTTCCTTTTGAAGCTCAGAACGCCACAGTGAACATGAATCTTGACAGCACCAACCCATACAAATCCCAGAAATTCCACAGATGGGATAATCATTCTAACAAATACAGTATCAAAGTAATATTCAAGATACAGCTTGAAACTTGCATATAATTTCAAACAACTGCTTGGCCATGCAAATCAGGAAGTTGCCCTCTCAGTTTTGTCACCATATATGGTTGTGGGGATAAAGTGGGATAATCCCAACTGCACAACTCTGAAGCCCATGAGTGCAGCTGCAATGAACTGTATGCACGGCTCCAAGGAACACCTCCATCTTCCTAGCTAACAAGGCTTTCTCATATCCCTTTTCCTGAAAGCCCCTCATGGACCTGGGATACCTTTTGTAATCTAGGCTCATGAATAGGAAACACTTTAAAAATCCCACTAATACTTCAATAAAAAGCATCCTATCAACAACCAAGTCTTGATACAACAGCTTCATTTAATGGATAACACTAGATAACTGCATAATGAATATCCAAGCACTATCCTACATGAGAAATGTAATGATTCCTAGATTTATTTATATATTTCCTATGTACTCTCTCACCAGTTCATAGAATTCATGGTTTACAGGCTTATACAACTGCATGTTTTAACTAGTCAAGCAAAGATTAACAATTTTAGGACCCACAGCAGGCATTTCACAAGTTACAGTGCCCATCCCAATGCGAGATAAAAATGTAGGTTGGTAAGGCAGACAATTATCTAGCCACAATTTGATCCAGGGCTGACCTGGGAGGGAAAATGGAAGGCCACCACTTTTGCCCACACATAACTCCTAGTCCAACCCCTCCCAAATGTTATCATCACTTAATATGGAAGGTTGCACAGTCCTTATTTACAGACAGCTCCCTAAATGTAAACAACCACTGACCTAGAAAAACAGATCACACAACACACATAACCCTGCAGGGACCAGACCCTGCAAAAGTCTCTGATGTCAGCCTTGCTTCCTGGTTCTTCTGGCAACTTTATTACAGGATCTAGGAACAGCACCCACAATGTTAAATGTTCATACATCTCCCCGATCTCCAGCGTAACATGCAATATGATGTAATTTGCATGTAATGTTCTGGTTCGCTTAATCAAGTGCAAGTCATCCAATCTCTATACAAAAGAAAAAATGTGCATCCAAGGTAGCAGTATTTCAAAACTTGGGGTAGGAATATCTCCAAGTCCCAGGGGGACTCTGCCAATGACTTTGAAATGTCTGTTTGGAGGTACAGTTCTTCATCGGGAAGTTCAGTTCCATCGTCTTCGGCTTCATTCGGGATAAAGGTTTTTTTGAAATAACACTGTTCGTTAGCTCATTCTGTGCCAGCATGTTTGCTGTCCGCAAGCCCCATTTTGCTAACGGCTGTTGTGAATCGACCACTAGTTCCTGCTCATAAATTCTGCATGCATTTTATTTTCCTCTTTGCTTGCCATTTCTTCCCCTCTCCTTTGGCTGTGTGCGGCTCAAGACGTTGTGCAAATCCAGGGAATGCACAAGGCGTCCACCTTTAAGGCACAAAACTCTTGTTGTGTTCCCTTCGTTAGTGTCGCAACAAACAAAGCATGCCCTCAGGAAAGAGATTCCCTGTGCTTTACACCCAGCACCCACTTGGACACACACCCTGCCCTTCTGTCCTTGGCCCGCTTCATCTTTTCAGCACCTTTCCTTCAGCTCATGTTCCCAAGAGGACATGACTGGGCAGCACAGCGGAGGCGGTGCAGAGACTCACCTTCAGCTAGCCTCCATTAGAGGACAGGGGACTGTAGTCAAATCTGGTGTTCCTCAGGGAAAGAGGCTCAAAAGGAGCCAGCCAAGAAAAGCCTTTTCTCTCTTGCCCTTTCTTTAAACGCCTGGGAAAAGCAAAGTCCTTGTTACTAAGCAGGCTCCAATATACAGACTAACACGTGGGCATTTTATATCGTTTTGCTTAATGATGACTGGAATCCTTGTTCCAATCTATGTGCATGGAAGGGAAAAGATGTACGTCTTGGTGGTAGTGTGTCCAAGGAGATAACCAGCACTCCATTAATGACCAGTGATTTATTGCTAAGATTTATGGTACAGTACTTCTCTTACACAAGCATAAATCAGTAGTAGGCTGCCGGCAACTGTTCTGTAGATCCTGAGCTCTTGAAGCGTCTGGCTAGTAAGAAAAATAGGCTGCAGAACACATCCCATTATCCTGTTCCAAAAGCTGCGTCATCTGACCAGTATGTGGTTTACACTCCAGATCCACATACTGTCCTGAATCAGTGAAGAGGTATCTGGGAATTGGGAAGCACTCACCTGTGCATCCAGGCCTTCTACATAATCTTCCTGATGAAAAGTAGGAGTCAAGAGCCACCAGCCTTACTGTGCAGGTTACCTCTCTGCTACTTTCTGAGCATGCATGAAATAGTGAGGAACTTTGCATGGTGCAACTCCCAGGCTCAATCCAGAGGCAGCTCCAGTTAAGAGATGAGTAGCAGATTATTCGTGGTGGGGGGCAGGGGCAGGGAGAGACCTCTCTCTACTTTACTCTTGATAAAATAGACAATACATTTGTAGGGTTTATTATGTGTTGTGAACTACCCAGAGAGTGATAAAGCAAATGGGGTTGTACCGAAGTGGAAAGAATAGACCAAGTGTCTTACCTGGCAATTGGTAGCTTCCAGGGCAGAAGCTATAATCCCAAGATAATTAAATGTGAAAGGGCCAATAGGCAGGAAGATGAGGGGCATGCTGCAACATAGACATACCTAGAACCATCAGTGCTCTGGTCAATTACAGTCTTGCGCTGCCGATTACACAGGACTGCAGAACCAGGCCTTACTTTAATCCACATACAAATGCACATTTTTAGATGCCCACCCTACACATCCCATTAATAAAATGGGATCCATGTACACTTCCAGAAATAGTGCTTTAGTTACAGAAGCATCTTAGCATCACCAATGCAAAATCTTGTTCATGGGAAAATATGAAACCTCCTTCACATCTGCTAGCCCTGTTTTAAGTGCTGTGGGGAATGTTGCGGTGAGAATGTCACAGGCTCTTTTGATACTTCCTAAGCTTTCCTAAAAACTTTTTTAAACGTTGCTCTTCCTTTTTTAAGATAAATAAACCATATTAGGGGGTGAGCATATCCGTTACATTGCTTATGTCCCTTGTTCCAAATATATACGCAGGACACAAGTCCTAATATTTTGTTTTGATTTGTTCTTCGAAGATTAGGCCTGGCATTTCACCATAATATTTAAAGTGGACAAAAGAAGGAATTTAGGAAAAGCCCCAAAAGGGTTTTCTACACTCCCTGAATGAGCAACAAAATATAAGGTTCAATGTATGTTAAGTGTAAACAGTGGCACTCAAGGGTGAGGGTGAAGAGACAAGACCCAAAGCATGCACATGTCGGTGGGAGTCTGAATTTGTTTGAATACCATGAGAAAAGATCTTGGGAGTCACAATGGAAAGAAAATAATGAAATAACGAGTTCCGTCTACAGTGAACAATGGAAAGACTGAATTCAACAGATGAAGGATTTGTTAAGGGAGAGAAAATAAAAGTGCATAATAATTGGAGTGGCGACACTCAGCATGTTCCAGTTCAAGTATTACAGACCTGTAATAAAAAATTGAAGCGTCAGATAATATTTTCTCCAAGGATGGGCTTTTTCATTTAGGAGGAAAAAAACAATTGAGGAGACATACAAGATTATGTATTTATGACTGGTAGAAATTCGGCAGAAACGTTTGAGTTGTTTTTTTCAGAATTGTAGGAACAGCCAAATGTTCAGTTCTGATTTCTGTAAAGGACTTCAGAAACTGGTGAGACTTAGAAACTAATAGCAAGCAACAATAGCAGCAACTGGATTGTCTAAAGCAACAGAGAAGTACTTCAGTACTACCTCGTGAAATTTGTTGCCATAAAGGACAGATTAAGACACTCAGGATGAATGCTGCTTCCATATTTAAAAGTTGGAGACACCATCACCGGATCTGCTGATCCACCACATTTATGGCTCTTCCAGAGACTTCCATCATCATCCTGTTCTGGAAATAGAATTCTGGGTTCCCACAGCTTTCTTGCAGTTACAGGCACTCCTCGCTTAACGATCAAGTTCCATTCCTACAACTAGGCCATTAAGTGAATTGGTTGTTAAGTGAGGAGCTTAAAGGAGGATGTCTTGTGGTGTGTTGAGGTTGTCCTATTTGCAGGCAGGCCAGAGGGTGTGCAGCTCTCCAGGCCACGAAGGGGAAAACAGAGATGGAAGTAGCCAATGCTGCATCCCACCTAGGTACTGTATATACTCAAATATAAGCCTAGTTTTTCAGCCCTAATTTTGGGCTGAAAAAAGGGGTCCTCGGCTTATATTTGGGTCAATAATTTTAGCCACTGAGGCAAGTTTGGGTCGGTGGCTAAAAGTCATTTTAAACATTGTGTGCCACTTCTCCTGACCCCCCCATGTTTAAAATGACTTTTAGCCACCAACTCAAGCACTTGCCTCGGTGGCTAAAAGTCATTTTAAACATCACACACACACACAGCTCACAAAGGAGGAGTTGCCAGGCCCTGTTGCATTTCCTACCCTCGGCTTATACTTGAGTCAATAAATTTTCCCAATTTTGGGGTTTAAATTAGGGGTCCCGACTTCGGGTCGACTTATACTCGAGTATATACGATAATTCTCCTGCCAGGTGGAGGGACCGTGTTGCTCGCAGCATCACCTGTCCCTTGGAAGCAGCAGAGGAGGAGGAGGAAGTCATGTGGTGAGGGATGCTGTAGCCCACTTCCTCCCCTCTGAGCTGCTGAAAACGTAGGTGCAGGCAGGCAAAAGCAGCCTGGATGCTTTGCCCCAGACCCTGTGGGCTGGAGCAGTAGGTTATTCCTGAGGTAGAAATTAGGCAGTGACAGTGGCTTAGGCTGCTACTGCTGATTTTAAGTTTAAGTGGTCATTAAACAGGTCGGTTGAGGTGGCAGACAACCATCTGGGCAGATACTTTTGATTCATATTCCTGTATGGAACAGTGAGTTGGACTTGATAGCCTTGTAGGCCTCTCCCAACTTCACTATTCCACAATTCTATTATTTTAATGGGCTTTTAATTTCTATACTGCCTGCAGTAAGGGGGTGGTACAGAAATATAAATAAATAAATTTCATGTTAGAGAGAGGGTTGGCTTTAATGATCCCATCCTTCTCTATCTGCTCCACAAAAATAGTTTATTTTCTGGTCAAATTTCTAGTATCACTAAACACCCCTCCAGCTCACAGCCTGGAAGTTCTGGGACAAGATTGCTTGTTCCAAAGAACCAGAGCAGTTCTAGAAACTGATGGGATACCTGTTTATTTTGTACAAAAATGCCATGTGTGTGGTAGTTTCTGAGATTTTATCCTTTATTTTTCAATCAATCGATACAACTGTGGCTTATTTCTTATTAAAATGTAAATGTTCCAGGAACACCCATTTAAATACAGTGATGGTAGTAGGCCTGGCTGGTGTTTAGTCAGATTTATGTATACTCTGCAGCAACAAAGAAACCTTATACTTTTAAGTGCTGCCTTATAGTGTATCCTGGCACTTCCAACTCTGTGCCAAGATGTGAATTCTGCTAGTGGTACAAATGAATCAATGAGGGCTTTTCAACATAATGTTCATCTTCCTTCCAACCCAGCGTCACCAGTATATTACATGCATTCTGGGGTCTCCAAATATTTGCAAAGAACCAAGACGTAAATCTATTCCCGTATTTACTCCAAAAAGTCTACCAAAGGTAGCCATGGGGCAAAACCTGTTTCCTCCTATGGGACTTGGATTTTTTTTCTTGTTTCTTTATTCTGCATTGCTGGCCATGTGGCTTTTACCCCAAATCACTGGTAGGAACGCATAGCCCTCCAGATGTCGTCAAGACTGCAATCCCCAGCTGCCTTAACCAGGACAGCCAATGGTAAAAGGGGAAAAGGAATTGTGGCCCAGCCTCTGGAGATCTCTTCATGTTCCTCATCACTGACATATATATCACAGAACAAGAGGAAAGCAGCATGGATGATGCAGCTCAAAGGCATGACACGTGTCTGAATGGTCCTGAGATACAGCTTCTCCCATCCCTAGACTGCAAGCCGAGACATATTTTAATGCATGATGTATCTGAAGAAAATGTTTCAGAATAAGTTTGCTTTTATGGTCATTCAATCCCTTGTCATTTTCAATTTCAAAAGAACATATGCCATTTCTAAGCATTCACCTAATACTTTTATTGACAAAACAAGTTTGAATACAATCATCTGTAGTATGTTAATGAGACTGCTTTGCCATACGCAAAATTTAAAGGTATCCAGCACAGCGATCACATCCACAGAGATAAAGAGTGTAAGAAAGGAAAGACAATTTAAACCCAGTACTAAACTGGGTCTCACATGTTGTAATAGCTCGGGATTCCTGGCCCTGAACAGCTGGGGCACGAGTGTTCTATTTACTTAAACCGATATAACTTTATTACTTGCTAGGAAAGAAAAACAAAGGCCAAGAAGAGGCTTAGAGACCAGAGTCAAACACAATCCAAGATAAAAGGGAAACTCATTGACAGCTTTGAGATAAAAGTTTGAGCAGGGTACCTGTCCTTTCTACCTGTTCATTGCCAAGTGTTGCATCTGGTAGCACTGCTTAAGCCAATTATGTAGTTCTTTCTTGAGTGAGTTGTGATTCATGTGGTTAAGGCATATCTGATCCTGCAGCCTCCAACTGCTGATGTTCTCTTACATTTGCCCAAGCAAGCATTACGTTGACTTCTACTTCTAGAGTCACGAGTGTTCCACGCAGAGCAAGCTTTCTACTTATCACCTGTTTAGTTGTTTGTGGGAACCGATAAGAAAGCTAAACCAAATCTAGGACTTTGCACAACACAGATTTGCAGAAAAGGGTCAAGAGGGGGAATCTATGATTGTTCCATTTGCTTTATTAAATGTATTAAAATTATCTTATCCAAGTTTTATTTAAAGAAACCAAAGAAACTAAAAGACTTCATTCCAAATGCCTTGATGTCAAAGAAAGTGAATACTGAACATTGAGGGAAGAGGGGTTGGCATATCTAAGAGTCCATTTTTGGTTTGGTATCCTCATCGGTCCCAACCTTACCCAAAGCAAACTAGAATGGGGGGGCCCTGCATGCAATCAAAATGGACAGAATAATGGAGATGTAAACCATGACACAAAACATGCTTTCATTTTTATTCACAAAACAGCCTGAACTGCTAGAACATTACAAACAGCCTTTCAGTTAGTGATGGTGAGAAAGCAGGAGACGGGGTTTTGAACAGAAGAAAAAATTCATGTAATAAATGTTTTCAACATAGGTTCTGCAACAGGTTATATCTGAATTCCAGTAACATTTCCAAATGGTTTCTAAAAGATAATTATTGCAATTAGCACTGGATTTATTCTAGTGTGCAGGTTTTAATTTTTTTAAAAAAAAATCTAAACGTAATTATTAATTTGTTTAACTTTAAAGACCTGCCAGTTTTCATTACATGTTTACTTTTTAATATCAAACATCTTGCAGATTAAACCTTATTTCATGTGTATGGTTAGGGAGAGGAAAACTACTTTATTTTAAACATATTCTCATTTATAAACATGAAGTTGAGGCATTCTAGAAACTAGCCACACTATTTTTCTTTAATGATGGAAATTAATCAAACAAACAAAAATGAATGAGTAAACAGCTGTGCTAATTACAGTAGTGCTTATTAGTAACTAGATTTAAAAGGTTACTGTAAATTTACATTCTCTACACAAAAACTGCATCTTCCACACATAAACAACATCAACACCAAAACACAGGAAAATAAATTGATTGATTGTCCATAATCTATTATGTCTTGGTACTTTATGGATTCTTTTTTTAAAAATTATTTGAAAAGCAGTTAATGTTTCTTTTACTAGTACTCAAAGATGTTAAACAAATGCCAAAAAATTATTTAAAAAAAAAACAGGAATGAAATCTGCGAGAAAATATTTTTGGTTCTAAAGGAGACATAGGCGCATCCATTCATTTCCGCCAAAAAATGCCTTGCCTGAGACAACACAAGCAAGCAGTGACATTGCACTGGATGACAGAGCTTTGGGATTCTTGTTCCTACTGAAACCATCGGAATGCAGCGCCTGTAGGAAGCATCACTTTCTGCAGAGACAGAAGAGAACAGAACAGGGACATATGATGAGCAGGGAAAAGATCGAGGTACTTTGCCTCTTTTATGGAATATTAACCACAACACAACACAACACAACACAACACAACAAAAGGATACCCAGATTTTCCATTGTTGGGTACCTTATTTTGCAAACTCTTGAGCTGGCATTTTCCCATATTTAGAACATTAGCTACTACTTCCTGCTCCTCTCCAAAGATTTCTTGGACACCTTCTCACACTCACATCTTCTCTTCCAGCAGCCTCCATCTCTGGCGGGGACAGGCTCAGCTCTTTTGCTGAATCATTCTCTACAAGACCCCCGCGACTCCTCTTCCTACCGTTCAAAGCGCGAGGAAAAGGTCGGGGTTGTTCCGCATCAGAAGTGGACAACTCTGGCCCTTGCAATTCGTTTTCTTAAAATCTTATTTCATTTATGGTTTCATGTCTGCAACTCCCATGCAAATAGTGAGGGAGTCTGGGATTGGCAAATGAAGGTTGCAACTGCCCATCCCAGCTTTAGATGAGCAGAAAAATAAATCCTCCACCAGTAGCCAATTTTAGTACTTTCAGAAGGCAGGAATGAAGCCAAGAGAATATGTCAAATCCATCACAGAGCCGTCAATCCACAGCAGTTCCTCCCTGATTTCTCTTTCCCCATCCTGCCCTCCTCCCCCCCAAAAATACCCAGTTGTGGCCAGCAGGAAAATCAGGCACTGAGAATTCTTTATAAAAGCTGCCTTTGAGCACTTATTCAGACCAAGTTGTTCTCCCAATCCCTTCTGAAATGTACCAGAAATACTTACAGTTATTTTCAAATACATGCACACACAAAAACAGAAAGAAAGAAAGAAAGACTCTCCTGATATTCTCAGAACTGTTCCTTTCCAGCAAGCTAATTTGACAAAGAGGTTTCTTTAGGCATTGCTGTCTGCAAACAACGAGCCAGAAACCCTTGCTGATCCATTAAAATCATGTAGCCGACCATTGGTTCATTCCAATTTACTAAGCCCTGGTCAAAGGAATTTAGGAAAGGTGATGGTCTCCTATAGAGAGATTTGTGCTTGTGCTCCAACTTGGTATTTTTTCCCTCACAATTGCACTGTTCTAGAGCTTAGGAACATGCAGTTCCTTGACCCGACAACAGTGGGGGACTTCTGAGATAGCCCTGCTAATCTCTCCCAATGATTTCAGTATTGCATGACACAGCAGCAAAGCACTGCGGCTTTACCATCTAGAAACATAGAGAAGTAAAACAGGGATGCCTCTCTTCAAGAACTTACTCCAACACGCTGCAATGTGGAACCTTTCCTTTTCCTTAACTAAATTGAGGAAACAAAATAAGTTACTACAAATTGCTGATATTCTTTGATAGGAATACAGACTTAGCTAGAATAAAAAAGCTCTGCCCATCCCATAATCACTCAAAGCATCCAGCTTTGTTGGTATCAACTGAGGTTCAGTTTCATTGGTTGGTGTGCAAGTGTTCAGAGTTGATGTCAACCAGAGATGGGAAAGAAAAGGATTACTGATGGCTGTGTCACAAGTAAACAATTTCATCTTATGCAGGAAACTTGCCAACACTGTGTAGTACAACTATTTTCCAGGAGTATTACTGGGCATTCTTTTATTGAGACAGCGCTGGGATACATGCTGGGCTTTTGGTTTTGTTATTTTTCAAGGGAGGAGACCATAGCCAGACTGAAATATTGTTAATATGCCTTTCAGCTGAGATTACAGCATTTTGAAAGAAAATAAAATTCCGTCACAATGCCAAGTTAACCTACAGAAAAGCCTGAATTGTTACTGTCTGGCTTGATTTGAAGGAGGGAAAGACAAAATTGCCATCAACCTGCGCAGCTATGCCAGCTTTTTTTTTTTCAAAGGTGAGTGCTTAGAGAATTTGGGTGAGCCTCCCAGGATTTCTACTCAGTTTCTCTGCTAGACACATTACTGATAAAAAAATTTATACTTTTAAATGGTCAAGCAGTGACTCCATATTCCCAGCAAAGTCTTCATACTGTTATTTCATGCTAATTCTCCAGTTATTGATGTCCACAAAAACAACCTAGTGTTATGCCGGGTCCAGGAAAGTTTAGGATTTCCTCTATTGATAGAAAAGAACATATAGACAAACACCATGTATCTTGGAATATGGTTTAAAGTCCCAACCTGCAGTAAAATAATTTGTTGCACAAAGGTGCTCAAGGTAATAGCTTTACTGCACTCAAAACAAGTCCCTAAATCTTCATTTTCATAATTACCCTTTCCATCATTTCACTACTTTCTTCTCTACAAAACAATTGAGTTTTTTTTTAAAAGATGATTGGGCAAAATGAATAAAGCTTACTTCTAAGCATGACTCTTAAATCTTCTTGTCTGCCTGTCTCAATGTACCTTTGTACACGTAAACTGACCTTTTTTTTAAAAAAAAGGCTAGGGGCAACATCTGAGCACTAACCTGTAAACACAACAGCTGAAGAACATATTTCTAAAACAGTGCATGGTATATGTGCAGGTGGTAACGTGGTGCTCAGAAATGGTCACACCTGGGATAGAGGATGGATATTTTTCATGTGCCCTCCAAAGGATATAATGGAGGAGAAGACCTTCACAGATATTTAAAGTGCAATGGCACCAGTAGGAGCACAGTTTTGTTGTTCCAAAAACAAATGCCCAGAATGCAATAAATGTGCAATTGCAAACAATTCTGTCACATATAGGGTGTTTGCCTGTTTTCTGGTGCATTGCCAAAGTAGCAGAGCAAGAACTGATCCCATTTAAAATGCACAGATATTTCATAATTATGAGACTCATAGTTAAATCATACACATCAGGAATTCTCTGGTGATATGACTGGCTACAACCACAGTCTCAAGTTAATGTGTATGGCTTAAAATATACCTCAAGAATCTAAATGTCCAAAGCTCACATCTCCATTGCATTTTTAAAAGATGTTAATCAGAGAACTAGCTTTCATATGAGTAAACATTATATACAACATTTACTACCTAAATCCCCAAGCTGGTGGCTGGTGCACACATCTGCCTCCTGATGAACCTGTGAGATAGAAAAGGCTTTCCGCTGAGAGAAGAGTTGTAACTCCTGGTTCTTTAGTAGAAATTCTTTGACAAGACCCTACAAGTTCCTTGAACCTGCTGGGGTTACACTGACCTATCACCACAATTTGTGAGTGCCCGTTCTGGCAGAGGGAGGCAGAAAGAAGAATGTATCACTTTTTAAAACCTCCAAACGTTTGCCTTAATAGTTGGTGACCTGAAAAGGGATAACAGGAAAGGAAAATGGGCTTTTGAGAAGGTCTTTCTTAAAAGAACATTTAAAATGATGTGGCACAGATAATGTGACACTGCTCTCTCCCCTTCTCCCTGTTCCAACTATACTAACATTCCGTCTGCTGTGTCTGACTTCTAAGTCAAATACAGAAATACTTGGGGGAATTATTCCAGTTCTACTACCACAGCAAAGCTGATTGCCCATACAAAATTTCATGGGCTTCTTGAGAGCCATCAGCTTGCATCAAAACACTCCTATAAATCAGTACATTTTAAAAAAAAACACCTTAACATGCTGCAAAAATCATAGCATTACAAAGATTAGAACAAACAGCCGATGGCCACCCACTATACTCCTTGTACTCACAGTCGGAACTCTTCAAATTGGTTTGAAATTTGGTGGTCAAAAACACTAGATAATCACTAAGGCAGCCTTTGTCAAACTGAATTCCTCTGAATGTTTTTTTAGATGCCAACGTGTGTTGTCAATGGCAGAAAAGGTGGGATTATCTCAAAACATCTGGGGAACACCTATTCTAAGATTTAGAGAAACATTCAGTATCTTTTATATATAAAACTTTAAATTTTGATACTTTCTGGAAGACAGCTTTCATATTGTACAGCAATGGATTGGCCAAAATGCTAAGCTCCAGAAACAGAGACAGTATATCCCTAACCAGTGGGTATTCCTAACTAGTGCCTTGGTTTCAAGATGCCAGTGGGAGCTGGTTGACCTTTGCTAAAAACATAACCATAGATTAAATGGAATTTGGTCTGATCACTATTTTTAGGACTGGGAAGCAGGACGGAAAGTAGATAACAAAGCTAAGTAATGGATGGTTATTGATCACTATGTCTTATCCTTGAATATTCCTTCTGATCCTGGAAATAAAATGCTATTAGCAGACCTTTAAGGAAGTGCGTGTTGCTACATGGATTATATTCTTTTCCCTTCTCTAGAAACATATGGAGTGAACACTAATCATTAAAGCTTTTATTCTTGAATGGTTCTGCTGATACCATTTATCTTACTCCACAGAACATTATTACGCTGCGGGAATGTCAACAACCCTAAAATTGAGTGAAGAATGTGAGACACACTGCCTTCAAAAAAAAGAGCAAGTGTATCTTCCTCACAAGCCTATCCACCGTGAATTAGTCCAGATTCCCTTTAAAGTGGTCCAAGTTGGCAATTCCACAGTTCAAGTACAGTACATGCTGTATGAAGGAATGTTCCCTTTTGTTTTTATGTGCCATTAGGTCACTTCTAAGCTAAAACAAGCATGTGGAATCTAAAAAGTCCTCTCATTTGATATGGCCTAAGCCTCAGTAGATGATCCTAGGTTCTTGCAGTATGAAAGGGGGAGGGGAATTATCCTATATACTTTCCCAAAACCCACACATCATTTTACCCATTTCTCTGGTTAACTCTTGTTCACCCTTTATTCTAAATTTGAAAGCCTCAATTCCTTAACTTTTCCAGAAAAGAAGGTGCTTCAGCTCCTAGAACATTTTTTTTGTTCCTTTCTGCACTTTTCCCCCCAACTGATCAATATCCCTTTTGAATGTGGGGACCATAACTAACTGTGTACTGTTCTCCAAGTGTAGCTGTGCCATAGATTTGTTTTTAGGGCAGACTGACTTTCCATTTGTGATTGCTATCACTAATGCTAACCCAGCAATCAAAACACAATTCCAGTAGCATAATAAAATTGTACATTTTAATATAGGCTCCCTAAACACAGATGCATCAATAAAGGAAGTCCACAAAAAGATGCAGTATTGGTTGATTGGAAGAAGACTGGTACAGAGTCTTCAACCTTCTTCTGCCCAGCAATCAAAAATCAGAAGGGGAAGCTTCCCAATTGGCATGGCTAAGGCAGATTTTTTGTATGTTTGTTAACAATCTATTCATGCTTCTTTGTACAAAAACCACCAAAATCAAACCAAGAGTTCACAAATAATTTCACGTTTTAACTTTCTTTCACAAAGGACCTCAAGGTTCCAAATTCATGTTTGCATTTTCACTACTTTTGAATTTGACAGTTTCTGTGTCCCCAAATCTGTTTCAATCCACAATTACAAAGAACAGAAGTCTATTTTTCACTGTGAATTGTTATACTAAAGAGACAGAACAGCTAAAGAAAAATAGGAACAACAAGAGTGAAGTCTGGCTATAACTAAGTACATGAAGCATTTCTACATCACAAAATAAAATTACTGGTAGCTATTAACAGCAAGTAAGTGTTCCAGACAAATATGATAGCCTAGACCAGTGATGGCGAACCTTTTAGAGAGCGAGTGCCCAAACTGCGATTCAAAACCCACTAATTTTTCACAAAGCACGCATACAGCAATTCAACCTGAATACAGGTGGCTGTGAAGGGGCGGTGTTGGGTGCCCACAGAAAGGGCTCCGAGTGCCACCTTTGGCACCCATCCATAGGTTCGCCAACACTGGCCTAGACCATATGGCTCCCACCGCTTACTAAAATTTGCCATCAAATTACTGGCGTACAAAGACAAAATGAAATAGCAGTGATGTAATTTACATGCTTCATCAGAAATGCAGATATCAAAACAATTTCTAAAAGACTGCCTTAACTGTGGTAGATGTCAAATAACATCTGGGGGGGATTAGTAACTGGTACCAGCCATGATTATTTCTGTCATACAAGATAAACTAGGGAAAGCAAAACAAGCTTTAGAAACAGTAAACCCAGAACAGACCTAATGTTAAGAAAAGTTATTATTATTATTATAATTATTATTATTTTGCAGCATCAGCAGTAAAGAGCCAAAATGAAGAAATGGTTACGGACCTAGGTTCAAATCCTCATTTGGCTATGAAATTCTATGGCTGACCTTGGGCCAGTCACATTCTTTCAGACTGGCCAAGCTCCTGCCCGAGATCACTGAAGGAAATGCAGGATATAAGCGTAATAACACCCAAACAATAACATGCAAAGTTGGAAAACCCTTTGAGCATAGGACACCACCACCCCATGAGGCAGCAGCAGACTACATGCCATAAGGTTGTGAGGCTAATGCAACTGATAGGGGGACAGATTCAATCCCCTTGATGTCATCAGGTCCCTATATGATGGGCCTCTGTAGGGCACAGATTAACTCCCCTTGCCTTTCCTGCACACGACTAATTATGTTATTTTAAATGGGGACAGTGAGGCAAATGCATAAAGAATTCTTAATTTGCTAATTCAAGAATTCCAAAAGAGCTGTGCATATTTCTTACAAATAGCTATTGGAAGGAGGAGCCGGGAATTACAATTTTGAAATTGCTGGGGGGGGGGGGAGAGTGGACTTATATTCCTTCATTTCATTGGTCATCATCCTATTCAACAAAACGCACCACAGAAGTCTGATGGTATCATTAGTCACCACCATTTTTATTTGTTGAGATCAAAAATGCTCGACACACAGCATTTGTGGGACGCTTTGGATTGTGGGCAAACCACTGGAGGACATGGGAGTTTCCAAAAATAACTACTGCCAGTAAAGTCATCACAGTGATGGCAATTTTTGGAAAGTAAAGACTCCCCTCTATTTTGTGCCCCCTAACAGTTGCTCTATGATAAATGGGGTTCTATAGGAGCCTTAGGACCAGGAGTTCAGCCAGTATGTTGCTATGATGATTTTACATGCAAACCCCAAACCAGAATTATTTCCCCTAGAAATGTTTACATCCCACATGACTGATGGCCCCTCCTTGTGTGTTTGTTTTCTAATCTGTGGATGATTCTGAAGAAATGTTTAGGGCAACAAGGGGGAGAACTGACAGAGAACGCCATCCCTCCGCTTATTTTGCCATGAACATCTTCATTGGAGTAATCCGTTTCTGGCAATTCAGAAAATCTTTTCAATTCCTGACGCTATTTGGTCTTCACAATGTCTGCGTCAGCAATTTCATCATTTTCATTTTGCCAAATTTAAACTGTCCTTTACATCCATCCTTGCCTGCAGTGACAATACCTTTACAAGTGAAAAGTGAAGGCAAAGGCCTTTCATACCATATTCTGCTCACTCTGATCTCTAGTTGTGGAGGACTGCCAAAGCCTGGCCGCCATCTATCCCCCCCCCCAAAAAAAGCAGGGGAGAGAGGGAGAGGTCTTAATGGTACTCAGGAGAGGTCTGAATTTGTCCTAGGGCCTCTTCCAATAAAGTACACTCCCAGGCTCGTGCAGGTTCTGAGTGAGCCAGTGACCAGGCCAAAGGATCAACTCAAGGTCTGTTGCTTGGCAACGCTTGCCAGGAAGCTTAGGAGAAGCAGGAAGCAGCCACGTCTGCCACAAGGACTTAAGAGCTGTTCTTAGAATTCTTCCTTCAAGGTGTCCATCTTTCTATTTCTCCTAGCATACATGTATGCTCAAAACTGGGATCAAGAGTGCGGGTAGGGTTACAGCTCCCAATACAACAAGCTGGCTGGTGGATCAAGTGCACTGGAGTCCTAGGAGGTTGTGTGCTCAAACCATCAGAATATGCAGCCTCATCCCAAATCCAATGTGAAATATGGAAAATCTTGCCTGCTTCCCCGTCTTCTTGCTGTAACCAGTGGGCACACAGTTATTTCAAAGATGGGAGGAGGCAACCCCCTACCATTTATTAGATTCAGAACTATCTAGGATAGTGGCAGGATCAGGAAACCCCCTGGGAATTGTTTGACACCTTTGTTCCATAGGGCCATTGTGGCAGCGCTGATAATCAGTGACACTGGCACAGCAAAGCTACCTGGGAAATTATAAGAATATCTCTATTATCTCTAATTTCCACAGTTATGGATGTGCTTTTCCATTGCTGTTGGAAACATACATTATTTCTCAAGTAGTAGCTGTTAGCATAGCAGTACTATAGGGCTGCCCTAACCATTAACTGTTTCGAGTAATCAAATGCAGTAGTTGCATTTCCCCCACACACTTACAAAATACAACCAAGGTGCCAGGGCAAATAATTCAACCTATTACGTGCTGTAGAATCAGTTTACTCACTTTGGATCTCTTTTGGAGTGATGGACTTTTCCTTCTCCCCTTTTCCAGACCACTGACTCAGCAAATTAGAACACGAATATAATTTAGCAAGACAGCGGTTTTTGAAAGATACCAATCCTGCATTTCAATCCAGCATGCAAATCAATCCCCTCTTCCTTCAGGGTACATTCCAACCTGATGCTAATTGGGGGGAAAAGTTTGAATGTGGCTAATAATGGTGTTAAGTTTCCCCATCCTTTATCCAATAATACCCCTCATCTCCAGAATGCCTAAAGCTTTCTCAGAAACCGCTGTAAGAAGCCCTCTTTGTCTGCAACCAAATCTAGATTACATGTAGGATCACAAGACACAGACTCAGTCTGTCAAAGACAAAATCTACAAACTGCTGCAGCCACGTGTCCTACATCTCTTTATCATGTGCAGTATTTGGAAGAATGAGGAGATGTGACACCTTGTGTTGCCTCATTCTATACAAGCATCTAGGCTCAGGTATAAACATTGGGAGAAACTTCTGTTATCTGTGCTACCCACACATTGGGAGCTCCAGCTGGGAGAAGTTCATTCTTGTCTTCTTGGACCTGCTTCCATACTTACTGCCTCTTGGAATTGTCAAGAGACAGATACCGCATACATCTCTGCATCAGCTACAGAGTTGGTTTTTTAAGATATAGGCCTTTTTGCTGGGTTCCAACCTAGCAACTCTGCAATTCCAGAATCAGCAAAGCACTCGTGCATGTGTTGAATTACTCGGGGCACATTTGTACAGATATTAAAAGCCAAAATATATTATTTCCACACAGATGGAAAACTGCAGGAGGCATCCTGAACCCCCTTGAAGGGCAGGAGTAGGTGAGGCGTTGTAGGGAGGAAAAACGAATTGGGTGGGAAGGCCACCACTTCTCTTTTAAACACCAGTAATCAACTCTGTAAGTGCAACTACAGTGGTACCTTGTATAAAGGAATTAATTCGTTCCAAATGAAATTATGTTAAGCAAATTTTCCTTTATACAAATTCCCATAGGAATGCATTGGAAACAGAGTAATCCCATTTTATGTTGTACAGATTCTCCCCATAGGCAATTATGTTAAGCAAATTTCCCCTATCTCCAGAATTGTTTATGTTGTACAGATTTTATGTTATACAAACTGTTTGTTATACAAGGGTCCACTGTACTTGTTTTCTTGATAAGCAAAAGCTATCATCGCTTTGGTGGGTGCATCTGTCTGTCATGCAGTTCCACTGGCCCAACATAACTTGATTCCCTCATACTGCCTTTCTTTCAGAAGATATTCCCAATAGTGGCCAGAATCCACTTGTAGAATTCCACTGCCATAGCTCCATTGGCATAAATACGGTCAGTGAATTGCCACTGTTTATGAATCTGGCATTTGCAAGTGGGGTTTACAGGGCACCAAATCACAAAACTTCTACACAACACTGAATGCCAGCAACAGCTTCTTAACTACTGGCAATTTCCCATTCGGCTTTACGCCAATGGACTTCCAGGAACTGGATTCTGGCTCCTCTATTCATTCTTCTCTAAAAATAAATAGCACATGGAAATAATGAATTGTGTATGTGGTAGACAGGACAGAGCAATTTTGAGAACCTGCAGAGGGAAATGAGTGAACTGCTTTCAAAAAAAAGTCCCCTGCACAAAATTCCTACATGTACCTGTAATGTGAGGAGTGCATTATCAGCTCTGACTCTTCCTTCAGCTGGGAAACTGACATATCATCAAAGAAAAATCTATATTTTGTCATTAAACAGTCTGAACATTTCAGTCTACTAACACAACATAGCATTCACCTTGCTCTGCTGGCATTTCAAGTTCATCTGATTACTCAACCCCTATTTTTCCCTTTGAGGTCTTCAGTGACACACTTGTCACATGCTACTTCATTGTGTTTAGAACAAACTCCTTCAAATTAAAATGGAAACCTGGTGATGGTCTTTGCCTATACAGGCTTGGTTGATCTTTGCTCAGACACATCACATTGGTAGGAAGCATCTGACAGAACAGTGGCCATAGGAAGGACCTTTCATTAATCTTAGCTGTCAGGTAAATTAAAAGCAGGTCAGCATCTGTGAGGACACATGCCATCCTCCTCCAAAGGAAGCTTCTAAGACAAGAGCCACCCAACTCAATTTAGCAGGGCCTCTCCCTCCTATTAGGGGGCATGGTGGCTCAATGGATCAGAGTGCTGAAACGGTCAGCTGCAAAGTCAGCAGCTTGGCGGTTCGAATCCCGGGTGCCATACAGCGGAGTGAACACCTGCTGTTAACCCCAGCTCCTGCCAACCTAGCAGTTCGAAAGCATGTAAATACAAGTAGATAAATAGGTACTGCCATAAAAAGTGGGAAGATAAACAGTGTTCTGCGCAGCCATGCAGGCCAGACTTGCAGAACCCTGGCTCTCTGGTTTGAAACCGGAGATGAGCACCGTCCCTTGAGTCAGACACGACTAGCATGCTTGTGGGGGGGGGGGGGAATCTTTACCTTTACCTTTTTACTCCCTCCTCTACAAGAGGTAATCACAGTAACTGGGATTCTATAGCTAGTGACATTAATTTTTCCACAAGCTTATTTCTTAATAAGAAGATCCTTTGCAAAGAACTCAAGTAGCATCTTGAATCTTAAGAATTATAATGGAGCAGAGCACCCTGTACTACACAAAGAGTTATTAACCAACACCACGTGGCCTAAATTATTTTACTCACAGTAGTTAGAAACATATTGGATAACTTGAATGGGAAAGAACTCTGCTTTACTGAGCCACCAGCAGCTGAAGTGGACAGTTTTGAACTAGGAAGGGCAGTCAATAGTTTTTTCTCAATAGAAAATGACTTAAAATGCTAAATCAAAAATAACCTAAATGTAGTAGTGATCACCAAAAAGAACCCTTGAGTTCATCAAGTTTTCTTTCTTTCCTTTCTTTCTTTCTTTCTTTCTTTCTTTCTTTCGAAAGCCCCTCGTCTTGTAAATCATACTAACAATATAGAAAGGTAATAAGTGTTACACTGTTTTTGAAATAACAAACTTCATTTGCTAGAACAAGCATATATAAAATTATAGTTTGACGTTTGTTAAAGATTTTATTCTCTTCAAGTGCCTAAGAGAAAGGAATTAAGACCAAGTTCTCACAAAGAGCATTTGAAATAAAATAAACCTTTGTCCGGACTGTACCACTTCTGACTAATGATTGCTCACCACTGAAAAGGGACAAATACGTATATGATATTTCATGGCATCACAACATATTGCAATGGCATGGTGCAATGGACAAAAGTGCAACCCTATACATGTTTACTCAGATTGCACCCTGTTGAGTTCAGCAGGGGTTACTCTTAGGAAAATGGACCTAGGACTGCAGCCCAGAAGTCTGACTTAAAAGTCACAAAGTCATTGGTTCAAAAGTTAGCTCTGCCATGAACTCACCAAGTGGCCTTAAGCAGACTTCCTTCAGCCCTCCATCTGTAATAAGGGAATAATAATACCAACATAACTGTACAGCGCTGTTGTATGGATTACAAGATAGCAGGTGTGAAATGAACAGTCAAAAACACTGTATACAGTATTATAATTATTAAAGAGAAAACTGGCATTATTTGGGAAAAGGTTAACCTACACCTTTCTCCCCGAAATGCTACTTTGCACATGCAGAGATGGCTCAATGGATTGGGTACCTTGCTGTGGAACTAGAGGCTTGGAATCTGATTCCTCCCGAGAGAAGGGCCAGCCTATCTAGCCTTGGGCAAGCTGCATAGGGACAGAGTGCTCTTAGAATAAGACACTGGTAAGAAACTTCTTACTGTATTATCAACAAAACTCTGGAAAGGGTCACTGCAGCTTAGAATAGAGCTTGATGGTGTGTAATTATTATTTTTACCCTGTACAGAAGCTTACATACATGAATCCTTAGATGCAGTCTGACACCATGCAATCCAGAGACAGGCTGCCCCTCTGTTGGTGAAAAGTCAACATTAGGGTTTGGAGCTACCCTAGGTATCATGGGATGGCAGGCCAATCTCGGACACTTTCTCTTCCAGTTTCTAATAATGACTGTTTGTATGTGTGATGTGTGTGAAGACTGGGGCCGGATGAAATACGGAAGGTAGGAACTGCTAACAGATACAAGCCCCTGACACTTCCACATCCAGTCCTCATCAATTGGTATAGTGATTCCACACAGAGCAGCTGTAGGGGAGCTATTATGTTGCCTGACCAAACCCAATTACCTCCAGTGCAGCAGAAGGCTTCTTTTTAAGTTCCTCACATTTTCGGAATTTGCAAATCTGGTGCCCAGTTTTACGGTTCCTACAACTGCTGCACTGCTCACAGTTTATCCGTCTTCGGCAAGGAGGGCACATGCCGCATCGTTTCCGTTTCTTTTTCCCTGAATTGATGGCAGATGCCAATTCGTTCTGCATTGGATACTCGGCTAAGCCAGCCATATGGAGCGCACTCTCTGCCAGAAACACACCAGCAGGGGTCATAATGAAAAGGCCAGGGTTGATAGGAAAAGCCCCCAGGTAAGGAAAATCGGACGGGCTGTTCATGGCCTCCGCAGCCGAGACAGCTTCCATGTCCGAGAGGCCCGTCCCGTGGTCGTTAGGCAAAGGAATGTGCTCCTGGACGACTCTTTTCAGCAGCTCCGTAGACTGAGCAAACTGTTGCAGGATGCTCTGTCCTTCTGGAGAAAGATCCGCTTTGCTCAGCATGTCAGAGATATTTTTGTGCTTTGAGGTAGAATTACTTTTATCCATAGTGGCTTCGTTGCCATTGGCTATGGAGGCAACTTTCTCTGAATGTTCGCTTAACGAGCTGGTGCTACCAAAAGTGGTGTAGTGGGAGAGCGGCCGAGACTTCTTCAGACTTTTGTTCAAAGGTTCGCTTATGATCCCACTCTTGTTTCGCCTCTCTAAATTGATCGAGGGCTGAGAGTCCTCTGAGGGGTTGCTTTTTTCTAAGAGGCCTGGCTTGATGATACCAGTATCTTGGTGAGAGCCAGGATCAGACATCTTTTATTTTTTTTAAAGGAGATTAGATAAAGCAAGAACCCTGGTCAATTGTGGAAAATAACCAATCACCACAAAATTGCTAACACCAATGAGCCTATATATGGATATAGATAATAAAGTGGAAGGGATGACGGGTGTCTTCAGTGCAATTTTAGGGCCATTACAACACCTCCTGCAGTCTTCCGTTGTAACACACAGCCTCTGAAAGTCAAAACAGAAAAGGAGAGAGAAATTAGCAAAGAGTCAGTACCTGGCTAGGAGTGCAACCAGACTCCATAATGGCTTTGATCCAGATTCCTTTCCCCTTTTTGGCCAAGTCAGCTTTGCTCCCTTTTCCCCACTGCCCTCTCAGTTTGCCAACATCAACAAATCTTATACATAATGTGGCTGTTCTGCAGAGCTAAACTAAAGCTGGTCCACACGTGGCCATTTCTGGAAGCCCAGTTGGGAGGGGCATTTTCCTGCCTCTTCTGTCCACCATTAAAAATCCCAGCACCATGGGAAATCTCATTCAGAAACGTGTAGCTACTCTTCAGTTAAGCTGTTCAAAATTGTATGGTTTTACCATTTTTTATGCTTCATGCATTAAAATATTTCAATGAGAGCTGGCTTCTAAATTTGACATAAGGTGGGGGGAGGGTAGAGAACTGTGGCTCTGCTTGGTCTCCATACACGCCTAAGTTTATCTGGCATCTACAGGTGGGACTGAGAAAGATACATGTCTGAAACCCAGGGAGGGAAACAAATGGACTCATATATGTCTAAATTAGCTTCAATTTTTTCCCAAGAGGTTGGGTGGGGGAGAGTCCAAAGCAAACAGGAGGAGAAATGTATAATACACAGGAGTGTAATCTTGCATAAATAAGATTCTAGAATTTATAGTGTTAACCACAGAATCACCGAATAATGGAGTTGGAAGGCAAATATAAGAGTATTCAGTCCAATCCCCTGCTCAACGCAGGGATCCAAGTCAAAGCAGATCTGACAGATGGTTGTCTAATATGTCTGTGAATGCCTCCAGCACAGGAGCACTCACCATTTCCTGAAGTATTTGTTTGCATGGTCACACTGTTCATTTTTTAAAAAGAGCAGTTTATACTCTAATGATCTAGAAACTTTTCTGGGCCAAAACCAGGGAAGCCTTATATATCTGTCCATGTCCCATCTTAAAACAAAAGCAACACAGACAACTATTCCATTTGTAAACTGCAAAAATCACAGCCATGAAAAGAAAAAGATGAAAGAAGGACACTTTTTAAAACAGCAGTTTGGTTTTGCATTAATTCTTACTCATTTTTGAATGAGAATCAGATGTACAGTTCAGCCCCTAGTGATGCTGAGGACTGAACAACAGAACCTTCAAAACAGGTTTCAGGATATCGTCTTTAAGAGAGCTCCATCTGAGAAAAAGTAAATGGGGCAATAGTTGCAGATGGCTCAAATGTCTGATTCACTCCGAATGGTTTCTTGCCAATGCAAGGGTCCCAGCTCCAAGGTGCTCAGATGTGCTTCTCATTGAAATATGCAAATGCATCCATTTAATGGAGCCAAAATGTCAAGCTGCATTGAGAGTCTCCGGAAATTCCCATTATCTCTCTAGCCACTTGGAGGACGGATGTCTGAAGCCAGAGTGGTTACTGAGATAGTACAACTTAAAATGTCAGTTTCAGATATTTCATTCACCCAATGAACAAACAACAAGGATGCCTGCTCCCTCCTCTCATGCAGGCACTCTGGGGCCTATAAAAGCAGTTGCAGAGAGGAGGAACCTCTGAGGCTGTTAAACACCTCATTCTGTGATCACACTGACAATGGTGGCTTAGCAGGCTGGCTTTTTAGTCTAGCCTGCTCCATGTGAGTCTCAGCCACGCAATAAAGGTCTATGTCACTGCTGCAGGCACCCTCTGTTCAATCTTTTGAAAAATGCTTGTAAAAAACAAACAACCAAACCCACACTGGAAGGACCATTTTTCTGAACGCCATTTGATTCCAAAGCAAGGGGCCAGCCACAGAGAAGGCTCGGTTGTGAGTTATCACTTTCTTAGCCTCCCTGGGCATGGTGACCCAGAGTGGGAGCACCTGCGACATTCTAGTAGGTCAGGCCTCAGTTGATCTCTGGGAGATCCGCTCTGCCAGGTATTCAGGTCCCAAGTCGTGGAGGGTTTTGTAAATCAAAACCAAGACCTTGACTTTAATACAAACAGTTCTACCAGTCCAAACACATCCACTATCCCCTAGTCACACTCTTGCTTGGCTCAGTGAGAGATGCTTCCTCCCTATCTCTCAAGGAGAGGGGAGAAGGGAGACTTTTGCTGGACTGGATAGCTTTGCTACGACGTGCTCCAAATCACAGGGTGATGGAATAGCCTCTTCTCACACTCTTTCCAACCAGGAGAAAGGTTTCTTACAGTCTATGGCTGAGCATTTCGCTGGAAAGCTCACCGGTAAGCTCCAAATCCCAGTGTGGTGTGATACATGCACCGCAGCAAACATCTCTCCCCCACCAACCCTCTGGCACATTCAGAACTCTTGGAAGGAAGATCAAGTCAGTGGCAAACACAGCAATGTGACTTGGCTGATCTAGCTTATCAAGTATGAAAATTGGGAAACCAGGATAACAGCAGTGCTATCTCCCTTTCCACAGAGGTTTCTGTCCACCTGTGCTAGTGCTTTATTAGTGTAGGCAGCATCACAATGCATGGCCCAAAGCCCTCCCAGCTCAACCGCATCAATGTGCCACAATGAAAAAAAATCAGGCTTCTAGACAGCATCAAGGACCTCTAGGGGGCATAGAAGGGGCTCAGCAACAGGTGCCATGCTCAAAATGAGAAAGGTAAAGAGGGCTACTCCATTGATCCTTGCCCTGACAGATAAGTTTTTTCCCATATTAGGTATGCCTAACACGGCTAACTGAACTAAGAAGCCTTGGCCTTCATCAGAATGTTTCTAACACCTAAAAAAAAAAAATGAAGCACTGAATTCCTCCAGAACGTCTAGGATGCTCCTCAGGAAAAGAAAGGGCAGACCCACAGATGTACACCAGTGGCTTGGAAGCTGAGTAATTGCTGCCGCCATGTCATTCATTCCATGCCCACACAGCTCATTAGTTTAGCACAGCTGTGGCTGCAACAGCTTCAGAGTTTCATGGGGAAGGAAAAATCCAATATTTCTCAGCATTTCCTTCTCATTTACCCCATCAACTGATCATCAATCAGACTGAAGCCTACAAGTTATCAGAACTCTTCTGAGAGCTACAGCCATTGAGTTCTCTTAAAAAGACAGTAACTGACCATCTGGACTGCAAGACCTGATACAGTTACCCCCCCACACACACCTATCGCGGGGGTTAGGGACCCACCCGACCCGCCATGATACATGAAAATCTGCAATATGCGGAAGCGGGTCGGGTGGGGGCGGGGGGCGATCAGAGGGGGGGGTGGGCGGCGGGGAGTGATGCAATCGCTCTCCCCCGCTGTTCCGAGGCCTCCCGGAGGGGGGGGGGGGGGCGGGGAGCAATGTAGTGGGACTGCAGTACCTGAACCGCAAAATGGCAGGGGGTGACTGTACATGGGGTTTGCACTTCCTTGTGATTAATCTATACCAAAACTGGGGTCTGATTCAGGCTCCATATACCTAAGCCACAAAAATAACTCTATTACCAGCATATATGTTGCAGAGGATGATTTTTGCTGGTTGCAAAAAGTTCAGGGTGAGTTACAACACATTCTTCACATCCTTTTTTCAATACAAAAGCCTTGCAAGGTAGGGTAAGAAATAGGCCACAAACCACAGCTCAAGTATCATCTAATGAGCTTGAGAACTGAGCCAGAGTCTGATCCCTTCTCAACATGAACCTTCTGCCAGGTACATCTGGTAAGCTTTCAACATTTCAGATACTCCACTGTGCCTACCACTTGGCAAAACAAGGGTAAGGGTAGGCAGAGGTCTTCAGCTTCTGGCTTGCAAAGCAGAAGTGAAAGCCAAGCATCATATGACCTCTGTGGAGAAAGCAGTGCAAATACAAACTGATGACCATTATCTTTTGGTGGCTGCCAACAAAGAAACAGGTAAGGGCTGATCTTGTCCCAGGTTGTCAAGTCTCACTGCTTCGGAGTGCCTCCAAATCTCAGCACAAACTTATACTGTACTGGCAAGGTCCCTTCCATTTTCCCAAATAAGCCATCCAAAACTGAATTTGATGGGTCCTCAGTAGAATACCAAGAAATTGCTTGAGGTTTAAATTGCTTGAGGGTTACAGTACATGCCAAAAGAGAATTACTAGGAGATTCCAGGGTGTTAACATCTTGATTCTGTGATATCATGATCAGAAAGCCTAACCCTTCACAAAAACATTCCGGGAACAAAGCGTTTTCCCCACACTTGGCTCTAGTGTGGCTTCACTTCATTAGAAGGCAGGTGTCACTAAACCAGTCTCTAGAGATTCCCATTGCAACTCGGCATCTTATCTGAGTTAGCTTCAAGACCTCTGATGTGCCGTCTGCAAAGCCACTCCAGGACTGGGGGCAGCTCAGCCACATTCCCTGAACTAGTTGTTAGAAAAGGTGGAAACAAAAGAACAACAGCTCATTTGTGCTCAGGTAGCTCCTTGACAATCAATCACTGTTCCCTGCATTTAGGGAAGGACTGGGATTTTAGGAGGTCCACATACATCTTGGCCAAAAGCAACACAAAACTGGTCAGAGAAGATAATGCACTGTGGCACATCTACTGGGAGCAGAAAAGTAAAGAGGGTACAGCTAAAACTTGAGTGGGGGAAAATATATATGGGGCATATGAATCACCACAGCTACCCCAAAGACAGATGCAAACCATTTCCATCTATATAACTTTTAGGAAATTCTCTTCTGCCCTGTCAGCAGAAACAGACTAGGGCGGGAGAGTTCTTAAGCAAGCTTCCTAAAGCCCATTCAATCATTCCCTAGAAATGAACGATGAAGCTTCTTTCAAACACGCATCCAGTTTCGGTCAGGAAGACTGGTCAGGAAGACTTGGTGACTTTGGTTCCTATATTTTTTAAACAACAACAAAAATCTCTGCATCTTCCACACCTAAATTCTGCAGCTGGAATCAAGTCTGCAAGCATTGTAACCGTTATTTACAATATTTTAGAGACATTTTACAGAGTTTTGTGCTTCAAATGAAAATCCTTCTTCCCGCCTCAGAAATTTCTCTCCATTCATTCTTGATTGCATTAGTATCGCTCTCGGGTTTACTTTCCCTAAAAAGCGGGATTTCTCATAACATTCACTGATGCTGTATTTAGATGGGATGACAACCTTGCTCACCAGTGCAATTCTTTCAGCTCAGTCCTGAAAACAACTGTAGAAAGCGCTGGAAACTTAAGCTATACGGTAAAAATTCAAAAATTTTGAGCAAAATGAAAAAGTCTACAATATCTGATTTACCCATCCTATACTTGGCTTACTTAAGCCAGAACATTCAACACACCATTTATAGTTTTATACCATAGATAACTATTAGGCTGGGGATCAGGCCCAAAATTGAAAATTTTGTCCAGAAGAGAGACCTCAGAGAATAATTCTGTATTTCAAGGGGCCACTGCTTTTTCCTCAGACTCCAAAAATGTCCCTCCCCCGCCCACTCAAAAAAGAAAAAAGAAAAGAAAGAACAGGAAATACCTATTCTCCTTAAATTACAGCTTCACACTATGCATGTAGCATGAGCAAACTCTTATCCACATATGGGGTTATCTTCTCCAGGTATCATCTTTCAGTTCAAAGTACGGTACCTTTCTTTTTGGGACCTCTAACAGATACTGTAAGTGTGGTTTTAAAGTATCGCGAACCAAGAGAAAAGGTGAAAACTGACAGAATTCAAAGAGGTTGAGGGGCAGCAGAAAAGGAGCCAGGATGCAGAGTTTTACAATTGATGACAACTCCATGCTCTTTACTAGCTTCCCTGGATCATCCATGATGGATGCACACTGGGCTCAATATTGTTTCTGCGGCTGAACTAGGAAGACCCAGTGTTTGCTGTCATTTGTGCATCTTCGCCTTTAAGAGGAATCAAATGAGATCAACCTTTTGCAAGTTTTCAGTATGTTTCAACCTCTCTCTCTCCCCCTCACCACCACTAACTGTGAATGTATATCTAAGTCCGCAATGTTTTTAAACCCAGAATAACCAGTGGTGCAACATGCCACAAGTTCTCCAATTGGACCCCTGTGCCCAGGTGAAAGACAGTTAAACACATGTCTAGATTCCATGATGCTGACTGGGATGGGTTACAGAGATCACATTACACCCCTACTAAAGCAGCTCCACTGGCTGCCAATCAGCTATCGGACACGATTCAAGGAGCTGACCTTAACCTACAAAGCACAAAATGGCCTGGGTCCAAGAGATCGATTCTCACAGTATGAACCAGCTTGAGTGCTAAGGTAATCAGGAGAGGTCTTTCTCTCCATCCTGCCACCTTCACAGGTGCGCCTCAAAAGAACACATGAAAGGGCCTTCTCTGTTGCTGCTCCCAGACTTTGGAACTCCCTCCCGCTGGAGGCCAGGACTGCCCCAACCCTGCTGTCTTTCTGGAAGTAGGCAAAGACATTCCTCTTCAGGCAAGCTTTCCCTGAATTTGGGACTTCCTGCTATATAACTTGCATTACCATACATGATTGCATTCATTGATTTCATAAGAACACCGGTGTTTTTCACGTTAGTTTCCTTTTTCTTTTATTTTCGTGTGCTCTCTGTAGCTCTACTATTACCTTTTAATGTTCTAAGATGCCTCTTCTAATTTCCTGTTTTTAACTTGAATATATCTTATATGTTCTGGACTGTATATTGTCCCTCATTACGGTAAGCCACCTTGGGTCCTTTTCCAAGGAGAAAGGTGGGGTAAAAATATTAAAAATAAATAGATAAATAAAATAGATCCAGTCATTATTTAAAGATTGTAACCCAATAGAGAAATTGATGATACAAGGACCTACCTTAGGATTTCAGCTCAAACAAAAAAACCAGATGGATGGCCTCTTCTTCTATTTACCACAGCAGACAATATGGTTGTTCATATGAAATCCATCAACCTGGTCACGGGTCCTTCCCTGCGTGTTGGAACACAGAAGAAAATGACCACAATGGTTGCCATCGTGAAGTCAAAAATCTGTGCATGAAACATTTGCTACTTATTAGGTTGACAAGATTTACAACATGACTGTCTACGCTGCCGCACTGGATGGCGCAGAGTGTTGGGCCACAACAATGGGCATAGAGAGCCACCTCCGTGCCATGGAAATGCATATGCTCTGTGAGATATCAAGTATCTCCCTAATCGACCAGATCACAAATAATACTACCCAAGGCAACTAGGTGTAGTATCTGTAACAAAGAATATGAAAGAAAGCTGGTTTCACTGGTATGGGCATGTCCTCAGAGCAGCACCTTCTACCATTGCCCAAACCGCATACCACCTGATGGGTGGTAGCCACGTGGGCAACCAAAATAGATAGCAGGACATCGTGAATAAGGACATGTGAATAGTTGATCTGCATCCTAAAGACAAGGTCAGTCAGGGAAATGGCATTTCAGGATCCGAAAAGTGGATCCAATACCTGTGGGGAAATACTAGGAAGAAGATTTGCTACCTTTTTTTTAGCATGTGATAAGAGACCTGAGTACTGTACCTCATTGCATTACCATTTTCTGATTTTGCATTCTCCCCCCCCCCCCACTAAGATTTTCCCCTCACACAGCAGTGCTGCAAAAGCAGCAACAATGAACACAGGAACTTGGGGAAATGGCTTAAAAAGTAGACTGAAGCAACGTTGGCAGCTCCTTCCAAGAGACATTATGAGCTGCTGACATCTTAAGGTTGGAGGGGATATCTAAGCAAAGGAAGGTGCAGACTGGACGAAAGAGCTGACCAGAGGCAGAGTGCGCGGAATAAGATGATATACAGGAAGGAGTGCATTTGGGAAGGTATGGTAGAGGCAGGTTGCCGGGGGTGGTGGTGCAGACCAAGGAGGAGGGGCACGGGTGACTAGGAACATGACTGACTGAAAATCAATCTGTACATTATTTTTACCACACATTATGCTTGCTTGAAAACAGACTCAAACGGCAGTATAATATGAAGCATCGGTACATTGTTTCTCAGGAACATTTTTTTACACACAGCCTAGGTGACAAAAGCTGATTTTAAAATGAACCAATCTTTTTTTAACAGCTCTGGAAATAGTTGGGGCTTACACATTTTCTCTCCAAATTCTCTGGACACCAGAAAATGAATGACACCCCTATGCCCTGTAATTTTCATCCCCAGCGTGGATGCACATAAACCAACCAAGCACCCCGCGTGCAAGGCACAGATTCCATTACAGCCATTAGAAAAGCAGTCATGACATGTGAGGAAGGCTTTTCTACCACTGCATGGAGGAGGACCGGAAGCGAACTCAGGTATGCGTGGCTTAGAGGGAAACTTGTTGGCGGGGTGGGGGAAGAATAACTTAGTAGTGCCGCCTCCTGCTTCTGAAAGCCATTCTAGCAGAGCTGTTACAATCTTCTGTGAAATCCATTGTGTACATATTCAGAAGCAAGTGTCACTCCTGGCTGTGGAACTTGCTCTCAAGCAAATGTGTCAACAGACTCCAGCTTTTAAGTTTCTTTCCCTTGTCATTTTCACCACATCTTTTGTAACAGATTCAGATGGACGGTGTTGCCAGAGTTTGGCAAAAATGCAGCTAATAGACAGGAGTCATTTTGCACGATACCTTTTACATTATCTCTCAATGGCTTGCTTCAATAGAGGTAATATGCTGCCACGCCATATTTTTACACTTACATATTCTTAACATGGCACTGTGTGAATGAGTGCTCAGTATCCTACTACACCTGTACAACTGTCACTAACACAGCTGGTTGCCCTCTTGGAAACCTATGGTAACACACATGAAAAATATTCTCTGTCTTTCATCATCTGTGTTAAAAAAATAATAACAGCAGTAAGGCACAAAAACTCTCTTCTAGAAATAAAAAAAAAGTTCATGTTTCCCTTTCTACTTCCATGTAATGTATAATTACATCATGTGGAAGATATGTCAAAAGAGGCAAAACTATTGATGTAGCTTGGAGTGTCACCAGTGTCTCTGAGCGAGATCTTTCATGTCACCTGGTACCTAACCCTTTTAACTAGTTTGCAGGCTTTTTCAAGAGAGTCAGAGGCACAGCAGATAAATATCAATGATTTAAACCATGATTTAAATTTTAAAAAATAATTTTGCAAAATTGGAATAAAAACATCTAAATTTTAAAATTTAAATCAAGATTTAAACCAAATTGATCCTGGTTAGAGGGAACATCACTCAGCTGGAGAGCAGGTCAGCTGCTCATAGAAGGCTCTGGACTTAAAACTTGGACTGCTCCAGTTAAAATAATGTCTCAGGCAAAGGCTGTGCCTGAGACCCTAGAGCAGCGATGGCGAAACTGAGACCGAGTCCCAAACTGCAATTCAAAACCAACTAATTTTTCGCCAAGTGCCAATACAGCAAATTTAACGTGAATACAGGTGGTTGTGAAGGGGTGATGTCGGGTGCCCACAGAAAGGGCTCCGAGTGCCACCTTTGGCACCCATGCCACAGGTTTGCCAACACTGCCCTAGAAAGCCACCACCAAATGAAATGGCACAGAAGTGGATTGGCCAAAGGTCTAACTCAATATAAAAGAGTTTCAGTGGCTCCCAAATCATTTTTTTACAGGAAAGGTAAAAACTTGGGGTGGAGGCAGTTCTGCAACGCTTCTAGATTTCAGCAATAGACTCACCAAGAAGATTTGCTGCTGAACACAGCACAGCCCAATGTGACTACACCCCTAGACCCAATCCTGTTAATTCCTTGCTGAATTGATTCTTCAAATCAATACTAGACTTTACTCCAACCTTGCTGTATTTTGGTCTTCGGTTGTTCTCACTTCACTGCCTGGGACCAGGGCAATTTGCATCCCTCCTCAAGTGACAAGTCTCTTGAAACCAAAAGTTGTCATCCTCAGCAACAACCTTGTGGCACAGATGGACAGAAGTTGCCACGTTAAAAGAAAGTGAATGAATCTGCTAGGCATGAAGGATGACCTTGCCCTTGGGAGAAATCTTCTTGCCAACGCTAATAATTTTATTTTAATTGCAAATATTTATGAAGGACTTGCATCTGAAAACCCCAAAGGGGCATAATAATAATAATAATAATAATAATAATAATAATAATAATAATAAT
>JAHTLZ010000204.1:96930386-96942958 GCA_023846285.1 Phrynocephalus versicolor | reverse complement strand
ATAATAATAATAATAATAATAATAATAATAATAATAATAATAATAATGTATTAATTGTGTTATTCACAAAATACATGATACACTGAACCTTAGCAGAAAGGCCTATACAGTGGTGTCCCAGGTTACAAACACATGCGGGTGTGAAAAAGCCACAACTGCCTGAAAGCTTCCCGCTTTGGCTTTTTGACAGCCAGCTCATTGTGTTGGGGTAGTCGCCCTGCTGGTTTTCGGGTGTATGGTGCGTCTTTAACCCCCCTGGCACTTGCCCTTACCCACTACCAAAAAGGAGGCGGGAAGCACGGAGCCTGCTCCAGGAGCCGGGTCGGGCCATCTGCTTCTGGCTTTTGGGTCAGGGACACATACCGCTTCCCTGCTCCAGGAGCCGGCTGGGCGGTTGGGAGCCTCCATTTGCTGTCTCGCTGGACTTGGACTGCTGGTTGCCTAAACAGGGCATCCATTTCCAATTATTTCCTTAGCCAGAAGTCTGAGCAGCCAGAAGCAGGGGCCCCAACCTGGCTCCTCAAGCAGGCTCCGTGCTGCCCCACTTTTTGGGAGTGGGTAAGGGCAAGCGCCAAGGGGGTGAAAGACCTATTGCGTGCCCAAAAGCCAACAGGGCGACCACCCCAACACAATGAGCTGGCTGTCAGAAAGCCAAAGCGGGAAGATTTTGACAGCCAGCTGGCTTTCAGGCAGTGGTGGCTTTTTCGCACCCCAAAAGCTAGCGTCATAATCTTGCCAGGCAGACAGAAAACCTAAATATGCTTATCCAAAAGTAACACAATTAGACTTTCAATATTCTACTCTACACACTTTGGTTAAATGGATTATCAGATGCACCTCTCCTAACTTGAAAGACTTGCAGGCCCATCATGTCCACTGTGGCATTACCAATGAACACAAAGAAAGGTTTTTTTTAAAGGGCTAAGCCAATTTGTCAAACAAATCGTAGCGGAGACTTCCATTCCTTCCAGCTGGAAAAAAAGGTGCATGGTTATTTTCATTAGACAGACAAAGTTCAGAGATTCATTTCCATCCAGTATCTTTCACAGATAGGTGATTTCTAAACTGTGTTCAGAGCCGTCATCTGGTGAAATGAGGTGAAGGAGCTCATCTACCCTAATTTATTTATTTTTAGGTGACAGGCACAATACATGAAGTTGTTGTTAATGTTTCAGGACTAGACAACACTCTAAAATAGAATTAGCAGCTTTTCATAGTCTCTTCAAATCATTTATCCAGAACATGGGAGGGGGGGATCACACAGGAGACTGTTATACATATGAATATATAAAGTCTCAATTTTACATGAAGATCTTTGTCTACATCCACATAATTCTAAAAAAGGAAGACCCAGCTCCTGCTCTTCCACCTTTGCCCCAGCTCTCTTTTCCTCCACTACTTTAAATGTCTCTCAGCCATACTCCAAGCCATGCCTTTGCAAGAAAGGCCAGTGGCTACAGCAGTGTTGAAAGTACACTGTTATTTCTTTAAATAAACACATTAAACACTAGGCAATGAAGAAGTCCTGGTGACAATACAGATGAACTTTTCAGAACCCGGTGGCCACAATCTTAGCCCTGTCATTGCTGTCCCTGAAACGGAGCCCATGAGAACTTTTCTGAAAACACTCTGCAAAAATGGTGTTTCTAAATGGACCTTGGTCCCTCTAATTTAGGGAACTAACAAGGTACACTTTGAAAGGCCAGAAATTGTGAATTGGTGGCAAGGACTGAAATCCCTTTTTAGGTGTTTTTCCCCCTGGTCTGAACCAAAGGGCATATGTTACGCCAGGCAGATCTAATATACTGTAGGTCTTCCCAGCATCAAACACTATTCAAGTGCTAAATAAAACAGTACAGGCCAGGTGCTGAGAGCTTAAATCCCCAATGGACTACCCACAAGGGGGACAGTGTGATCACCCAGGGCATTTACAGCTGATGGTGTCAGATGCCCTGCCACCTATACAACCTGCACAGCCCCAGGGCATCAGAGGGACAGTCCAGTAAATCACCTTTGATTAGTTTTATCTAGAAAAACCTAGAGGATAAAAATGTAAGAAACTACTGCAGCAGAAGCAAGAAGAACTATAGCCACTACCAGCTACTTTGTTCCTCAATTCAAAAAAATTGAAAAATGAGTGGTTTTGCAAGCATGTCATCTCACTTACAAAATTTTGGGATTCATAATTTTGGTGCATTCCCACCCATCACCAATGGCAAGAAACAGAGGATGATGATGATGATGATGATGATGATGATGATGATGATGATGATGATCATCATCATCATCATCATCATCATCATCATCATGATCATGATCATGATCATGATCATCATCATCATCATCATCATCATCAAATTTTGGCAAATCTAGCCAAAATTTGCTTGGTTGTATATAACAGGAATAAGATAGCATCTCTGTGTTCTTTATACCTATGCATCAGCAATACTGAGAAATAAGTGCAATATAATAATGTGACGATGATGACGCATAATCATCCTCTATGTGGGCAAAAAAACATGTCAGACATTATGCACCAGTTGTGCATATCTTTGAGCAGGCTTTGACGCATGTTAGGAAGCAATGGTGGGTTGCAACATTTTGACAATGTTTATTCTCTATACTCAGGTTGCAAGAGCATGTTGTGGTGCTTAAGAGAATTTCATAAGCCCAAACTAGACAAAGCTCTGTCCCAAGGCATTGACTATCTAAAACCAACAATAAGGAAAACAACAAAAAGAGGGGAGGGAATGGCAAGGATAGTCAGGCATATGTTGCAACTCAAAAGAAAAAGCAAATAGCTCTAAGCGGCCTTCTGTCCAGGAGGATGAAAGCAGTCACTCCCTGAGCCTTGAATCATGCTGCAGGGTCCCCCACAGTATGTCAAGCACAACCCGCATCTGTGACAAGGGAAGTCTAGAATAGTAAATGACACATGTTAAGCATAACCTTAAACCTAACACCAGAGCTAAAGTTAAGTAGGAGAGCACATCCCATGGAAGGCTGTGGTTCCAATCCCCAGCACATCCACTGTAATGACCGGAGGAAGTCGCTCTGGGAAGGGCTTCCTCCAGAGATAGAGTGCATGCCCGTCAATACTCATTAAGATGGACCAATGGTCCAGCAGAGTTGACAGCTGTAAAATGTAAATCTTTATACAAATACACAGTGTTCTGCTTTGTAAAAATGTGTCATTCCTAGGTAAAAGAGTCTCTGCTGAAACACACTCATGAGCTGGAACTCTGAGAAGGAAGTGGTAGCAATAGGCATGGCTTGCCATCACTGCTTGCTCAACCCACCGGACCTCTGAATGAACAACAGCAGCAGAACAGCCAAGGGAAGGAGCTGCCACTTTTCGGGGCCAGCAACTGACATGAAAGGGGGGGGGCAAATGTGCAGAAGCCCTGCTTTTAGAAAAGCACAGGGAGAACATGTTGCCATGTCACCACTCCTTCCCCTTCCACTGCCCTGGAGGTCCTTTGGCTTGTTGGAAATGGAGATGGGATGTAGAGCCCAAATAAACTCAAGGTTGCAGGCAGAGTGGCATGCTGGTGATTAGCTTGTCGCCCAGGATGATGTTGCTTCAAACTGTGTGTAAGGTGTTAAAGCAACTGTCAGTCTACTTCTCAAACATGCAATAGAAATAGCATTTTCTTGCTCTAGAATCCATTTACTGGCCTAAAAGCTCCTTCCTCTCTGGTCTTTCAGGCCCCCTCCATCCAGACACAGGGCAACCTGGTCTAATTCTTTTGGATGATGCAATTGGTTCTTTCAATGGTGTATTTCTGAGGAACAGAGCCATCTAACAGGAGACTAGATCCTTTCAATGACCATTTGGGGAGCAGGCCACAGAATAAACATGCTAAGAGAGGTAAGATGGAAGACCACCAGGTATTATCAGATGAGAGCTCCCAGGCAGTCATGACATACACACTTCAGAAGCAGCATCAGCCTCTGGTGATGTCGTCTGCCAGGTGAAACTACAAGCAGTCTTGGTCAGACTGCAGAGGTGAAAGGAAAAGCCCCACACACTTGGCTCCCAAGGGCTAGGTTGGAGGCATGGAGTGAGGCTGCCATAGCCAGCATTAATGTCAACAAATGGACACATATGCAATAGCCAAGCATATTTTGTTCTCCTTAATTAAGATTGCTGGAAGAAATATCAACAACCTCAGATACGTAGATGATACTACTCTCATAGCAGAAAGTGAGGAGGAATTAAATAACCTCTTAATGAGGGTGAAAGAGGAGAGTGAAAAAAATGGGCTGAAGCTCAACATCAAAAAAACTAAGATCATGGCCACCGATCCCGTCACCTCCTGGCAAATAGAAGGGGAAGAAATGGAGGCAATGACAGAGTTTATTTTCTTTGGCTCCTTGATCACTGCAGATGGCGACTGCAGCAACGAAATTAAAAGACGCCTGCTTCTTGGGAGGAAAGCAATGGCAAAGCTATATAGCATCCTAAAGAGCAGAGACATCACTTTGCCAACTAAGGTCAGGATAGTCAAAGCTATGGTTTTTTCCAGTAGTGATGTATGGAAGTGGGAGCTGGACTATAAAGAAGGCTGATCACCGCAGAATCGAAGCTTTTGAGCTGTGGTGCTGGAGGAGAGTCTTGAGAGTCCCCTGGATTGCAAGGAGATAAAACCTATCCATCCTGAAAGAAATCAACCCCGAATGTTCACTGGAAGGACAGATTTTGAAGCTGAGGCTCCAGTACTTTGGCCACCTCATGAGGAGAGAGGACTCCTTGGAAAAGTCCTTGATGTTGGGAAAGATTGAAGGCAAAAGGAAAAGAGGACGGCAGAGAATGAGATGGTTGGACGGTGTCATCGATGCAACCAATATGGAGTTGACCAAACTCCGGGAGGAAGTGGAAGATAGGAAGGCCTGGCGAGCTCTGGTCCATGGGGTCACGAAGAGTCGTACACGACTGAACAACTGAACAACTGAACAACAACAACAACAACAACAACAACAACAATAACAACAACAACAACAAATTGGCTTGTGCCTTCTACTTCCTCAACAACCCCTCATTTGCACTCTGCCTGAGCAGGAGGCAATTCCAAAGTTACTGGTGCTGCCTATTCCTTTTGCCATCAAACCATAAAGAGACACATTCCCTCACAATTTGATACCTATTTCAGGTCCTTTAATAAGCTTTATTTTCTCCTGCTCATCTCAGTCTAGGTCCTTGTTGTGTCTCCTCCATCACTGTTGACAGCAGCACTATTCCACTCCATCACTCAGCTTTCTCTCCAACAGCTGACCTTAACAGATAAGAACACACACACACACACACACACACACACACACACTTATCTAGACTTGGTTCATTCAAGTCTCCATATGCTTACTTTGGCTCTCGCTCCACATTCATCTAAGGAATCTGTAGTTGGCCCCGTTACTGTTAACTTGGAGGTACATCTGTTTAGGTTGCATATTAATGCATTCACTTCAGTTTTGCAAAATATCTCAAAATGGCAACTGATATAGGTGAGTGATGCCACATGGTGTGACCAGACAACTGTATAAGATAGTGGGGAAAATCCTACTGCATAATTTTGTGCCTGGTATAGCGCAGCTCAAGTGTTGGAAGCATTTAATTTCCTTCAACTAAATGTTTCCTTTGCCCGGTTTAGGCTCCAAGGCTTCGTAAGGTTTCCTTCTGCCTTGAGGAAACCTTTGGGAGCCTTGAGACCTGGGGAGGTAGGTGAGAAAGAAACCTTAATTAGTCAAAACATTGTTACCATATTGCCACTAGCAGTCCCAAATCTCAGCAGCAGTGATCCAATAACACTTTTTGATTTTTAAAGGCTCCTCCATCCAAAGTCCCAGAGCAACAAACCTGGCAGTAAGTTTAAGGCATGCAAGAAAACAAGTGTATATTACAATGTTCAAAGATGCCTTTGTGGCCAATTCACCCCCACTAATGGCCTTCCTTTGTATGCCCATGCAGAAAACAACATGCTGCAATATTCCACATCATTTTTTTTTCTCCATACGAAAGAGACCTACAAAAGCATCTGTTTAGGAAAACTGGCCTTGATTGAAGAGGCCCCCAAATTAGAACATTTCTATTCCTGCAGTAGATTTCCCCCAGCAGATTATTCTACATATATACTTTTCACTAATACAAACAAGATAAAGTTTATAAGGACAATGCTGATGTATTCAAAACTTCAACTTGTTGAATAGCTCAACGGTTTAGGCATCTATCTGTAGAGCCAAAGTTTGGGAGTTTGGATTTTCTTCTGTGCCTCCTGGGAGAAAAGCTTGCCCAGGATGCCTTCAGAAACAATACCCAAAAATCCTTGAATGGGTCAGTACCAGCCAGAATCGACTTAACAGTATGTCATCATCATTACTGGCCTCACACTCCCCCTGTTTTGCAGACACACTGTGTTTTATCAACACTTCTGCCCAGGCTCTCCCTCAATCTGAATCAAAAGATACTACTTCAGGGGTAGAGAGAAGAGCGGGAGAATACCTTGTCTAGTGAATATTTAGCTGAAAATCCAAGCACCCATAAATCCTTAAATATCTTCATTCCAGAGCAATCACAGAACCTCTAGCAGGAAAGACGGATTAGTCAACAGAAGCATCCCTTTCTGTTAAACACAAAAGAGTCTCACAGGTTCTTTGTTTCTTCTGTTTCCCAAATACTCCCATTTGATACTTCTTCTCTTTTCCTGTTCTGTCCATAAATATCCTTGCAGCTTACGGCCCAAGGCTTTTGACTTTTCAGGTTCTATGTCCCATCTTGGCACTTAGAACAGTACATGGAAAAAACTCAAAACACTAGTGTGTCCAAAAAAAATTTCTACAACCTACTGCCATGCTAAAGCAAATGTGATATTAATAACTCTGTAAGAGTAAATTCAACTACAGGAACCCCCTCTCTATTGAAGGGGTTAGGGACTGACCCGACCCACGATAATTGAAACTCTGTGATATGCAGGTGCAGGTTGGGTCGGCCCTTGGGGCGTGTGTGATGTTTAAAATGTCTTTAAGCAACGGAGCCAAGCTGGCTCCTTTGCTTAAAGACATTTTAAACATCACTCGAGGCTCCCCCACACCCTGGGGTGGGTGGGGACAAGTGGTGTGCAATGTTTAAAATGACTTTAAGCAACAGAGCCAAGTGCCTCCAAGGAGACAAGCCCCGGGCTCCAGGTGATTGGCAGTGGGGTGGGGGAGAAAAACCTTTTGTTTCCCCACCCCAGAGCCAATCAGCTGGAGCCTGGGGCTTGGGGAAGCATGGAAAGGTTTTAAAAGCCCCAGCTTTTAAAACCTCCCCCCCCCCCACAAGCCTTTTCAGGGTACTGCGGCCCCGCGAGATAGCAGGACCGCAGTATATGAACCGTGAAAGGGCGGGGGACCACTGTATTCAACTTTAATACCCAAATCACGAGCCAACAAGTCATACACTTGAGGCAACTACTGTGTGCTAGATTGGGATGATACATGAAAGTATTTTAAAAATTACGGGCATTTCAATTCTGCTTTTTACGTGAAAGAAACCTGAAATACATAAATCTGCAACAATTCCCTTGGAAGTGAATATCCGCTAGTAAAGGAACAGTTACATCATTTTTTGTTCAGAGATTATACTTTGAACCAGCTCAGTTCTGCGCTTCCTACCCAAAACAGCCAGTTCTTCTATTTTGCATGCTGAGCATACCTAACGTGTTTGGAAATCTTGAGGAATTAAGGCAGACAGCAAAATGTTCAGTTCTCAACTTCATATTCTGGATGGAGTAACCCTAGAAAGCCATGAAAACTGGGTAGCCGGGAAGCAGCAGAACATGGGAACTGGGTATGGAATGCACATCCTAGTTCCATCTGGTACTTTCAGAACCCCCACCTCACCATCAACTGCCAAACTGATTAACTCAAACAGCAGGGGGTTGCTTCATGATTCTAGAGCAAGAAGTTTGCTAAGATCCATGATTGCTATTCTGGCAGATGGTAGAGATTTTTCTTAACCAAGTGTCCCTTAGGTTAGGCCCAAGAGAATTCAAGACCTCAATAAGTTTCCTCCTGTTGAAAATAATGGCAGATGTTCCACTGCTCTCCATAGAAAGGTTCGGTTTACACGATCTTACTTATAAACCTGTTCAACAGATCCACCACCACCACCCCGTCCATTTCACTGCACTGAAACCCTTATGTACTATATATCAACAGTTAGCATGACTTAAAATGCTGCCTACCACTCTCCAGATGGATGGCCTTTCTTAATGAAGACCCTTCTATGCAAGTGGCATCTTCTGTCTCTCCTTTGTTGTAACGTATTGTGTAAAACAGAGCTGAAATGAAATAAACATAGTTTTGGACACTTCAAAATTGGAATTCTTCAGAATCCTGGCATTGTAATTGTTTCTTAATATACATTTCAAGGTAATGATGTTTTAGGTGTTAACTGATCCAAAAACACCATATACTCAACTCTATGAAGTGGTAATGTGAGCGGAGGAACAAAATTAGAATATATCTCTGTCTTTATAAAAAAATACTTTAAAGACCGATGGTTTCTTTCTGCCTATTACAGAGATAAAAGGCACTGTGGTGTAGTGGATAGTGTGGGACTAAGGCTCAGGAGATGTGGGTTCAAGTCCCCACTTCGCCATGGAAACTCCATGAGGGGTATCAATGATAAAATCAATATCTCACATCCCTCAAAAACTTTATTAAGGTAATCATAAATTGGAAATATAGCGTCCCAGAGTAACACTACCATAAAGACTAAAAGGTCAGAGTGGCTTTCAATAGAAGATTCCTTGTTTGGTGAGTTAAGTAATATACTTATGTCAACAGCACTGCATCACCACCTTCTGACACTTTGTAAGTATCACATGGATTACACATACTACATCATATTTAACACAGAAGGTTTAATAATGGGGGAACAGCTCTTGAAAGTGAGAAGTTTAAGGAAAATAACATTGTATGCCTAGGTAACCAACAAAGTAAAAAAAAATTATTCATTCCACAACAGTGATTTGCCCCAAATTGGAACATCAATAGAATCTGTTTGTTTGATACATTTATGCCCTGCCTTTCCATAAAAACTGGTGAGGGTGGCAAACATAAGAAATCCACATTTATCCTCTATTTAAAATAGCACAATAAATCAGTAACATTCAGGCACATAAAATCAGGTAAGAATATTTTGAAGTCACAGCCCTTTACAACATAACCAAATCAGAATACAATAGACAGAATTCACAGGTGAAATAAAACTGTTCGCTCCCCCTCCGTGAGATTCTTTATTGTACTTGCACTCTTCAGAAACTGCATGAAGTTGACCTTACCCTGTTCCAGAGGGTGATCAGCTATGACAGCAGACAGGGAAGGACTATCTGGCAAAAACAAAATAAATACTATGCCAAGCTTGAATGTACATCTCTAGGACTGTTGACAACCAGGGCAAACTGGAAATTTGACTGGAACACCATTCCCTCTACTAAGTCACCAGGTTACTAACCCATCCAAAGTAAACTAGTCTAGCTTGGCACTCCATCTGTGGCAGCTTTATGTCCTGCAGTAATCAGGAGATAAAATGTTGAACTGCATGGTGATGGGCATTGTAACTTAACACTTACAGATGAAGGTTTACTTAAACGGACATTAATAGGAGGCTGGCCAGATTAAAATGAGTTGGGGATGTCATATTCAGGTTATAATACCACAGTTGTTTTTTAAGAATGAGAGAGTAGTATTGGATGGAATACAAGTACAAACCCATCAAACATAATGGTTGCAAATGCAAACAAAAGATTAATTGGCAAGAGAAAAATCCAGGTCGTACAGAAGACAACTGAATTGTGCAGAAGAGAGCATGACTTGACTTACTGCACACCCATCTATTTGCCTTTCTGGTGGTATGTGGTCGACTCAGGGCAGTTCACAGACAATAACAAAAATAGATGTGGCATGATCAAATGCATTACATTGCTGAATTAAACGAAATAAGGGTCAATAAACATTAATTTGTATTCAGAATAAGCCGTTGTTGCCTTTTAACAAGGCAAAATATCTCCCTCCATCTTCAAGTCCTCCTGGTATTGCCAGGCACTAGAAGACAGGCTGCTCAGAAGACTGCTGTTATGTCCCTAAAGCTTTTAGATTGCTGCAGTGGCCTCCTAAGGGTCCATTCTTGAATCAGGAGATGCATCTCAGAAAATTTTTGAAAAACAACTCTTGAGACTCAAGAAATAATATTACAGAGAGGGCTACTGCTGCTGCTGCTATCACCTCCTGATAAGGAGGAGAGATGATGATGACATAGTTCACAAGAAGGGTGACAGGTGGAGGATCAGGAAGAAGGATAAATTGCTGAACGGATTCCCATGAACATATAAGAGGACATATGTAACAAAGAATGCAAATGTGAAAGAGAATGCACAACGAACTGAGAAATTGCAGAGAAATTGAATGACTTCTTTGCGTCTGTCTTCACGACAGAGGACCTTGAGCGGATTCCGCTGCCTGAGCCGCCCCTCTTGACTAAAGAATTAAATCAAATACAGGTTAAAAGAGAGGAAGTTTTAGGACTAACTGACAAATTGAGGATTAACAAGTCACCGGGCCCAGAAGGCATCCACCCAAGGGTTATTAGGGAACTGAGAAATGAAATTGCAGATCTCTTAACGGTTATATGCAACTTGTCTCTTAAAACGGCCACAATGCCAGAGGACTGCAGGATAGCAGATGTCACACCAATTTTTAAAAAAGGAAGGAGAGGGGACCAGGGAAACTACAGGCCAGTTAGTCTTACATCTGTCCCAGGGAAGATGGTGGAAAGCCTCATCCAAGAGAAAATCTTAAAACACATAAAAGAACAAACCTTGCTGAGAGAAAATCAGCATGGCTTCTGTAAGGGTAAATCTTGTCTGACAAACCTTTTGGAATTTTTTGAAAAGCTCAACAGGCACGTGGATTTGGGTGAACCGGTGGATATAGTCTATTTGGATTTTCAAAAGGCTTTTGACACAGTCCCTCACCAAAGGCTGCTGAGAAAACTGCACAGTCAGGGGATAAGAGGACAGGTCCTCTTATGGATCGAGAACTGGTTGAGATCCCGGAAACAAAGAGTAGGTGTCAATGGGAAATTTTCACAATGGAGAGAAGTGAAAAGTGGTGTGCCCCAGGGCTCTGTCCTGGGACCGGTGCTTTTCAATCTGTTCATAAATGTCCTGGAGACAGGGATAAACAGTGAGGTGGCAAAGTTTGCAGATGACACAAAACTTTTCCGTGTGGTAAAAACCAGAGAAGATTGCGAAGAGCTCCAGAAGGATCTCTCCAAACTGGGGGAATGGGCTGAGAAATGGCAAATGCGTTTTAATGTAACCAAATGTAAAGTAATGCATATTGGGGCAAAAAATCCAAACTTCATCGATCAACTCATGGGCTCTGAGTTATCCGTGACAGATCAGGAAAGATATCTTGGTGTGTTGGTGGACAGCTCCATGAAGGTATCTCCCCAATGTGTGGCAGCGGTGAAGAAGGCCAATTCCATGCTAGGGATTATCAAAAAGGGGATTGAAAATAAAACAGCCAAGATTATAATGCCATTATACAAAGCAATAGTAAGGCCGCACCTGGAGTATTGTGTACAAATCTGGTCACCGCATCTCAAGAATGACATAGTGGAACTGGAAAAGGTGCAGAAGAGAGCGACTAAAATGATTACCGGGCTGGGGCACCTCCCTTATGAAGAAAGGCTAAAACATTTGGGCCTCTTTAGTCTGGAAAAAAGGCGCTTGAGGGGGGATATGATTGAGACATACAAAATAATGCAGGGTATGAGTAAAGTGGATTGAGGGAAGCTCTTCTCTCTCTCCCAAAATACCAGAACTAGGGAACATACACTCAAATTGAGGGCTGGGAGAGTAAGAACTGACAAAAGAAAATATTTTTTCACCCAGCGCGTTGTAAGTCTATGGAACTCCCTGCCACAGGATGTGGTGATGGCATCTGGCCTGGATGCCTTCAAAAGGGGATTGGACAGATTCCTGGAGGAAAAGTCCATCACAGGTTACAAACCATGATGGAGATGTGTAGTCTCCAGGCTTTAAACCAGGGTACTTCAATGGCCAGATGCAGGGGAGTGGTATCAGGAGACAGATATCTAGTCTCATGCACTCCCAAACGCATCTGGTGGGGCCGCTGTGAGATACAGGAAGCTGGACTAGATGGGCCTTTGGCCTGATCCAGCATCGCTCTTCTTATGTTCTTATGTTCTTAAGAACAGAACAAGGAGAACCCCACAGCCCTGTCCTCTCTTACCCACCTTCCTCTGCAAATGCCATGTGGATCTCAACATATTTCTTTAATTCTCCCATTTTCATCCCAACCGTCTTTCCACTATCCTCAATTTTTCTCCTATCTGGCTCCCACCTACTCAATCATAACAACTTTATTTGCTCTTTTTGCCAATGTGCCACCTCCCTTTTACACACACCCCAATACCCTCAAGTGAAAAGCAGAGCTGGCTGGATTCAATCTTTAACCAAGGTATGTATGTATGTATGTATGTATGTATGTATGTATGTATGTATGTA
>JAHTLZ010000204.1:96908959-96930376 GCA_023846285.1 Phrynocephalus versicolor | reverse complement strand
GTATGTATGTATGTATGTATGTATGTATGTATGTATGTATGTATGTATGTATGTATGTATGTATGTATGTATGTACGTAAAGTGGTACCTTGTATAAAGGAATTAATTCGTTCCAAATGAAATTGCAAATTTTCCTTTGTACAAATTTCCCATAAGAATGCATTGAAAACAGAGTAATCCCTAATCGCGACTGTTTTTTCTGTTGTACTGGTTCGCCCCATAGGCGATTCTGTTAAGCGATTTCCCCCTATCTCTGGAATTTTTTTCCTTTAAGTAGAATTTCTGTTAACCGTTTGTTATACAAGGTCGACTGTAGGTAGTTAGGTAGTTAGGTAGTTAGGTAGGTATTTGATTTTTATATCTCCCAGTTTACAATGGAACTAAATACAAATTATAAACAATAGCAGGTAGGTACAAATTGAACAAATATATTGAACACATAACCATAAAAATAAATTCTACTATTAACAACATAAGATTTAACTATTATACTGAAATATAGTAAAGTAGCATTACATTATTTTTTCTTAATCCACAAGATCCCACTGCTAATGACTTCATAAACCACACATGCCCAGCCCTTTTGAAAAACCAAACACCGCTGTGTACGAAAGCCTTGAAAGCAAACAGCAATTCTGTATAACACAGGAATAGGCCTAGCATAATCAGGAATACAAGGGCTAAAGCACATAAATTTACCAATGCAGTGCAAATAAAAAAGAAGTAAATGTACAGACTTAAAGGCAGAAATTTCGCTTCACTATACAAAGAGTGGTACACCTTAAAACAAATTTAATTTGTTCTATGGGTCAACTCATTTTAAGAAAATTTTGTATTATAAAATGCAGTTTCCCATAGAAATGCATTGGGAATGGATTAATCCATTCTGGAGGCTAGAATAAAGACAACAAATAACTGGGATTTTTTTCCTGGGTACATGCAGAATGGTTTTTCGTCTTGTAAAGCATCCCAGAGAGGAGATGATGATGATGATGATGATGATGATGATGATGATTGGTCATGGGAAGCATGCCTATTTCCAATTTTTTCTTCTTCTTATGAGTTTTTTTGTGTTACGAGGCATTTGTCTTAAGAGGTACCACCGTACCTCCTGTCGGCGGCCGCGGCGGCCAAGGCAGCCGCCCGGGTTCGGGCCGGAGCCACCTTACCTCCGGCTGAGGCTTTCGGGCGGGCGAGCGGGAGCGGGGAGGGGAGGCCGGTGGGGGGGGTGTCTCTGCGCTGGCCGGCCCGAGCACAATCCGGTTGGGGGGGCTCGGGGGACCTGGCCTCTCTCTCTCTCTCTCTCTCTCTCTCTGTGGGGGGGGGGGGGGGGGGGAGCAGCCGCTCCTTCCTTCCTTCGCCCTCTCCCAGCGGAGCGGCGGCGGCGGCGGTGTTCCGGCTCCCGGCCCCCCACCCCGGCCTCTCCTCTCCTCTCCTCCAGCGGGGCGTAGTGGGGGCTCCGGCCCGGCTTCCCTCGTCCCTCCCCCGTTCCTTGCGCCTCCCGCGCGCGCCCCCTCCTCCCCACCAGCCCCCTCGCGCCTGGCCCCCAGGGCAGGGGGGAGGGGCCGGGAGGAGGCGAGGAGGGGCAAGCGGGCCAAACGGGGTTCCCCGCCACTTCTTCCTACCCTTTGAGCGCGGTGGCGAAGGCGAAGGCGAAGGCGGCGGAGGCGCCCGGGGCAGCAGCCGCATGACCGCGCTCTCTGTCCCTCGGGCGGCGGGCGGCTCCTCCTGTGCTCCTCCAGCCTTCTTCTCCCATTGGCTGCCCGTGGGAGAGAAGAGGAGGAGGAGGAGGAGGACGTGCCGCCGCCGCCGTGGCTGCTGCTGCTGGTGGTGGTGGTGGAGGGCGAGGAGGAGGAGGGCGGAGGAGGAGGAGGATGCGCCGCCGCCGCCGGCGGACAGAGGAGGGAGGCAAAGGCAAAGGCGGCGGCTCCTCCTGCGCTCCTCCAGCCTTCCTCCTCCACCGGCCGCCCGTGGGAGAGAAGAGGAGGAGGAGGAGGGCGGTGGAGGAAAAGGGGAGGAGCCTCCCCGGCCTCCCCAGGCGGCCCGGTGCCGACCGGTCCACGGACCGGCACCGGTCCGCGGACCGGAGGTTGGGGACCACCGTTATATACAACCCAAAAAGCCAAATAGCAACCAGCACCATTCCCAGTGGATAGAGTAGATACACAAAAAGCCCAATAAAGCAGTAACTCCTAAAACTTTACACAATATTAAAATAAGCTATTTCTTATCCTTTTAGGTACCTTTGGAGAAAGACAGCATAAAAATAAAGTTGTTGTTATTATTATTATTATTATTATTATTATTATTATACCTCAAAATTGCTGGACTATCCACAAAGCCACCTCAACTATAATGCCAAATTTGAAAATAGTTCACCAATCTATTTCTTCAGTGTATACTGTAGTATTGATTCTTTCCCGAATTTCATGTTATAATGGCAGGTTGCCATATATTTGTCTTGCCCTTATATAGGGTAGTCACAGTGATGAACCTGGGAGCAGAGTTTTCAGTTTTTACAGCAATCCACATCTCTTAAACACACACTATGGTTATGTCCAATTACAGGGTCATTTTAGGGGGAGGTTATTACTTGCATTGATTTTGTATTGGACCATTCTTTGATCCTTGCTGATACATACAGGCTCTTAAATTACTTGCCTGCTTCTTAGAGATTGACCAGTGGCCAGTGTACATGGTCTCCCTTTGCCCTTCCTACTGCAAAATACTTATTTTACAGTGCTGGGAAGATAAATGCCCATATCCTGTGATTCAACGGATAGAGAACCTTACACCATTATTGACGTATGAACACACAGTATATAGATGAGAATCACAAGTAGTTTACTATTCTTTTCTTCTGGGGGCAATCTGGGACTACATAGTTTGCCCGTGTGTCCGTGCTTGAGAGTGAATGAGTGACTAAAATTACTATGCTTCTAATTGTATTGTACTCTTATCTGCTATATCACCTACTTTTTAAAAAAATCCATTTGTACAACCCATACATATCTCATCAATTTTAAGAGGTGGTTGAAAATGGACGTTGCACTGAGAACCGTCTGTAGCAGGCTAGCGCCGAAATTGCTCTGAAGAAAGTAATTGGCCATAAACACATAGGAAAAATGAAAGTGAAAGCTCAATTAACAGACATGTAATGGAAATGTAATGGCATACATTTCATCAATAAAAATTATTGCCAGTGTAATACCATAATACATATTCACCAACTGCAGTTGTACTGGGTATTAATTAAGTACTTTACACCTAGACAGTGCTGACCAAGAATCTCTGTTCCACTCTCACTGACAGCAGAACATTAGGAGATGGTCTAACACTAAAGGTCTCCCAATGGGATCTGCCTACCTTTTCCAACACAGGTCACAACACGCGATTTTGGCAAACTCTGTAGTCCAGGCATGTCCAAACGTTGGCCCTCCAGATGTTTTGGACCACAACTCTCACAGTCCTTTGTCATTGGCAATCTAAGCTTAGAATTCTGGGAGTTGTGGTCCAAAACATCAGGAGGCCCAATTTTAGACAAGCCTTCTGTAGTCAAAAACAGCACAAAGCTAACACTGTATAAACTTCCATTGCAAAAATAAAACTTAACCGACATAACAGGATGTGCCATATCCATAACGAGTGTCCAGTTCAGCGGCCTCAGAGGACACACACATTGTGTGAAAGCGATCATTCTGATGAAAGAGCACTGGCACACCAAGGGTGCACTTGGCTTCAACAGCAAGGCCTGATTAACAACATGCTCTCCTCCAGCACACAGCTGCTCTGAAGCTCTCTGTCCTATCCACCTCAATATATCCAGACACAAACATCCAACAGGAACTTCCACTCCAATCCTGCAAGGCAAACCATACAGAGAAGCAAACAGGGAGGTGTGAGACACATCAGGGCTCAAATTATATGACTGTAGTAAATGCTGTCTCCCTCCTCACATCACCATGAGAAATACCTGAAAATGACTGTGCCCCAGCAGAGAAAGCTTCAAACTGCTGCATGGAGTACCAGTGCACATTACACAGGAGAAACAGAGAAGCCTGCACTGTGCAAAAAAGGGGCAGGTTGGAAGTCAGACACCCCCCTTGTACTGTTTTTTCCACACAATCCAAGCATCTAACAGAGATTTGTTGCTCATTAACACTCATACATCCAGATTGGTTACAGGACAGTTAGTGCCCACAATCTCTTGAAAACAACATTGAATATTCCTCAATTGATGTTTTGTCAATGTACCAAATGGGCACCGTAGTTGCTTGAGTGGGGCCACAAGACAGGACAAGAGGGAAACCTTTCCCACATTCTCTCCAACATGGATCATCAGGGCTCACATCATCTTATATTTACCAAAGCTCACATGACAAGAAGTCACTAAAAGACTTGACTATGTAGTCTGACAGCGAGGAACCCTATCCCTCTGATATTTGGAATCTGGGTCTAAATTCTCAGAAGCAGCCTGTCAGAAAAACCTGGGGGCGGTGAGTCTCCCTTTCTCCCATGGGTCTCCCATGAACTTACTCAGTGTCTGCTCCACGGGGTTAGGAATCTCTCCCAGTGCTGCAAAGGGCTGAAGGAGAAGAAAGAGGAAGAGCACTCCAGGGCCATCAGGGTTATACTGCAGGGCTGGAGGATAAAACTGCCTCTTTTGAGCTCTACTAATAAGAGTCTTCACTCAACACAAGGACCCACAAATATCCTGGTCTTGATATCTTCAAAAACCTTTTCTGTTCTATCTCTCTTGGTAGCCGGAATCAAGACTGTACCAGATAGAGGAGATCACTTATAAAATTCTTTAAAAGAATTTTGGTGGGGACTTAAAACGTTTTGCATGTGATACTGAAACCTCTTAAGTGCTGTATTTCTCCACACAGTGAAAGCTCTGATACAAGTGGAAGGAAATCCAGCCCCAATATGGAAGGATGACAACCAAAAGAAAGATGGCACTGAGATGCACACAGAGCTACATTCAAATAAACTTCAAGATATGATTGGCTATAATTGAAGCCTTAACAAAATAATGCCTGTGCAAACTCTCACAAATAATTGGGGCCACAGTATTATCAATTTAGTCTTTCTCCAAAGTAGAGTGTTTTCTTGTCTACTGAAACAAGAAAGGATTTGTTTTTGCTGATATGATAATAAAGGAGAAGTGATACAGTATTTTCATAATGAAAACTATTCCATCTAATGTTTTGCGTATGGTGCAATTTCTTATAAACAAATTATTGGATTACATGTTGATCAACCATTAAAACAACAACTGACATAAATGGTGTCTCACAGAGAAGTTCTCAATGAACGTCTTCTGCCAATGTTACCTCGCTTGTGGAGCAAGTATGCAAAGGAGCTCAGCAAAGTTGCTTCTGTTGAGAGGTGGGCAGCAGCAAAGAGGACCTTCAACCAAAAGCTAGGATGAAATCGCTAGCAGAGTGGCTCTTTTACATATGATGAGATGCAGCCATATTGGTCCTTTAATGTATAACGGAGATGCTTCTTATGTTGCATCATTGTCCCTGGTATATTTGCAAACTTGTCCCTGAAACCAGGGTGAAAGCACACAGGAAACTAATAAATTTAACTCTGAGCTGAACAAGCAAGCTGTCTGTTGGTGTACATTTTCAAAGACTTCAAAATGAAGAGCAGTTTGCTACTTCAAGAGTGTAAGCAGCTGCAGTAAAAACATCATAGAACATGAAATAAGAGAAACAGATCCAATGAGCGTGTCTTGAAAGCTACAAGCTGAGAAAATGAGGTGGCTTATAAAGAACAAGGAACCCTGAATTGTATTCCTCCACACAGTTAACTTTAAGCGCAAGTTGTCTGCATTCTAATTGTTGACCCTATCATTCAATTTCGAACAAGTGTATGGAACAATCTGTGTAGATGCTCCCCACAAAGAATCTCCATCTGTGATTTGTACAGGAGAACTTTCATGGAAGTGATAACTGAAACTAGTTAACTCTTAAGAGATGACATACAGTACTTCCAAAGAAATTGAAAAGAATTTTCTAAAACAGCATTTGACTATCTTCACTGGGAACTGTGGGCATCACAGAAATATTTTGATGCAGCACCACACAAGACAAATTGTAAAATCCAGAAAGCTGCCATCTTACACTTGCTTGCTCAGAAAGAGGCCCCAGCAAATAGTGGGAAAAGGAACTCTCAGCCACTACGTTCATTTGGATTAAAAATGAGACAGAGACACCACCATGATCTCATGGTGTCAGTAGGCATAAGTGTGCGCTTTGAGATAAAATGGAAGTACACAACTGGAGGCGTGGGACTGGGCCACTTCTGAGCAGTTCAGCAAGGGGCAGCAACCAGTGGGCAGCCTTGATGAGTATAGAGATAGAGAAAATTGAGCAGGTGACACGCACACAGGGGAAGGGGAAAGAACAGATTTATTTGCTCAGAATTCTAATATATGGGGGCAGGAACACATTGGTGGAGGCCAAGAGTTCTCCTGCATGTAGGGAAGGGGTGAGGGTGTAAAATATCACTCATGGTGGCAATCCAGCCTTAAAGCTGTTAAGAGTCAAAAACTCTTCTCCTTGCTGTATATCTTATTATTAGGACCAAAATATGACTTTCACATTTGTTTCATCTGAGAAAGGTCAGTCCACATTATGTCACCATAATCAGAAAACTCAGATACAGCTCCACATTTGCTCTGCCATTTGTTCAAGGATGTGGGGCCAGAAAGGCTTAAAGCAGCCTTTCAAGTAAATGCAGAGACATTACTTGTCCCATAACACTGAGGCTTTCATTCCTCACTGATTTGGATCTGATACACACCAAAAAATATAGAGAGCTGGTTCCTGACTAAGGCTTTGCCGAAACACATAGAGCTACAGCTTTTTAATGACAAGAATAAAGAATACATTTGACCTCTGTACATCTTGAGACATCATCTCTATATATACCTCATAACACTGTTTTACAGGGCTACATCCCCACACCTAGTTGTGTGAGTGATTAAGAAATGAGGAGTCAACTACAGTAATACCTTGGTTTCCAAGCATAATTCATCCCAGAAGCATGATTGTAAACCAAAACACTCTTATATCAAAGCAAATTTCCCCATAAGAAATAATATTCAAAACTCAGATGAGTCATTCTGGGGTCCCATAGACCACACACAAAATGCCAAAATTCAGAAAAATAAGTTGGCTAGAGGTCCATATCCATACCATGGTTTAAGTACCTGGTTTGCAGAATCTGCTCTGCTTGGGAATAGCAACTGGATTTTACTCTGTGGTGGTGTTGTTATTAGGAGACAATAATAAAATGCAATTTGTAGCCATAGACACACTTGACTAGCTTCCCCGTGACTAGAAATGGTTTGAAAACTAAGAAAGGATGTTGAAAACAGATTAAATAAAATATAAATATAAAAGAATTAGAAGATCGTAACCTGCACTCCCCCCTTTGAAAACGTTCCTGGCTGGTGCAAGGGAGACCTTCCTCTCCTCCCTCTGCTTTGGAGGCTGCCTGAGACAGAACGTTCCAGACAATCACCCACAAGCCATCAGGGGGAGAAAGACAGAGCCACCACTGGCTCACTTGTGATCATGTGACCAGCTCCAGTTACTTTTATTGCAAAACATTGCTTGTTGATCAAGGCAAAATTTAGAAGGAATGTTTGCTTGTCTTACAAATGTTCCTAAACCAAGTTACTCTTAAACCACGGTATTACTGTATGAAATTGTTTGGAAGATATTGGCTATCTGGATTTGATGAGTCAAATTATTTATCAGAGCCAGTGATTTAATGGGCTTACACTAGTTGTGACTTCCTATGCAGGATTTCAATCCCTGTCACATGGCACACTAATGAGAAGTGCCATTTTTATCCACAACTCTTGGTTTAGAGAAAAAATAAATTGCATAATCAGTTATAACAAAAGCAATCTTCCCACTCCTTAAAGTCTAATACAGTACTTATACTTGTTTTATTTGGCTGAGTTTCTGAGGATTATAACCCACTTTATTAGATGAATTTGAAGAAGAGAGTTACAGTCCACACAAAAAGTAAAGGTTCCCCACATAAATGAGTGCTAGTCTTGTCTGACTCTAGAGGCAGTGCTCATCTCCCTTTTCAAGCCAAAGAGCCAGTGTTGTGCAAATCCATGCCCATGTGGCCGGCATGGCTGAAAGCATTTCTGTGCATGGAACACTGTTTACCTTCCCGCTTTTACAGCGGTACCTATTTATCTACTTACATTTACATGATTTCGAACTGCTAGGTTGGCAGGAGGTGGGGTTAGCAACTGGCGCTCACTCCGCTGCGCGGCACCCGGGATTCGAACCACCGAGCTGCTGACTTTGCAGCCAACAGTTTCAACACTCTAGCCCACTGAGCCACCACACCCCTACAGTCCACAAAAGCCAAATAAAACCTGCAAGTCTTTCAGTTTAGAGATGACTCTTGCTTGTTTTTGCTACAAATTGATTACAACCAAACCTACTGCTCTGAAGATTTGTAGAATCAATGCTATAGCAGAGCCAAGGCCCACAGGTGGCCCTTTTTGATTAACAGGAATGATGGCATTATCTGACACCCCACTCATCCCATGTAGCTTCCTTTTAAGCCTAGCTAAAATCCTGATAGTAGCCGGGGAAGGAGGAGGTCTGCTTTCTTGCAAGACAAGGCATTTCAGGGATGGCTTGGTCTTGACTAGGGAACCTGCTTCCATCTCCCTGAGGGAGACATGGAGTGTGAAGTGTTGACACACCAGCACAAATGCTTGCCTTTTGAGATACCACTTGGGGGACATGGGGACAAGGGGCCATCACAGAAAATGCCTTCAATCCAACCTTCACAACTGCCCCAGTGGGAGTAATGTTGCATGGGTTGAAAAGAAAGGTGCTCCAAAGCAAATCTTAAAGCTACTTTCATCTGTGCCAAATGTGCACCTGAGAAAGACTAGCCTACCATATGTAGGCCTATCATTCTGTAATTGTAAGACACACATTCATAAATGTTTATGCACATAAATATAAATAGCAGTAGTGAAGGAAACTTCCTGAGGAGTCCAACTAGGAGCCTGTGTTTGGAATGCTGTGCATACTTCTGGTTATCAGATTATAGCTGAAGAAAGTAAACTAGAGGGCAACCAAAACTGATACCAGGAGCCAGCAGCTGCAGTCATTCACAGAAGTTTCACTAACTAGGTCAAAGGTTTCCAAAAAGGAATAGACAGAGTAATAACAGCAGGATCCTGTGTCTAAAGCAAGTCTTGTCATCGCCATCTAACTATATTCTGTAGAGATCCTATCATCATGGAAGTGAGAACATGACTCTAAATCACTCAAAGTAAATTTGGCAGGCTGTAGCCCCTCTGCTGAATGCCACTTTATCTTTCATTGGTGACCCAAGTCACGAGGAAATAAGGCTCAAGGAATTGTACGTACGTACGTACGTGCGTGCGTGCGTGCGTGCATGTGGCGTCCTTACAGTCGTGGCCGACTCTTCAGTAAATTAAAACTTACCCAGTATGCTTGAAGGTCTATGCAGGTTTAGCAGTTTATTATTCTTTCCCCACCTAATTACTGCACATGGGACAAGCCAGCTATTTCAAACTACACATTATGTCGGGGGCACCATCTAAATTATTAGCTCCTCAAGTAAAGATGTAAAATTCCAGGGAATTTTGAAGCCAAGGGGAGAAAACTTTGAAAAGAAAACCAGAAAAATTGGGGAGGAGGAGAGAGGCTGTTCTTTTCTTCCCACCCACCCCCACCCCAAAAAATCCAGAAATTTTACATCTCTACACTCAAGTCAATGCTGATTAGGGTAACTAAAGGAAGCAGAGTTTTTCATTTTGACAATACCTGCAGATCTATGGGTTAAGATTTCCTTGGTTTTCCAAGCTTGTTTCACACAACTGATCCGGCTTACCTGGCACACGGTTATGGGAACAATTTCCTTGCTTGTGACAGCTGTGGTTTTTTGTTTTTGTTTTGTTTTTTTGCATCAGCCTGTGTCAATTTGTGGCCACGCTGACATGAGCCAACCCAGTCACGCAACCTTCAATGGACAGGCAGAAAATCCTGCTTTGGCATCCGATCACAAGTTTTTTAAAAAGCTAGGTCAAATGTCACAACCCAGCCTGCACTTCTGCTGACTGGCACACACAGTCGCATAGCCACTCAAGCTGGTGACAGCACAGCACAAAGTGAACACAAGCAGATTAAAACTCACAGCTGGCCACAAGCTGACAATTATGCCATGGAGTTGGTCACATGACAAAACTGCTTAATAGCACCCTACATTTGGGGTTTTGTCTTTCAGTATGCGTCCACCATTTTTGTTCTCCTCAGCTGGCATGTTCAACAACAGCCAGGGGGAAAAAAACAGCTTTTGGGAAGCTCACAGGGATGAGATCTTTCCTCCTTGGAAAGATTTGGGCCACTGGCACAAGTTATATTAGTGTAAAAACAGTCTTTTTTTTTTTTACTTCCAGTGGGGAACATAGTCCCACTACACTACTGATGAAACAACTGAAGTTCATTCTACTGCCATCACATCAAGACCTAATGAATTCTGAAAGGTTGGTCTCGCTAATAAAGGGATTGATATGGCTCCATTTGCCTAATACAGAATGCTGTGAATCTGTAAATTATAAATATATACATGTACAGTATATTCTAAATTAACACATTCAATTTCTTATATTGCTGACAGGGATTTTATATGTATAAGGAAGGGACGCAACAGGATGGGAACCTTTCTTTTCATTAATACTACTTATTCACCCTCCAGAGTAGCCCAGTTGCTAGATGGGCAGCAAATAAATAAATAAATAAATAAATAAAGGAAGGAAGGAAGGAAGGAAGGAAGTAAATAAGTAAGTAAGTAAGTATGCATTCAGTCAGCCATTTAATATCCCACACTTTTGCCACTGAGGAATCCTTAGTCTCTTTTAAAAATCAAAATAGTACAAGCCATTTTAAAAGGGTATTCTTCCCATCCTATGAGCAATCTTTCTGCAATCTACAGAGGAAATCAGGTCAAATTTGGCTTAAATATGAATTCTGCAATCACATGGAACTGGCTGTTGACACCGAACAGGATACTGTGAGAAAGCTGGTTTCTCAAACATCCAATCAGACAAGTGTAGCAACAATCCTCAAGGAACAATTCTGTAACAGCTAATATCTGCAGAACAATGAGACCTAAAATGTTAATTTCTCACCTACAGACAGACAGACAGACAGACAGACAGGAAGGAAGGAAGGAAGGAAGGAAGGAAGGAAGGAAGGAAGGAAGGAAGGAAGGAAGGAAGGAAGGAAGGAAGGAAGGAAGGCACTGAAAATACCTATTCTCCTAAGCATCTGATGTGATTATATTTTATACATCATCATCATCATCATCATCATCATCATCATCATCATCCCTCCATCTGTCAATATAATTTGCTAGTGCTTTTGACACAAATAAGGAAAATCCCTCCATATAAACAAGATATTCAGTACTGAATGATGTGAGGATTGTAGCCAAACTGAAAGTGCTTATAAACAGGAAAAGAGGGAGGTACCATTAGAGGGATGCACCATTTGCAGAAGTATATCTCCCTCCCCTGGCTTCAGGGGCTCAGCTCTGACTCAAATTAATCCACTGGAACTACCTTCCTATTGCAGTTGCAATACTTCTACATCTGTCAAAACACATGCTGCAGTTGCTTCCTACTCCATGTCTACAGTGGTACGTCGACTTACGGTTGCTTCAACAATCACATAATTCGACTTACGAATGTTGCTCTCTGCTCCGCTCCGCATGACAGCAGACTCTGACAGGTCTGACCTGTCAAAGTCAATCGAAGCAACCAAGGAGGAGGAGGAGGATGTGGCCATCGTGCCTCCCTTCCAAACTGCCCTGGGCGGGGCGAAGTTGCATTGTTCCCAGGGAATGATGCAACTTTGGGCAGCCTGGGCACCTTGCAAGGGAAGAGCTTTCCCATCTTAGACCTGTAGAGTCTAAGAAGGGACCCTATGGATCACTGAGTCCAGCTTTCTCAAGATGGCACAATGGGGATTCGAATTCCCAGCCTCAGGCTCTACAGCCAGAGGCCCAAATCACAGCTTCATAGTTTGTATTTTTTTTAAATCTATGTACCACCTTTACACTCAAAATTATGCCCAGTCTAACTAGCAAAAATAAAATGCAAGTTATATTCAACACTTAAAACAATCACTGGCCCAAATATGTTTGTACAGCTTAGAGATGTTAAGGCCCAGGGGAAAAAATGTGGGTTTTTTCCATTTTTTTTTCCTCAAGCCTTTTGGGAATTTTTCCAAAAAAAAAAAATTGGAAAAATTTAAAAAAAAAAAAGAAAAATGATTATGGAATGTTTTGTTTTAAAATGATGAATAAAATATTTTAAGACAGGGTGTTCAAATATTTTCCAAACCATTTCTAAAAAATATGCATCGTATCAGATTATTCTAATTTCTGTGCACCAAGGACAAGCAAGTCCTAGCTTACAAACTGAACTCTCCAGTGCAAGAACAAGATTCTTTCCTTCCTTAGGAGGTGCTGTGCTATTGTCAAAAGAAAAAGATTTCACTTTTGTTTTGGCATGTGGGTAGGTATGTTTGGTTCTGTCCTGTCCTCTTCACAAGGCCTCAAAGCACTGTAAGAAAATACAGAGCAACAAATTTGCCAAGTCAAATTGTCCATAGTCATATTTTTGTTCCTAAAGTAACAGAATGATTTTCAAGCTGTAACAGGAAGGGAGTACTAATGTAGCATTTTTTTCCAATTTTTCCAAACATTTGTTTCTTTCCAGAAAAAAGGGGGAAAACTGTGTGTTTTCTCAGCTTCAAAATTTCTGGAAATTTTACATCTCTAGTACAGCTACACCAGCATAATGCAAACAGCACTACTTCTGAAGGCAAACTGTTTCAAATTACAAAATTACTGAAAGCACGGCTTGTTGTGTACACAACAGATAATGCCTGTAGTGATTTATCAACTTGAACTAATTCACCTTCAAAAGTTATACTATGTGGGTCTTCCAGGAAAAAATAGGATGAGAAAATTTTTCCACTATTCTCGAAGTACAGTATCTGATTCAGCATGTTTAGTTTGTTATTAAAGAATGCTAGTAGCAAATACAGTTCACCATTTGTAAGCCTGGTTGAGATCCAGCTAGGAACCAACTGCTTGTCAGCCCTTTATTTGAAGTTCCCTAGGAGGAAACTGAGCACCACAGTTTGTCAATGCTAACCTCAGCAGAATAACTTATAGAACTTCATATCCTATATTTAGCTCGTCTAAGATGATTCATTGCATTACAACTGTTCAGACAGCTATGGCTAAATGCGGACATACATGCCATGGAAAATTTTCTCTAGAAAAATCTATCACTGAAAATCTGGTTGTTACACTGGCATAACTACACAGAAGGATTTTGGCCAGTGGATTTTTAAAACAGTGAACATTAGACATAAAAGGCACCTACAAGCTAAAATCTATTTAGCAACTGACTAACCAACATCAGGCCAATCACCTGTTTCAGTAATGGAGTAACATGGTTGTTTTTGTGTGTTGTGTCATTACTCATGTCCATGGAGTTTTCTTGGCAGGAATACGGGAGTGGTTTCCCAGTTCCGACTCCAGGCACCTACACCGCGTGCTATTCCTTGGTGGTCTCCCATCCAAGTACTAACCAGAGCTGACCCTGCTTAGTGGCCGAAATCAGATGAGATTGGATGTGCTTAGGGTATCTAGGCAGCCTCATTAACGTGATTGGAGTTGGTCAAAGAAAGCCGACTCCTCTTCCAAGATGAAGGACATCAAAGATGGGAGCTAGTCTGACATCCCTTGACAGTGACTGTTCACCATAAATGTGGTTCTAATTGTTGTAGGACACCAACAGTCCTTCAAAAGCTTTGTCTACTGATCTTAAAAGCCCTGGTGAGTTCCTATAGGGAAAAAGACAATCTTTAAATAAGTCTTCTTGTCCCAAAGTCATGTAGGACATTAGAAAATCTAGTAAGAATTTTAAATTGTGGGTGGAAATACTCTAATAGCCGGCAAAGCTGCTTCTTCATTTTGAATTTGTTCTCTATACTGCTTCCAATATTTAATGGGATATCTATATTTAATAGATTTAACATTTATTGTGATGAGCGAGTCATCACAGGTTCCCTCTAATAGACCCCATTGAGCATTCCGACTGCAGCATTCTGGACCAGCTGAAATTTTTGAACACTTTTCAACGGCAGCCCCAGAAAGTTATGTTTCAGTAGCCCATATGAGACACAGTGATGGCAGGTGTTACCATGGCTAGATCGGACATTAGCTATAATAACTAGCACAATGGGCTAAGCTTTGCAAATGGATACCTGGTCACCACTGAAACCTGGGCATCCAGGCTTAGGTCTAAATCCATGTGCATATTTAAACTATGAATCTGAGTCTTTGATGGGACCACAGTTCCAGACGAGATAAGACCCAAAGCATATGCTGTGTGTCTATATTATATTTCAGTTTACTTGTTCTCATCTTAGACATTGAACAGCTTCTCGTCATCAGCACATTTGTGGCACAAATGCTAAGCATGGAAAGAAAAAAACACAAACAAAACAAAGGGCACGGTGTGTGTGTGTGTGTGTGTCCGTGTGTGTGTGTCCGTGTGTGTGTGTGTGTGTGTGTCCGTGTGTGTGTGTCCGTGTGTGTGTGTCCGTGTGTGTGTGTCCGTGTGTGTCCGTGTGTGTCCGTGTCCGTGTGTGTCCGTGTGTGTGTGTCCGTGTGTGTGTGTCCGTGTGTGTCCGTGTGTGTGTGTGTGTCCGTGTGTGTGTGTGTGTCCGTGTGTGTGTGTGTCCGTGTGTGTGTGTCTGTCCGTCCACAGTACTGATAAGGGTCCCTTCAACGCCATCTCTGGAAAGAAGGAATAAGAATGTCATCATTAATTTGTTTTTGTTCTTTATTTTTGGTTACTATTTTTATGCAACTTGTGTACTTTCTATCATTGTAAACCGCCCAGAGTAGCCTTTGGGCTAGATGGCACAGTATACAAATCCAATAAATAAATAAATAAATAAATAAATAAATAAATAAATAAATAAATAAATAAGGACCAGAAGCTTGATAAAACAGGCTATCCTCCAATCATAGATGGCTGATCCAGAAAGATACCACGGACAACTAAAAGCCACAGAGGAATTCAATCACTTCCCCTGGCCAGACGCTCACACTGTCCACCAAGAAGACCTGTCTCATAATCTGGCATGGAGCCCAATTGAAACTGACAAGACAATTCGCTTCATAAAAAACAAAACAAAAGAAAAACCCTGGAGCTCAGAAACTGACAAATCTTGACCAGGAATGGAACACTGAAGCTTTGAAACATCTGCAAATTTTTCAAGTTACTTGGAGCTCTCCATAAGGCTGAATACACAACTAATTCTCAGAGGCAAAGAAAATCAAAATATCTTCCTAGTTATTTAGGGGAGCAACCATGTGTTCACAAAATTTCCCTCAGTGTATTTTTCTCAGAGCAGCAAATGCCCATCCCACAAGAGCTTCCCAGGTGCTCGCAATTCAGGTGGCTTCCCTTAGAGAGGCCTGTAGTATTTCTACTTGTGTCTCCCCCCCCGGGCCCCCCCCCGGCGGGGGGGGTGTATCCCGCGCAATCCCTGCTTGCTTTTTGGAAAGCCTTAAAGACCTGCCTTCACCAAGAGGCCTTTGGGTAACCGTTTCTGGGGCTGTCGTCTTGGCTGGGTTTTGCCCGGACATTGTTAGTTTAATTTGTGTCTATGGTTTTTTTTCCTCTTTTAATGGGTGTTTGTTATACTATTTTATTGCTTATTGCCTATTGTTTATCTGTTACTTTTTGTGTGTCTTGAGTTGTTTCTAATACAAGCAGGCGGCTTACAAATGCCAATTAAGTAAAGCAAAAATGTCCTTATCACCCCAGTATTCATTCATTCATTCATTCATTCATTCATTCATTCCATTTTTATACTGTGCCATCTGACCAAAGGCCTGAAATAATAATCTTAAAACTGATGAAGATGATGATGAGGTTGAGGATGATGATGATGATGATCTTTGAGCTGCAGAGGTGGAAGTGAACCTATGGGTCATCAAGTCCAGTCCTCCCATCAAGGAGAAGCAGTGGGGAATTGAACTTCCAACCTCTGGTTCCTCAGCCAGAGACCTAAGCTGCTGAGCTATCCAACAACCTAATCTCACTGGGATGCAAGGAACCATGTTTTTATATTTGTCTTTTATACACCATCAATGGAACATGATACCTCCCTCGAGTCCTATTTTGTTGCAGACAGCACACAAAAGTGATATACACAGCAAGCATTTGATTATATTGTCACCTGAAGAGTTGTAAGCAATATTTCCACGTTTCAAACAGTTACCACATACAGAGGTGTTTTTTTTTTTTAACCAATTGTGTTTGCAGGGGAGGGGGGTTTACGGGTACAAATTTGTCCTAATAAATTTGCATTTTGCTACTTGGTGTTTTTGTTGTTGTTGTCCTATCCATGTAACATATTTGTGACAAAAAATATACCAGTCAGGAGCTGTGCAGGCCAACGCCAGGGAGAAGGAAAGATGAAGCAAACACGTTGAAGTTTAACCCCGCGCAAGGTATGGGATTGGTTGATTTCATTCCTCCAGTTCCGAATGTCAGCTAGGCTCCCGTGGTTCATTTCGGAAGCTGACCAGTTCCGAAACGAAAAGCCCATCTCTAATCTGATTATCTATAGATTGGCTCCATTCGAGATGGGGCACAAAGAGGACCAGACTCTCAATGGGATGAAAAAATACAAATGCAACCCAATCAAGTATTAATCCTACACAAAACTCTAACTAATGTTAAACCCCAAAAGACTGGAATTCTCATGGGGGTCATATAGAGAGAGCTCCAGAAAAGAAAATATGGAGAGAATCATAAGCCTTGAATGTACTGATAGTTTTCTAATTCCATTCCCAACCTGGAGGCTAAAGGCTGAAAAAGATGTGAAGTGGACCAGAAGCAAAGTGTGTTTTCCCAAACAAGTTCTACAGATGGTCCCAGTTATGTTTAAATGTATTTATTCACATATACAGTATCAAATTATTTACATATACCGTACTTTAGCACACATGGCTAGTATGTGCCTTTGCCCGAATGGTAAATCAGATATTGCCACTACACTTAAGCAAAGCAAAGCAAAGCGTGCTGCTTATATACTACCCCATGGCACTTAAAGCACTCTCTGGGTGATTTACAAATAATGATGCAGGCTAAACCAAAAAGTTTTCAGTTTATATACCGCCCCATAGTGCTTAAAGCACTCTCTGGATGGTTTATAATTTAATGACGCAAGCTACATACACCACCACCACCCCCGCATGTGCGAGCTGGGTACTCATTTTACCAACCTCGGAAGGATAGAAGCCTGAGTCAACCATGAGATGGCTACCTGGGACTGAACCCCAGGTTGTGAGCACAGTTATAGCTGCAGTACAGCTGTTTAACCACTGCACCACAAGGCTAAGGGCAACAGACACACTTGAAAAGAATAAAACAAGTTTGATCGTTATCTGTGGCTTTTATATTTCATATTTCTGATACTGAAGCAAGGAAGAGGCTGATACACTTACTAGTAAAGGTTGTTATAGAACTTTACACTGTATAAAACAAAGCCTACGTAAGGATTTTAGAATTTGGGGAACTGCTGAAGCTATTCAGATTTTGGTCACTTCCTTGGTTAAAATAGTTGGAAACTTCATGTACCTCTTTTCATCCGATCATGAAAGAATGATATAAAGAACAATTTGAAAATACAGTGAATCCTGAAGGAGTGGGTGTATATGCATTTCTCCCAGTGCTTCCATCACAAAGAATAACTGAAAGGGAAATGAAGGGGAAAGTGCATTTATGCAAACATATGAGAAATACTATTCCATTGACAGAAGGGTTATTTGTAAACAGAAACAACGTGGGGGGGAAGGAAGAGTTGTATTGCAAAGTAAAACACAAATTTCAATATAGAAATTAAGAATTTATAAGCAGTCACCATGTACTTTTACCAAACTAACATCCTAGCTCACAACTGTTATAGCTACAAGCATTGCTACAATAACGTTCATCAGTAAAATGTTTACTTTTTTAAAATGCTGCATATTTATACTTGTTTCAAACTAAAACATTACATAACCTTCTCCTGTGTTGCTTAATGGCTTACTTCATTTAAAAGTTCTTAGTCTGCCTTTCTCCAGGAAAATGACAACATTAGTTATAGATATTATGGACTGAATGTTAGAAGAAAATTCAGGACCACATGTCTGGAACCAGCTCTCACACGCAGTTATATTCAAGGGACCAGTACTTTCAAAGCTTACAATTTTAAGAAAACATATTCAGAATGTACTCAAGTGACACTTCTGAAGAGGAATGGAGTTATGAGTCACATGATGAGTCTTGAAAGTCATTGGCAGCTCTGAAACAGAAAGATGGGCGTTTGGACATGTCCACTTGCAAAACACAGAATTTTTCAATATATTTATACTTTCTAGGAGACTGCCTAGTCATGCAATTCTTCTAATCACTGAAATGTTACAGAGGAAAAGGACATGAATAAGTGACCAAAGGTCCCAAAAGGGTAATAATGCAACTGGTGATAACTGTACACTAGAGCAAACTGCTGTGTTTTGTTTTCTGCAAAAACCTAATAGCTTTTCAACTGCTTCTATCTATATCTATTATACCAAACATTTCCATAAATTCCACAGCACCTGACCTCAAAATTCTTGGTATCTCCATAACAAATACCCTCATGCTGAAGAGAAAAGGACCCATTTCCAACAACTACTGAATAGAGAGAGACAATTCTTCTCTCTTACAAAAGTTGCCTGTTGTGATTCTAAATTGAGTCCTACCTCCAAAATAAAGAGGTATTCTTAAAAACCTTTGTTTTAAAACACCAGGAAGTCGGGGAATTCACTGCTGATGTGCAAATTGAATGCCAGAAACTTCCAAAAGGCTTCATTTTCTGTTCAAGACCTAAAAGATGGCTTCAACAGACGAAGAAAAGTCACCGATGAAGAAAATCCTTCCTGTACCCCAAAACATAAACTCTTCTCTCCCGATCAAAGCACAACAGTCAAGTTTGGTGTAGATGTCAATGCCTACATCCACTTTTCCCTGCCTCCATTCATTCTTCCTTGCCTCCATATTCCTCATCCAGTTCTTGAAGTGAGAATATGAGAAAATGGAAAGAATCAGGACAATTTCAGCTTACCCTGGAAAGATGTGCAGTCTCACCTCACCAAGACAGTGAACCTAACTGCCTTCCGTTTTGTGCTCCATCATTTCAAGATGATAAGGACCATGGAGACAAGTTTGATCTTCCCTATCAAAATGTATTATAGCATCATGTATACTGATAGTTTTTTTAACTATCAGTGTACATGGCTTAACAAAATTAGAGTTGGCACAAATGTAGGAGGATTGTACAAAGCATGAGTACCATCTCAGCAAGATATAAGTATATAGTAATTTTATCATTACCTAAACAATTGTTTTAATACTTTCCATATCTAGTAGTATATCAAAGTAATTGCATACATCTGAACATAACTTTGTGTGACACAACTGGGATCAAATGTTGGAAGCATTTAATTTGAAGTAATTAAAGGCTCCCTATTACTCTTCTTTTCTGTTCAGAGGTTACCTTTGGGAGCTTCAGAATGGGAGGAGTCTTCAGTGACCAAAAATCATGACCGAATCACCAGTAGTGGTTCTGATCGCTGCAGCTGTAATCTTGTGGAGTATTTGTTTTTCTGTTAAAAACTCCTTCCCCCTAATTCCCAAAGACTTTCTCAGGGCAAAACAGAGCCCTAGGGAGCTTCTGAATCTAAATGGAGAGGTAAAAGAAAACAATATCACCTTAAATTAAATGCTTCCAGTGTCCAATGCTACAGGATTCTGCCATCATATAATGCTAATTAAAAAGCACCCTTCTCCAAAGGGGTGCTACAAGAGCAGGTATAAAAATATGGAATGTTTTAAGCTGAAGCATATATTACAACCTGAACATTTCAGAAAGACAGAACAGATCAATCAAGACAAAGTAGGAATAAAAGAATCAAACAAGACTGCTGAATAGCTTGGTGATTTAGTAAACTGGTTGCAATGCCACAGGTTGGGTGTTGATCCCCCCCCCCGCCCACTGTATCTCCTTGATAGAGGTAGGACTCAATGGTCCACAGAGCACCTTCCAACATTTCTAAGGGGTTGATGGTTAAATTATAAGGGCTATCATGAATCAAAAGGCCTTAGCCTGGCAGCAAAATCATTAAGGCGTGGGTCCACAGATATAAGTTGCAGTCCTCAAGGATACTGAATTTTTGGGATAAATCACACCTCTATCAAGTTTACAGCCTCCTGGACTGGAAGGAGGATTAGCTTTAATGATCCTTTCGGGGGGGGGAATCCTTTAAAACTCAAATCCCAGATCCAGGTTATTGTTAACATCTTCTCCCCACGACCATGTGCAGCAACCATCACCTATAGTCCATACCTCCTAAAAGGCCACAAATCTGCTGAATCGTCATCAGGTCACAGCAGGCACTTAGCTCCCTTCTTTTCTGACAATCCAGTGTTTTTCTGTATAACTAGGAAGCTCCCCAAGAATGCAAAATTCTATCCTCTGTTTTAAGATGATCTTCAGTTGGAGTTGATTTAAATCATGATTTAAATTTAAGGAATATTAAGGAGGTGACAAACTGACTTTATAAATTTCTCTTCCTCCTGGAACAATTAGAACCAAATGCTCCAGAGTTTAAAAAAAATCCTAATGTTTTGCTTACCTTGCTTGGGAACTTGGAAGGAAATGGCTGGGAACCCAAAGGGAGGGGACACTTTTAATTCCTGCATCTCCCACTAACCTTGAAATGGCTTTTGGCCATCTCACCTTTGCAAGCTGGCCAACATCCACTTGGAACCCCTGACGGGAACAAATCACTAAAGGGAGGGATGTTGTGAGAGGCCAATGGCGACCAGTCTTATTCCCTATGAAAGACCTGGTTTCAGATATTTGCTCAGCCATGAAACTAACTGGGTGACCTTGAACCAGTAACCATACTTCAAACTCATAAATGTGTCCTGAGGCTAAAAGAAAACAACAGCCATATATGAGACCATTAACTCTCTGAAGGAAGAAATAAGGAAGTGATCTAGAAGCAACATTGTCTGGAAAAGACAATGCTGGGAAAGACTGCAGGCCGCAGGAAATGAAGACCAAACACAAGATGGACTGATTCTCTAAAGGTTGCCACAGGCTTGAGTTTAGAAGAGCTGCCTAGGACTGTTGAGGACATGGGATTTTGAACATGTCTCACTCATAGGGTCACCCTATGTCAGAGAAAACGTAAAAGCACACA
>JAHTLZ010000204.1:96853785-96905646 GCA_023846285.1 Phrynocephalus versicolor | reverse complement strand
CCTCCCATCAACCCAGACGGCAGTTATTGTGCAATGACCTAGGCAAAAATGAGTTTCTAACACTCCTTTCTTATCATCATGTCCTTCTCTGCATACCAGTGTAAAACTGCTGCAAATACACAACTGTTGCAACACTACTATGCTAAAGCAGCACTTAATGTACAAACACATACATCAAGTTGCAGAGACGCCTAAAAGTTGTGAGAAAAGAAATGTACCAGTAGTTCAGTTGAAGACAATATTTATTTCCTGCCTGTGTGAAGAATTAATGTATTTTTAGGTGAGAAAATACACAGAGACTTAAAGATAAGATTGCCAGGAGCATCCAGCTTCCTGAATCATTTTTCAAGAGCTAAGTCCCCGGAAACACCTCTGAAGTTCCAGCAGAGGGGTGGGGGGACCTTCAGCATTATATTCTAGTTGAGCAACGGAGCATGAGTAACTAATGGAGGCTTTTCGTGGTCTGGTGAGTTTAAGCTATGAGCTGAAAGTTTAACTATTAATGTACTTAGGGTGTGTACAAATGCACATCAGAACAGCATTCTCTGTATTTCTTTTTTCTTTCCTGGGGAGGGGTGCAAGTGAAGCTATTTTAGACCCACCTTTTCCACCTTTCCACAAGGTACAGAAAACAAAACATCCAAGATTGACTCTGTCCTTAAGTCTGCCTCAACTCCGTGCTTTAGCTGGATTGTCTGCTTTTATGCCTTTGAAACGATTTCTACAATAAAAACTTTTTTTCTTCATCCAGGGACTTATCTTTTGAGAATAATTTTTAATCTTTTTTTTTTTTAAATTAAGTCTGCCGCAGAGCAGGGAACTGCAGCACTTCAGCTCTCATCCAATCGGCCCAGTGCACAGCCAACTCCTACGGCCAACTCATTTCCCCCTGAAATCCATTCTGGAGAGAAATAGGGCACTGGCCATAAAAGCGAGAAGCACCGTTCCAGAGAGGAATCACTGCCTTTGTACATGTTTATGCACCTGCAATCTTGGAGCTGCCTCTGGATCCAAGGTTTGCAAAAACAAGCTGGTGAATTTCAAAAGGACAAGGAGGAGGAGAAGTCTGGTGCCGGTCAGCACAGCTGGGAGAGAACAAAGCAGCAGATCAACTGACCATACCAGAGGAGGTAGCTGGCGTTTACCCTGGGGATTGGGGGGAGGAGGGGGAGGAGGAGGAGGAGGCTGGCTCCAGCTTACTCTCTGTTAAGCCTGGATGTGGCGATTAAAGCATGTGATGAAGTGGCAGCCAGACAAAGCGTGGAAACCTACTGCTGACAGGAAATTCAGATTTTGCTCAGCGCAGAAGGCATCTGAACAGCAATTGTAGGAGAAACGCTGGAGGGAATCCACGCTAAAGGCGAAGAAGGCAGATTAAAAAAAATACAGGGCAACCCTTGTGCAAAGGAGGGCTGTCAAGAAAGCCATAGGTCCTTTCAAGAGGACCTATGGCTCTCTTGACAGCCCTGCTTGGCACAAGGACTGCCTTGTATTTAAGATAATGTCAGAGCAGTGAAATAGGGCCTAGGAAAGGAAAGGCATGGCCCAAAATTTGAATAATGTGCTGCAAAGTTATGCAACACGGGTATTCTTGCAGGAATTCACTTTGCAACAACTCTGCATATTTTGTTTTGTTTTGTTTTGTCTTGTTCTGGATAAGGGATAACAATGAATCTTTTTGCAAATAATAATAGAAATGATGAGGATTCCACAGCACAGCATGCAAGCAGACAAGGAGGTTCAGGATTTTATCTGCAGATGCTCATAATACTAAAACGCCAACTTTTAAAAATATATATATTCAAATTTTAAAAGCCAGTTGGGAAAGCTGAGGTTTTTTTTTCCAGTAAAATGTATTTTTAAAAAGGAGCTTTATTGTGTGGATTCAAGATGCACTAGCATTTTTCAAACAATTCTATAACAAAGTGCACCTTCATTCCGGGAAGCTTGCAAAAAATAAAAAATAAATAAAGCAAATATTTTTAACTAATAATATATTTTTAAAATAAGACCTGACCTGTACTTGACACTAAGGACAAACACTGCGTTCTTCCCAACTCCCTGATGGAAATTTGCGAGGAAGGCACCCACAAGGAAATGACTGCTTAATTTTCTTCCTGCCAGTAGGTTTTCTCAGCACCCCACCCCATCCCACCCCCACCTTCCGCCAAAACTGTCTTTCCTCACTTGACAGGGAAATTTGATCTCAAGAGTAGGCCGGAGGAAATGCAGCCAGCGGAAGGGCTTCTCGCAGGGTAAAGTAACAGGAGGATGTGAAGCAAAGCTCCTTCTACGCTGCACTCCGGCCGCCCCCTGCAACATGCAGACGCAAATGTGCCCACATGTCCACACAATGTGCAGATGAGGATCTGAGATTCCCCAGTTTGATGCCAAGCATCTAGTTCTGCCTACGCTCCTCAGCTGCAACTTTTTGTTAGGCCAACCAAATTTTAGTACCTAGAGTGCTGTAGTGGATAGAGCAATGGACCAAAACTGTGGAAGCCAGGGTTCAAACCCCCACTTGGCCATGAAATCTCACAAGGGGAGGAATAGTACTTTACTGGTAAAACCACTCCTTAAATAGCTCACTAACCTGAAAATCCTGTTAGGTTCGCTATAAGTTCCTTCGGACTTTAAGTCACATAACAAACCAAAAATGTGGGCTACCAAGAACCAGTTCCTTCCATAGCTGCTGGGTTTGTGCTGCATCTCCACATCCTGTCAAGACGCTGGCGATCAAAAGGGTAGCATGAGTTTGCTAGTAACTCACAGGCTCAAAGAAACACAGATGCACACCACTCAACAACACCCAGTATGAAGCCTAGAGGGAGTTGAGGATCAGCACAAGACTTCCAGGGCAACCCCTGATCATCTCTGAAGCTTCCGGCACTGGCGAGAGGGCCTGGGTTCTTGACAAGTTTGCCTTAAGAAGGTGACACATCTGGAAACAAAGAACACTAATGTGGAAGCTCAATGGTCAAAAATTAAAATGCCAAATGCCATGCTGTTCTGCCATCCCTAGGCAGTCTTAGATAGCTGACCCACTGACATACAAAAAGCAGGTAGACCTGGAGTCCAAAAGCTGGAGAAGTACCCAAGAATCACCCGTGCTGCTCTGGGACACTGTTTCCCAACCCTGGGTCCCCAGATTTTCTTGGACTACAACTCCCAGAAATCTTGACCAGCACAAGTAGTGGTGAAGGCTTCTGGGCGCCTGAATCAAGAGCATCTGGTGACCCAAGATTGGGAAACACTGCTCTAGAGGATTGTGCTGTGTACTCAGCTCCTGCCTTGGTGTCAGAGACAAAGGGTAAGACACCGCTCAGATTTTCTGATGACCTTCGGTTCTAAGCAAATATGTGTACCTAATCCAAACTGAGTCACAGTTTTTGCAGCGCTTCTGGCTAAATCACGGCCCATTGCAATCTATAAAGGACTCCTGAGCTATGTGCTCCAGAGTCTCCTATCATGAGAAGAGGAGAGATTTCTATACTTAGTGGATGCTGTCTACATCTTAAGATTTATAAAGTCTGGGATGTCACACTACTTCATGCCTGAATGTCATCAGTCCTTTTTAGCCCCTTAGAAGTGTTCTGAAGCAACATAACAAGAGATATGCCTCACCGTCTTCATATATGCTGATCATATTGACAGACACTAGCCCTTATCTCATTTTGCAGTTGATTGGTGCTAATTTTAAAACAGCTTCTTCGTTTTTTTGGGGGGGGGTGAGGTTCTTCAAATTCTCAGTTTAGTTGCATATGTCTTTTTGCAATCCTGTTGAATGGTAAACAGGAAGAGGCTGGGATCAAAGCTTTCACCTTCCTGGAATGTTTCAGAAAACTGTTCCCAACTCTAAAGGTATAGTGGATGTCTAATTTCATACCCAGACATGAATGCTGACACTCCCATGTGAATTTTATTCATATACAGACAGCATCCCCAGTTTCAGGACCTACACAGAAGTGTGTGTCAACACAATATTAATGCAAGTGATTGCAATCCTTTGTGAAATTAATCTCAGAATGTCAACTCTGATATGCATATACATTCAACAAATTTCATAGATCCCCTGTGTTATGTGAAGGACTTGTAGTCAAAATCTAACTTTAGCATTTAGAAATCACTAAAAATGTCCACATCATGTGAATTAACTTTTCTGCACATGATTACACCAATAATTACACATGAGCCATTTGTATTTGTTCTCCTGAGGAAACAAATACAAATATTTTGGCACCACAGGTGCCAATACAACCTAGTACGGTATCTTCTTCCTAAACAAGACTGGCCACTTACCAATCTTAGCATGGCACACATGGGTGACATCATTCTAGCTGCACCAATTGCAACAGGAGCCCCAACAGCTCTATCCCACCTCCCGGAACAGACGATTAGTCATTGACAGGGCAGGGGACTCTCCATCCTGCCTCCTCAGCAAAGTGGTCAGCATGTTCATCTCTAATCATGACCAATCACAAATTCACAACAATGAAGATTTGAGCCAATTTGAGGCTAGAAGACATATTGATAATGCCTTTCTACAACCAAAGTCTGTCATACCATGTTGTCTATAAAAACTCACATCCCTATCAACATACAAAAATACAATATCACGCATCTGTTGGTCCATCCCATTCTACTTCAATCGGAGGCGAGGGGTGTTTCTAAACCTACAAAATAACATTCTGCACATTTTACACCTTGAGACTTCTTAAGAACTGAATCAGCAAATCTGCTTATTAATTTGTCCAAACTCTCTATGGACTTAAATCATAATTAACCAATGAAGTGTCCCCCCCCCCATCCACCTGTATACAAAAAACAGCAATGAACTCTTATGAACACATGCCTAATTGCTACTACTCAATAGATCCAAAACCAGAAACATCTTGCAAAGCAGGAAATGAAAAGGAATAGACTGGACAGCTGGCTTGAAGCACACAAAGTTAAACAGCTTTTTCCTATATCTTCTTCAGCAAACAATTTAAACTCTAGAACTGCTTCCTCTAATGTAGTTACTTGTGTAAGGGCTGGGCATTATAACCCCCCCAAATAGGCATGCTTCTTGTGTCTAGCTCTTTAATAGCATCCATGCACACATTATAAGATGGTTATACACCTGAACACACCACCATGCAAAAGCCGGACAAACTAGGTTACATTAGTGGGCACATGTTAACACCATACATGGCATAAACTGCATGTGCAATTTATTTGGCCAATCCCGATCTCAGTAAACTCACATTGCTACCTAACACATTGGTTGAAGTACTGCTCACATGTGGGGATGGGACCCTGATGTGTTCCTATCAATGCACTATTTGACTGGTGTTCCACTCAGGCTCACTTGCAGGGAATGGATCTCAATTGTTTTGGTAAATGTGAGTGATCCTATCCTTCAGGGAGGGATGCACAGAAGATAGATTCTACTAGAATCCTGATCAGTTGTATAGACTGCAAAGTTCTTCTGCCACCAAATGGTTTAGCAATGGCAACAAGAAAAATGATCCTCCATTCCCTTACATCAGTGGTTGATCCAGGTGTTAATAATTGAACAATTACTGAAATATTGCAACCTGCACCCTGAATATTTCTATGACAACAAATCTAGACCTATTTAACAAATCTTTAGCTGCGCTGTATCATTCCTTACACCAATCTGACCCTTCCCAGGCTCTGAAAAGATGCTGGTCCCCTCTGACCGATTATCACATTGCAAGTGTAGCATAGGGTCATATCACTGTTTAGAAGGCCTCCTTTTCAGAATACAAGACCTTTTTCAACTGTATCTTCAGAAAATTATCTGAAGAAAGAAGCAATTTAAAGTTTATCTGTGGCTTTTAAAACTGGCATTATTAGGTTTTTATTGGGCTTTTCTCAAATATCTGGAGCCATACAGAATTTCAGACTGATGTTTCTAGGGTGAGCGAGTCCTACTAAATCTGTTGGAAATTTGCATTTATTTGGAATGTTAAGATTATTTTTTTCAAAATAAAATTCAACATTTAAAAAATAAAAATAAACTGCCACAATTTTGTTCTGTGCCACGTGCCAGAGAAAGCACCACCATCCAGACTGCTGCCAACCTGTAGAATATGCAGAAGTATCGTTCCATGGGGGAAAGCGATCAGCCCTTCCAGTCCTCTCAAAGCACACACCACAGAGTGTATTCCAATTCAATGTGTGACCAAATAAAAACCATCCCACACATGCCTTCAGCGCTTCCTGCCATTGCCCCCTCGTCATCATACCCATGGCAGCCATCTCTGTTGCCAAGACTGCACAAGCAGCTGGTTGGAAGGCAGTATCTCCCCAATGCTTCCTCGGCCTCTTAATTTTGCAGGACTAGCTGCCAAGTTGGCAACTGCAGCTAAATCACTCCCGGGGCTTTAGTCTTCATCAGGCGACTGCCATTTCTTCTGGCCAAATTCTATGTGACCATATGTGGGGCCCAACTGCACCTGGATCAACAAAACTCATGCTGCAGCTTTCCAAGCTAGCTCTGTGACTACTTGGTCACCATGGACTCAGAAATAATACATCCACATCCAGCACCACAGGTACTCTGCCTCCTCTGTCGCAGATCTTCAAATTCTGTTTTATCTGGATTTCCCCCTATTTTTCCTTTGTTTGCTCTGTGTGTGCCCGTATACACTCCTCTCACAACTGAGAGTTGATCTCTTTTTTTAAAAAAAAAGATGACATAGGCAGACAGGCAATTGTGCACCCATACTCACAAATACACACCAATGAGTACTGATGTGTACGTACAAAATGGGAGGGGGGAGTCTGTCAGGGAAGCCCAAGGTCAGAAACGCAGCTGGTGCCTCAGCCAGAGCTGTGTAGAGCTGGAGGAGCCAAGGGTGAAAAATGAATTAGATTTCAGCTGCAGGAGATCAGTATGCAATCAAATGCAATTTTTTAAAAAATCAATAAAAGCATGGTGATCCTGGTAAAGTCACAACCCAACTGCCAGTATGAGGAACACTCCCAAGGTTTATCTAGCTATCTTAGTGGGAGATAACGTATGATAGCTTCCAACCAAGGGCAGAGCTCTGAATTTAGGTACTGTCTGCCCCATCAATGCCTTCTAGCATGAAAAGGATAAGCTGTAGATGAATGATAATCCATATACCATGTGTCCAGTGAAAAGGGTAGCAAGCCGAGGCAAGTTCCACAATATCTGGAGGGCCAAACTTTATCCAGTCCAGAGGAGACAAGAGTTTGCTAGATGAGCCAACAGTCTAAGCTGGTTTGAAGTAGCTTCCAGTGTACTTAGGGAACATTTTACAAAGGACCAGTAAGAAACTATGGCTATCATTACAAGCACAGTTGACAGAAAACCATGGGTTCACACCCAATCATCAGCATCGCCACAAAAGCTTTCCTCTCTGCTCCTATTAATCCCAGTTTGTAATGTCTTCTGAACTCAATAAAATGTTGATAGTCTTAGATGATGTGTTCCAGACAGACCTAAAATGAACCACAGCTTAAGATTTCAACATAACACTGAACTGCACTCAGCAAATCAGTCACTCCAAATAATGCAAATCCTTAAAAAATAAAACATATTTTAATGAAAAGAGCCCCCCGTGTGTAAAATAGTTTCCACACTGTCTGAAGTATAACAAACAATATTACCATCTGACGAGTCTGCACTAAAATGCTTACATCTTGCCTTATACAGTACATCAACACTGGCATAGAAGTTCATTCATTCAAAGCACTGTTTTCATTCACAGAACTAGTAGCTGAGATTTAAATCATGCTTCCCATTTACTACATTGATTTCATTCATCCAGTACTTTGAACTGTCATTTCCTCATAATGTTCTGTGCCAGCTTAAACGCGGAGAAGAAACATATTGCTTAGGAACTGAAATACAAATAGAGTGCAGTTCAACATTAGTCTTTCCCGACAAAAAGATTTAAGGCAAGCTTTCCTGCCAACTTGCATCCTATACCACAGATTGTTGAGTCAAATCTATTCAGTTGCCTAAAGGCTCAGATTATCTTCTTGGTTCCCACAATTAAACAGTCCTGTTCTCTCACAGAACCTCTAGACCAAAATCCAGTCACCTAGCATAAGCCAAAAGGCAACTTTTGATATATTTGTTCCTGGTAAACAAAACTTCTGCCACACCTCAGGGGGCACACACATACATGTACCAAGTCAGTGTGTGTTTGTGTGCAGCCCCAAGAGTCATGCCAGATATGTTGTGTTTGCCGGGGAGGAACAGACCATATATATTAAAATTTGGTTTATTTTAAACAGAATTTTGGCCACAATTGCTCCAAAGTTCCTTTGCATATGTCAGTAGTCCCTAACCATGGGTTCCCAGATGTTATTGGAATACAACACCCAGAAATCCTAGCCACAGCTAGTGGTGAAGGCTTCCCAGAGTTTTTGTCCATGAACATCTGGGGATCCAAGGATGGGCACCGCCAACACATGGCAAACAAAATATTATGGTCAGTTGAGCTGTTGGTTAAAACAACTGAGTAGGGAAAGATACAGCCATTTTCTGCTGTGACCATAATAACTACCACAAATCGTACATTTCAAAACAACTGTGGCCAATGGATATAACAAAGAAGCTTTAAGTTTGCCTTGAAATCCGATTCAACTACATTTCCTGTCAGATTCTGGCCACATCTTTCCATTGCCAGGGAACACCTGCTGTCTTCTAAAAATATGTACTCTCGTTCGATAATGCCCTTTACACACTCATCAAAGCACAGCTGAAGAAGAGAGAATGCAAAAATTCTCATATTTTTGTTGCAACTTTCAGAGAGGAGCTAAGTTAGTTTTTGCTTCAGAAAAAAAGTACTGTCACAACACAAAGACCAAAACATTTATTTCAGTGTCAGCTTCAGTGGATTACAATTCTCCAAATATACTGAGGAAAGCATCAGGAATATAGATTCTCCCTCCCTCTCCCTCTCCCTCTCCCTCTCCCTCTCCCTCTCTCTCTCTTTCTCTCACTCACTCACTCACTCACTCACACACACACACACACACACACACACACACACACACAGAGAGAGAGAGAGAGAGAGAGAGAGAGAGAGAGAGAGAGTATACTGTTCTTACAGAAAATGATTTTAGGGTTGTTGTTTGTTTTGTTTTGTTTTGTTTTGTTTTGTTTTTAATGCTGAATTGATCCTCTCATGCACTGAGTACCTTCAGGAAATCTAACATCATCATGTCCAGACCATAAAAATAGCATAAACTACTACTAGCATTGCTCAAGGTTTGCTTAATATTGCTGATCGGTGTTTGAAAATAGTATTTCACTGGACTCATAACTTCCCAAATCCCTCAAGCTAACAGGACCAAATTGTAATCCTGGCTTGTTTGGAAGCCATTAATCACTGTTGCCTAGCGTGGACATGAAAGAAAACAATGGCTGACATCTAACATCCTAGCTTGTTTTCCTGTCTGGACAAAGGGAGGAGCCAAGTGCCTGAATGCAGGTGCAGGAGGCTCTTTCATATCTTGCCTTTTTTCAGCTGAGCTTTGATCATCCAAATGCTGCCTCTGGGAGACAAAGAGCAAGGTTAATGGGAGGTTTCCTGTGAAGGTTATTCCACACTCCAATGGAAGCAGAAGGACCTCTCACAACTGACTTCCTTATTTAGCAGATCTTGACTTTTCAAAGCCCATATTCAATACCCAAGTGTCACTCTTAGCACATGGAAATTCCTTGGAGCACAAAATAAAATAGCAGCAGGGACTGCACTTTCTGTTCCAATTTTCTTGTCGTGGGAGGCTTTAAGTTTGGCCGTGTCTTCGCCATGTTTTTGCTCCCAAGCCGTCTAGGAAATGCATTTCCGTCATTGGGTGAAAAAGGTATTCATACAGAAACAAACAGATGGACACAATTATTTGTTGTGCTTATATGTTTGCAGTGAAACACGGAGTGCAATTATTTTTTTTAGTAGGAAAGGTACTCTCTTACAAACTCACCTACACACACATTATCTTGTTGGCACAACTATGCTAAAGACCCAAACCCATTCACAATGTTATTTTCCATAACTGAACTTGTGCATATACATTTTGCACTTTGAAAAACTGGGCCACTTTTCACTGCATCTCCTAGAGAAGAGGTGGGTACTTCCTGAGTTACTATTTAAGCATTATTGCTTTTAAAGAAGAATTCCTCCAAAACCTGAAATATCTTTTTTCTCTGTAACATCACTTTGGGAAGACAGGTCAGGAATGTGTGGGCCACTCCATAGTGCCCAGGCATGGCTATAAGAAATCACACGAAAAGCGCCTGTGTCAGTATGAATTGGCATGCGTGCACTGTGTTTCCTCACATAACTATCAATCTGTGAACTTGAGAACATAAGAACATCAGTATCTCCAAGACCTAAGGGATTGTCCCTTACCTACCTGCACTATGAAAACCATTCTGCAAGCAGAGCAAATCTATTTTTGCACTGAAAGCTTCATTTCATACTTGATGAATACCATAAGCTACTACAGAAGCCACCACAGCCCCAAAGTCCCACTTCTCTTGGGCATTTTTCAGTTGGCAGATATTGCCAGGCTGACAAATGATGCTGCCACTGCTCTTCATTAAAGGGGAAGATGTTGAGGTGTACCATCATTAAGATGGAAAACTCAACTTATGCCAATGAATATGCTTTAGCTGATAATTTCAAATACAGTGGTACCTTGTATAACGGAACTAATTGGTTCCAAATGAAAATATTTTAACCAAATTTCCTTTATACAAATTTCCCATAGGAATGCATGGAAAACAGAGTAACCCCTAATTGCAACCATTTTATGTTGTAAGGATTCGCCCCATAGACGATTCTGTTAAGCAAATTTCCCCTATCTCCGGAATTTTTTATGTTGTACAGATTTTATGTTATACAAACCATTTGTTATACAAGGGTCCACTGTACGTCCCTAATACAACAGGAGTCAACAGAAGTACCTGGAAGAAATCTAATCACAAAAGATGCATGAGGGTGGGGTGGGGTGGGGTTCAGGTCCTGCTCTATTGGACAGAAACTTCAGCAGAACCTACTCTAGAGAAATTGTTCTAACACTGTTCCAATATATCTTCATTCTGGATCTCACCATTCCTTTCTCCCACGATGGTATCTGACTTTCATGAATTCTACCATCATTGTCAGGGAGAGTCCAGGGGTGTTGTAAGCAAGAAGAACATTGAACCCAAAAGGTGTGTGCCGCCTTGCTTATCATTAAAACCCCAAATAAGAACCACTCTTTGAACAAGTGATTATCTGGGCAAATAAAAAGTGTATTAAGAAGCAAAATAAACCAGAAAATGTATTAAGGAATCTCAACCTCCTGTCTTGAAAGCTAGATTAGCCATTATATTAAATTAGGGTCAACGATGCATCCATATCTATCTAACACACAAGTGGAGAACTATCAACCTAGAGGACAGTCAGCCCCTGAAGCTTTTACTTCTGTCCTATAGCTGTCCTTCTTGGGCCCTCACTCCCAATACTACAACTCCTTTCTGAAACTAATGATGGTTCCCACCTCCTCCCCCCAATAAAAAACACAGTGAAAAAAGAGTATTTCTTGAGGTCACAGCTGGCAAAGAAAATGATGATGGAATTATGCGAAGTGTCATGGGATTCTGGTGACACTTCTTAAGAATTCTACCACACCTCAGAGCCCAGGTTGGGCAACTGAGTTCCTCCAGTTTTTGCTGAATGATTCACAGCAGATCTCATCATTGGCTATTTGGATTAAGAGTACTGTATAAGAAAACTACATCCAACAGTTTCTGGAGGGTGACTGCTGCTCACTCAGGGCAACATTATGGCAGGGTCACCAAAGATTCTTGAGTGAATGGCCCTGCAAATGAAGCAATAAGGTCATATTCTAAGAGACTGAAATCATGAAAGAGAGTAAGTATCTGGACCCCCTCCAATAATGTCACTTTTCCTTTCCCATACAGGAATGAACAAAACCACTTACAGGTCAGAATAAAACATTTCACACAAGGGCATTTGGGGTGAGGTGAAAACCTGTCTACAGTACTTGTGACACTAGGTGGCTCAGGCCACGCTCACACAGATTGCCACGAGGTTTATGTGTCTCTGTAGAGACACGGGTGGTGGAGGTGCTCTTTTTTCTCCTACCCAAACATCCAGGTTCTCCTTTGCCTGTCCTGCCCTCTCAACAAAGGTACTTGAAAGCTACCCGAAAGCACTTTCTCAAATCTCACATCCATTTGCCACATGCCCAAACCAATTCTCTTGTTGGCAGCCCACTTGGCTCTGCGCACTTCCTCAGCTCTTGATCCTCCAACACAGGGACCGACCAAAAAAAAAAGGCACCAGGAAAGAAGAAAAGTGTGGACAGACACAACTGTGTTCCCATTTCAGGCCTTCTTGCCTAACGCACACATTCAGTGCCAATTTGTAATTTCCCATCAGCCAAACCAGGCAGCTGGGATTTAAAAGCACCTCGCATGAAACGAAAAGGGGAAAAGACAACAAGGCATCCTGATGGCAAATCTGGCAGAAGGCCCTGAAGGGAAAGAAACAGCAGCTCAACTGAAGGGCAGCAAAGGTCAACACATGCTGCTCCAAATGCTCCACTGGGACCTCTGACCTCCCTGGTTTTCCCTTCTTGCAGCACCCCCAGGTTCTCAGGGATGAAGCCGGCCCCTGTTTTCATGTCCCATGGACCTGCCCAGTGCCATTTTGGAATCCCCCTGGCAAAGGGGGAGGGGGCACCACAGTGTCTGAGGCGCTGGGGAGGGCTGGAGAATGGGGTGGCCTGGGCAACGGAAAGGGGCCAGCGACTTCGCTTCTCTTCCTCAGGCAGCTGAAAGAGATTTTTGGTGGGAGGAGTGGGGAGGCGAACACACAACTCTCCCAAGAAAGCCTAGTCCCGTGTGGGACAAAGTGCACACCAAGAGGGGAACGGCCACCCCAAGCCCCCCCCGTCCGCCCCCCACCCCCACCCCAAAAAAGCCCTCAAGGTACCAAAGGCGAAAAAGTGAGGAGTGCCGCTACCGCCAAGCAGGAAACCCAAGCACCCAACCCCTCATAAAACTGAAGCGACGCTGCGCCCTCGGTTTGCAAAGCAGCCAGCAAGCGCGAGCAGAGAAACCAGGGCAGCCAACTTTTTTATCGTGGTTATTTTTAAGATCGGGATTCCAATCTCTGAAGTTGTTTCTCGACCTGTTCTTGAAAAGGAGACCTCTCCAAAATAAAATAAAATAAAAAAGGTGTGGGTAGAAATGCAAACGGATTCTAACAAGTTTTCTTCCCTGGCTCGCTCGCTCGCTCGCTCCCTCCCTCCCTTCCTCCGCCTGCATATTTTTAGGTAAGGTCATCAGCAGGAGAGAGGCGGCAAGCAAGCAATCCCTGCCGCTGCTGCTGCCGCCGCCTCCTCCTCCCCCACCCTGCTTCAGGCGCCGCAGGAGGCAGGCAGGCAAGCAAGGGAACGCCATCCGGGCTCGCCCACTGGCCGGCGGCCCCTCGGGGTGGGGGGTGGGGGAGGCCGAGGCCAGGAGGCAGCTGACAGCCCCTGCAGTGGTGCTCTTCGTGGGCCGGGCGCCGCCGCTCTAATCCGCCCGCCTGCTCAACCACGCAAACCGAGCAGGCACGACGTGGAGGGTCAGCTAGACCCAGCAGCCTCCTCCAACGCCTGGCTGGCTGGCTGGCTGGCTGCAGACACCGCGGCTGTAACCTGGGAAACGAACCACCGATTAGGCGGCCCAGGGGGCGGAGGGAGGCTGGGAACGGGGGGGGAGAGGCTCTGAACCTTCAATGCAGTGGCCGGCGAGGGAGGAGGGACGGCAAGAGAAACCCCCCCCCCGCAATAAATCTTGCGCCCTGGAAACTAGCATCTGGCGTCCTTAGAGGAGGAGGAGGAAGAGGATGGCGGGGGCGGGGGGGGGAGAAAGAGAGACCGAATCTTCCCAACAAAACTTTGCTCGGCAGCCGCGAAGCAAGCGCGACCCCCCCACTTCCCAACGCGCCCCCTCCCCCAAACCAAGCATGTCCAGGGAGCCCCAAATTATGTCCCCCAAACCTTCCACGGGGCTCCACTTTCGGGACTCGAGTCGGCGCCCACCTCCGGCCGCTCCTCTTCCTGCCTCGTCGTCCAAAGCGCCCAGGTCTCTGCCCCGGGTGGGTCCCGGGTGGTTGTGGTGGTGGTTGTTGTTTTAAGGGGGGACTCGGGAGGGTCGTGGGGAAAGAGGCCGCCTTCTTCCGTGGAGCTCGCCGGGGAGGCTGCTCTTTCGCCGCCGGCGCTGCCGAGAACCGCACGCGGCATACACACCCCGAATTTCTCTCTTCCCCCCCCCCTCGCTTTTTGTCTAGAGCCACTGATCTGAGACCGGCGTGGCGGCGGCGGCGGCGGCGGCCGCTGCAGCAGCAGCAACACCTCCCCGGAAGGAAGGCAGGGAGGGAGGAACGGACGGACGGGGGAGGAAAAGAGAGAGGGAGGCAGGCAGGCGAGGGAGAAGGTGGAGGGGAGCCAGCGGACCTGCGCCACTCTCTCGACAGCCCCCCGAAGGAAAAGGAAATTATTTCACCGCCGCAAACTTTTTTCCGCAAGACTTTGCTTCCTCCCTCCCTTCCTCCCTCCCTCTCCCCCCCCCCGCCGCCCCGTATCTGCATATGTGGCCAACAGAGGAGGCCTTTTGGCAGACGCTCGCACCTACCGGAGGCAAAGCGATCCCGAGCCAAAGAGGAGCAGCCGCAAGCCAACAAGGGGGAGCAAGGAGAGCTAGAGCTGCCGCTCCCGCCGCCGCCGCCGCCGCCGCCGCCACTCTCCGGGCCGTCCGTGTGTGCGTGTTACGCGCGCGCTGTCGCCAGCCGGATTAAAGATCCAAATCCGGAGCGCACACCGTAATGGTGATGGTGATGCTGCTGCCGCCTCCGCCGCCTCCTGCCGCCGCCGCTGTTGTTGTTGTTGTTGTGGTGGTGGTGGTGGTGGTGGTCGTCGGGCTTAACACCTGCCCCAAAGGTATCCCTGCGAAGAAAGGGCTCCCGGGGGCAGCCGCCTCCCCGCCGAGCGCATCCGGGGTGGCCTCAATGCCCGAATGGAAGGCTCCGTCCGCGGGCACCGAAGGGAGAAGAGACCGGGGCAGCCCAGGGAGGAGGATGGCAGACAAGTTGGGGGCCAAGCTAACGGCGGCGGGGGCAAGCAGCGCTTCCTCCTTCTCCCTTGTTCTCCTCGCTCCCTCGCCAGCGATTTCTTGTTTTCTTTTTCGGCAAACCCACCTCTATCTACATCCTCGCGTTGCAAGGACCGAGGCAGGCGGACCACATTGCAAACGGCTGCCTCTTGCTCCAGCTCCGACTGCCGCCGCCGCCGCCGCCGCTATTGCTGCTGATGCCCGGGGGCTCCAGGCAAAACCCGGACCGGACTTTCGGCGCCGGCACCCTTGGAGCTGCCCACTTTCTCCTCCTCCTGCTCGCCGCTCGCGCTCTTTTTGCCCTTGTCTTTGGCGCTCCCATCGCCAGCTTCCGCCTTGCTTCCACCCCCCCACCCCCACCCCGCTCCTGCCGCCTCCGCCGCCAAAGCCAGCAACCGAGACGAATTTCGCAGGAGCTGCTTTGACTGGCCCCACTAGTCTTCAAAGGAGAGAGAGCTGAGAGCCTTTCTCTCTCCCCCGTCACGACTCTGATTAACGCGAACAGGCGCTCTTATATTGTGCTGCTCGCCCTTTGCATCTTCTAACTCGCTTTCCTCTCTGCCATTGAGTCTTTCGTAAAATTCCGTGGCAAACGTTGCCTGTCATAGTCCTTCCCCTTTAAACACACATGCACGCGAGGATGCAAAACTTTGAAATGCCGTTAGTTGCAGGAGACTAGGCAACTCAAAATGTCTCGGTTTTTTTCTTCTTCTGTAGTTTCAAACAGTTGCAAATACCGCCTTCCTGGAAAAGTGGGTTTTAACATAAAGAAGAAGAATCCGGGTGAAGTGCTTAGAAAAGGTGCCGGCTGTCACCTTTTCCAAAGAGAACCTAATCCAAAGAGAACTTCAGAACTGTGGCCCTGGACTGTCTGATCATGCGATAGTCAACCCCAGAATACAAAAAAAAAAAAAAGTTTCCTTGAACATGGCACACAATAATCAAATTAATTTGGGAGTCCAGATCTTTCAGAACAGGGTTGGCTGATAGATTTAAAGGGGGGCTTGGGAGATCAAAGCCTAAGGAGAGCCAGCCCTATCCAGCTGGCCAAGGCAGTAAAAACATCAAAATATTCCCTGGTTTTGCTACTGCTGGACCTCTGCTCCAAGGTCACGCTTGGACAACTGTCCCTCATGGACTGCCCCCCCCCAAAAAAAAATAAAAGGCTTAAAATCCATTTATCCTCCTGGAAAGAAACCTCCCCTTTCTCCTTCCCAACAGTTCAAAAGCCCTCTTCCTCCTGGTGGCTGAGTAGATAGAAAGCTGCACGCAGCCTGGCTCCTCCCAAAGACATGTGGGACAGGCTGAGCACCCACAGCGTGGGTGGGCTCTGAAAGACCCCTTCCCACACAAGACAGAGAAAGGGGAAAGAGAGAGAGAGAGAGAGAAAGCAGGGCCCTCCTGGCCAGAAGGCTTCCCCCATCATTTGATTGGGAGATGTGCCTTGTCAGGGCAACTGGAGATGTGCCGATGGGGAGGCAGCATCCTCTCCAGACATAGCAGGCAGGCAGACCAATTTCCACAGGACACCAGCTGCAAAACGTTGGCTGTGGCCCTAGGAGATTCACCAACAAAGCAAAGTGTTCTGTTTATATACCGTCCCATACCACTGCAAGTAGTCTCTGGGCGGTTTACAGTTTTAATTACAGTATGCAAGCTACACATTGACCCCCCACAGCAAGCTGGGTTTTACCGACCTCGGAAGGATGGAAGGCTGAGTCAACCATGAGCCTGCTAGCTGGGATTGAACCCCAGGTCGTGAGCACAGTTTTACCTGCAGTACAGGCATTTAACCACTACGCCACGGGGGTCCTTTATGTCCCTTTGTTTGACAGACTGGGGTGTGAAACCCACTCCTTGCTGTCAGTAACTTGACAAAAGCCTTGTTGCTCCCTGCCTCATCTTAAGACAGACGTGCCTGGAGAAAATCACCTTGCCAAGAACTTTACATCTAAGAATTACCTCCTGGCAAACCACAGCTTTTGCCATGTTTGGACTTTTGGTATTTGCTTTGAAGAAGTGGATAATGAGCCATGAAAGACCACTTTTATTATTTTTTATTAGTGGCCTATGTGCGAAGAAGGATCTCACCTACATCCTGGTTGCCACAGTCACAGCAGTTCATGAAAATTAACAGTCCTTGTTTTATTTATTTATTTATTTATTAAATTTATATACTGCTCCATCTAGCTATATGGCTACTCTGGGCGGTTTACAAACTGAACAGAAATCAAGACCATAAACAGTAAAATACAATATCATAGATAAGCACAAGTATATAGATAAAAACACAATAACTAGTAAACAATATATAACAAAAACACAAAACAGGAGCAAGATGGGCTACAGATAAAAACAAGATAAATAAATAATAGCAATCATTATTAGAACAGATTAATATCCGGGGAAAGCCTTTTTAAATAGCCACATTTTTAGATGCTTCTTAAAGAATGGGAGGGAAGGTGCCAGACAGATCTCAGGAGGAAGTTGGTTCCAGAGCCGAGCGGCCGCCACTAAAAAAGCCCAATTTCTCATCAAAGATTTACGGGCCTCCTTCAGCGATGGCACCCTCAAATGTCCTGCCTGAGATGATCGGGTATTATGGGCAGTACTTTGCGGTAGGAGCCATTCTGCCAGATAGCAAGGTCCTAAACCGTTTAGGGCTTTATATGTCATCATTAAAACTTTGAAATCAATGCGGAAGCAAATCAGCAGCCAGTGCAGCATGGCCAGCATGGGGGTTATATGTTGATGTTTTCTTAACCCTGTAACTAATCTGGCCGCAGAATTCTGCACTAGCTGGAGCCTCCGCACTAATCTACAAGGCAGGCCCATGTAGAGAGCATTGCAGTAGTCTAATCTCGAGACTACAAGTGCTTGGACCAGAGTAGTGAGAGCGCCGGGGTCCAGGAAGGTGTGCAGCTGAGCGATCCGCCTAAGATGAAAATGAGCGGCATGGACTACTGATGCTACCTGGGCTTCCATGGAAAGCATAGGGTCCAATATTACGCCCAGACTGCACACCTCATCCTGCGCGGAGTCACCCCCCTCCAAAACTGAGGGAGCTTCCCAAACCACCAACCACTGGCGCCCCCACCTGAAGGACCTCTGTCTTGTCCGGGTTCAACCTCAGTCTGTTCACCCTCATCCATTCCAGTACAGCGTCCAAACAGGCATCAAGGGACAAAAGGGCATCCACTGCAGATAGAAAAAATGAGATATAGAGAAGTGTGTCATCAGCATATTGATGACACAAGACCCCATACCTCCTGACAACCTCCCCCATTTAGCAATACTGAATAATCCCTAATGAAGTTAGTATTACAGGGACAGCTCATAGATGGAGCAGAGGAGAATACCCCCCTTATAATATTATGGAGACACCTCCCAGTCCCAAGCGAACTATATTGATAGGCCTATTCATGCATATGTTCATTATTTTAAAAAATAATTGTGAAGTTCTTTCTTTTGCCATGCCATATAGAATTCTGTTTCTTCCACCATTGTTTTTAAAATGTTTGCAATGCTACATTTTAGGCATTTTAGGTCAAAAGGTCATGTGGTATCTTTTAAGCAAACTGTGGCTGGTCAATAATTGTTGGTGCCAGGAGTTATTGACTTCAGTTTTAAGAACAAAGGTAGCAAATGGTTAAATTCTTCTCAGGTTATATGAACCTCTCTCTGTCATACCATTGTCTTCTATGGATGAAACATAATGTCTTCTGTACTGGATAGTAAAGGGAGCCCACAGCTGGAGGTAAAGTCTTTCATATTCCATGTAATATATGATGCACATAAGAAACAGGACAGCTAACAGTGACTCAAGACCCAATCCCATGGAAAGTCAACATTAAACAATAAAACTAATCCCACAAACATCTAAGAATGCAGAGCCACTTGGGGATAAGAGGAACAGCAGAGAAAAGAGCACTGAGAGCAGTAGGTAGGAATTCTCTACTGATTTGAGATGAATTCCTATAGTAAATCCGTGACTCCACATCTCTGCCACATTTGTTTCTTCTGTGGATCAATATCCTTGGATTTAGATTCTGTGGTTTCTACCAATTTAATCTTATTTTTATCATGACTGAATTGATTAGCTCTGTTGTTGTGAAAAGGATACATTATTGAGAGGGTGGAAATACATCCTGAAAGCTTGACAAGGCTACGGAGTCTTGTTCACTATTGTTCAAAACCACACCAAGGAGGCATGCTTTCTTTAGTCCAGTAGTTCCCAAAGTGGTCTATATAGACCCCCAGGGGTCTATTTTGACTTGCAGGGGGTCTATGACAGTGAGAAAAAAAAGGGGGCTCCATGGAGCATTTAGGCAGCCCCATTTAGGCAGATCATCATCAACATTTAGGTATTATGTAATCCACCCCATTTAGGCAGATCATCAACAACATTTAGGCATTATGTAAATGTCTTACACCTAACACAAATTGTTTTGGCACCATTTTTTAATGTTTTTACAGCAATTTTTGGAAAATTTTAAACTTTTTTGGTGTTTTTCTCAAGTGATGCAAAGGTAGGGATCTGATTCTTGTGATGTCATACCTTTAAAGTCCATTTTGCATTGTGTGTGCAGGGTGGAAGTATTGCATCATTTTTCAGAAATTGATCCTTGCCATGTGCATGTTTTTAAAGTCTGTTTTGCAAACGTTGGGGACTCATGTTTTGCAGCCACATGACAGATAATTGTACCCGAATCATGGTCATTTGAAATTCAAATCAACCATAATTACAGTTGTACCTTGATTAACAAGTAACTTGGTTTACAAGCATTTTGATTACGTAATGAGCAAAATATTTCTGAACATTTTTGCCTTATTAACGAGCAGTGTCTTGATATACCAGCACGCTCATGTGTATCACAGAATCAAAAGTGCTCTAAGCCAATGGCATCTCCCCCTCTCCCCGCCCCTCCTGCTGGAAGTGGGTGATTGTTTCAGTTTCTGTTTCAGGCAACAGCAGCAACAATTTTGAAGCAAGGGTGATAGGCTCAGTAAAAGTGTGAAAAGTTGCCACCCCCCATCAACCCCTGTCCCCAAAGAGGCCACCTCTGTGGGGCCTCTCCACCCCATCCCTGCCACCACCACTGCAATCAGGACACTATTTATTTATTTATTTATTTATTTATTTATTTATTTATTTATTTATTTATTTATTTATTGTTATATTTATATCCCGCTTATCTCCAAGCTAGGACTCTAACCCCCCCCATTGCCCCATTTTTAAAACATCCCTCTCCACAGAGGCTTCCCCCCTCCTCCATTCAAGCTGGGATTTCTCCCAGTGCTCCATTTTTAAAACAGCCTCCTCCATGAAGGTTTTTCTCCCTTCCTCCCATCATCCAATTTTTTAAAACAGACCCTTCCATAGAGGCTTTCCCTCTCCTCTGCACCTTCCACAAAGGTTTCCAAATGCAGGCTATTGTTCTTTGTACTGTACTGTATCAGTACCTTGTATTATATTACAGTAATGTAATCAAATATTTTGGGCTGAGTTTCCATTATTTCCTATGGGAAATTTTGCTTTGATATGCAAGCATTTTGGTTTCAAGCATGCTTCCAGAATGGATTATGCTCTTTAACCAAGGTGCTACTGTACATGTGTTTTCCCTAATGGGGTTCCCTTTACTGTTTTAGCAATCAGTATTATGTACTTAAATCTTTATAGAAATGATTCATTGGTACATGGCACAGCCAGGATTGAATCAGGGACCTAGTCATCTCAGTCAGCACCCTTTGAAATTGCACCACCAACGCTTACACAGTACCACTACAAAAGGAGCATTTTCTTTATCCTGATTCCTCACCATATCTACCTAACTAAAGATTTAAATAAGGATTTACTCCACCCAAACAGCACACAATATTTCAAAATATTTTTCAGAAATATTTCTGTATGCTATTTTTTCAGATCTTTCAACAATTTTAGAAATAGTTTAAAAATATTTCCAATGTTACCAAAATGATTTAAAATGTTTTTAAAGTATTTGTATGCTGTCTGGGCAGGAATCAATTTTAAATTGCTCTGTCTTATCATATTTAAATAGCTTTATTTTTGTCAGCAGATAACGTCTACTCAACATAGCTGAGGCTAAAAAGAAATGTAGGCAGACTAGCATTGATTATTTGAAGTTTGGCTTCATTCCATCCCTGTCAGACAAACATCTGCCCATGTGCTTTTTGTACAACAGAGTTTTAAACAATGATGCCATGAATCCATCCAAGCTGGAGGATCATCTGAGAAGGTGGCACCCTGATAAAAACAGATACAGATTTGACATACTTGAAACACTGAAAGAAAAAAATCAGAAGAGAACCACAGTGGACAGTATGTTTGCTTCAACATCAAAAAGAGACAGTGATGGTTTGCGGGCATCTTACAATATCTCACAACTCATAGAAAAATCAGGAAAACCTCATACTATCGGGAAATATCTGATTTTACCAGCCATTGAAGAAGTTTTAAAAACTGTTCTATACAAGCCTGCATATGATATACTCAAAATAATTCCTTTCAGCAACAACACAGTTCGAAGACTTATTGATGAAATGAGTCATGATGCTGAAAGCTTCTTGTATAATTATCTGAAAATGAACCATTTCTCTATTCAACGGGATGAGTCAACTTTACCTGGTAATGAAGTACTATTATTGGCATATGTTCTTTTTTTATGGACCAAGAAATCCATTATGAACTGCTCTTTGCAAGAACTTTGACAACAGACACTAAAGGCGAATCAATATTCAATGTTTTGAAAGATTATTTCATGGAAAAAACAATCCCTTTATCAAATATAATATCAGCAGCAGCAGATGGAACACCAGCCATGTTTAGACACTATTGTGGTTTTATAAGCCATTTAAAACAAAATGTACCCGGGGTGTTTGCAATTCACTGGGTCATTCATCGACAACATGTAGTAGCTAAAAATCTGAGAGACAGATTGCATCAATCTCTTCAATTTGTCATAAACACACTAAACAAGATCCATATCAACATGTTGAATTCTAGGTTATTTACACAGTTGTGTGAAGAAAATGATGAGAATTTTCATCATGAAGTATGCAGGCTCTCAAAAGGCTTATGTTTGACAAGATTTTTTTTCACTTTTTGAGACAGTTTTAGAGTTTTTGGACATTTTGAAAGGAAAGTTAAATTGAAACCAGACATTGCTTATTTAATAGAATTTTTTTTACTAAATTTAATGAGGTTAACTTTCAGTTACAAGGTGACAGTCTGAATTTAATAAAAACATCATTGCAGCTTTTCTTGCCAGAATTAATCTAATGAAGCAAAACATTGGCATGAATTTTCCTAGTTCCCCAACTTGTCATTTACAAATGTTCAGGATGATGACATTTTGGTCTAAACGCAACACTTAAGTGTCCTTCACACACACTTTAAAACCAGGGTTGTGGATGTTCTGAATATGGAAATACCACAGTGGATTATCAGTCCATATGATGACATTGAAGAATCAGATGTCACATTACAAGAAAAACTGATTGGAATAAGCACTAACGAAGAACTTAAGGTGCAGTTCAGAATGGGGTATCAGCAATTCTGGCTTCAGAAATATATACCTGTTGCTTATCTGGCATTATGGACTATCGCAAGAACATTTTTGATAGCTTCTCCACCTTCATACCTTGTTGAAAGGGGAATTAGCGTGGTTGCCAATCTTCTTATGAAAAAAAGAAATTGATTGCAAATCACTGAACGTGGAGATTTAAGACTATACCTAACTAATTTGAAGCCAAATATTGAACAATTGCTATCAGAGCATCAGGCTCATCCCTCCCATTAACAGCATTATTTGTGTATTAATTTTATGTAATAATTTTACTAGGTTCCTATTTGTTTTATTCCAAATCGAAATATTTACTTGCATTTTGTATCTTTTCAATAAAGATATAAATAAAAATTTTACATGTTTTTCTTTTTTTACAATTGTCCATGCTACAAAAGCCCCTATCAAAGTGAGTAGCACTGTGTCAGCTGTCAAAAACACATTTGAAGTTAATAAGTTTTAAAAAATTCAGTATTAGGCAGGCAGGGGCCTACAGAAAACAAAAAAAAATGGCAAGTGGACTATGGGGCAAAATGTTTGGGAACCTCTGCTCTAGTCTCAAATCATAGCTATGAATATGAAGGGTACAGCTACAATTCCTTGTATTCTGTTGTCCCATATAGACCCTATGGCCAAAAGGCCCATGTATGCTACGAAGGACCACTTTTTATTTGATTTGATTTATTTATTTGGCAAACATCCCTGCATATGCGCTGCAATCTAGGATTCTGCCTAAATAATACTTTAATCAGCTAAGGGGATGACTACATTGAGAAATAATTCTGGAAATGTTTTGGGATTGAGAGGATCAGACTTGTATTATGTTCTACTGCTTGCATGTCAGTGGACAAGTCAGAGGGAATTTGCCTGGAATTTTCCTCCCAATCTTTGGTTGGCATGGCACCTCTATCAGTTCATTTGGCATGACTACTTCAGGCCATATAGAAAAGCATGTACAGGGGCACGAGTTATTTTAAGGGTGGAGAGAGAAGAAACAAAAGGGGATCTGCAGAGGTTAGGTTCCCCACCACCACCACCACCACAAACTAAGCACCCATTTAAGGTGTCAAATTACAGAGCACTGAAATAATCTAGTAAGGAGACTTCAAATCTTTGCTAATGTTTGCTTCCTTGCTTTCTCTGGCTTGGTGACAGTGTTTCAACAAAGTCTTTCTGCAGCACGTTGAAAGAGAGGGGGAGGGAGAGAGGGAGGAAATTGCCAATAAGCACTTGTTTACATCTTGTTAAGAAAGCTCTGCTGAAGTTGTGTCTCCTGCAAATCTGGACAGCTACGGTTTAGCAAGCTACAATGGCTGATTGCCAGTTTTCTCCTCTTTTTCTCATGACTCCTACCTAGTTGGCTAAAGCAAATTGACATGGGAAACCTGGGTGTGAATTCACAGTAGATCAATACATATATTTGCCATTGTTTAATCACATCTTGAGGCTGTCCATTTCTGTATATTCTTGTAAAACACTGGTCATGCAAAATGGTAGCAGATCTTGCAGTCTGTGTGTGTGTTGTGTCGTTACAGCCGTGACCGACTCTTCGTGACTCCATGTCCATGGAGTTTTCTTAGGAGGAATACTGGAGTGGTTTGCCAGTTCCTACTCTAAATATAATTAAATGGCATCTTTCAACTTCTCTCCCCATTATGTTTTCTGGCTACAGTTGAGGGTAGGGGAAGCTGCAAAATTATCTAGATAGCCATACGTTCAGAACTGATTTTAACCAAGTTTGAGAAAATCAACTTTTTATTGCTATCTTCTGCAAAGGCTGTGTCATGGCAACTGAACTTCTTTTCTTGAGAGATTGAAACATTTTGCTGCTCATCTAAACAGCCTCATCAGTCTGAGGAAAGCTAGTTGCAAGTCCTCCATCTTATAGTTCACTTTGACCTCATGTGACCCTGGTCTGAAATAGGCTCATAAGAGGAACCATGGCCTGAATAGGTTCATTAGGTGAACAATAGTCTCAATAGGCCATTAGGTGGAAAATGACCTAAGGTGCTGAAACCCATAAATTTTCCTACTTTAATACAAGGACCCATACTTTATGGGTTTCAGCACCTTAGGCCTAATGGCCTATTGAGACCATTGTTCACCTAACAAGCCTACTCAGGCCATTGAAGCTGTTTGAATGAGCAGCGAAACTTTTCAGTCTTTCAAGAAAAGAAGTCCAGTTGCCATGACCCAACTTCTGGACATCTTGTAAGATGGTGAGCCAAAAGTTTCTAACTTGTAGTAGTAGTAGTAGTAGTAGTAGTAGTAGTAGTAGTAGTAGTAGTAGTAGTAGTAGTAGTAGTAGTAGTAACAACAACAACAACAACAACAACAACAACAACAACAACAATAATAACTTTATTTTTATGCTGCCTTTCTCCCCGAAGGGACCCAAGGCAGTTTACAACAATAATTCAACATGACAATATTAAAATACTGTACCAAAGATAATATTTAAAAACAATAATAAATACACTATAAAAACAATACTAAACAGCAGTAGTAGCGGAATTTAAAAGGCCCCCAGCCAATAAAACTGAGTATTAAGATGTTATAAATGAAGAATTTGTAAAAGACTGGAAGCTCAGAAGACTTGCCTAAATAAATAAGTCTTGAGGCCTCGCTTAAATGTATCCAGGGAGGAGGCAGTTCTTAGCTCAAAGGGGAGGGAATTCCATAATACTGGTGCCACTACTGAAAAGGCCCTGTTTCTTGCCGCCACCCTACTCACCTCCCTGGGCAGTGGCACTTGTAGAAGGGCCATCTCTGATGACCTAAGGGAATGAACCAGATTATATGGAAGTAGGCAGCTTCTCAGATATCCTGGTCCCGAGCTGTATAGGGCTTTAAAGTAAGACAACTATCACCCAATGAAACCCATCTCTCTTGTCTGCTGCCACCCTCTTGCGTTACTCTCTGTCACAGCTTGTGGACTCCAAGGATTTAAGATCCAGCCTTTGGCCTCTTCCCTTTCCCTTTCTCTCACCCTGCTTTCTTCTGCCTTTACAAAGAGTATTCACTCAAAAGCTTCCCCAGTTCCTTTCCCTTTTTGGTTGGGCTTAAAAAAGAAAGAGAGAGAGAGATCTTCTTAATATGTATTTCTAGGTACAGTATATGTTGATGTTGACATACTTTGGACATGATTCCATTTAGGTTAATTTCCTTTTTCATTAATTCATTTCATGAAGTTGAAAAATCTTCCTGACCGATTGGAGTTCAGGTCATATGTTATGGTGATGAAGTGTCCAAAAGGCAGAAAATCTGGACTAATTATATAACCTTGTGTGTTGCATGCATATTGCTCTTTGCTACAGGAAAGGACAGGTTGCAATGCCTCGTCAGGAACTGGTGTGTGAGTTTATTTTCCCTTTTCAGAGGAAAAAGGAAGTAGGATTTTTCTTTACTGCTGGGGGAAATTAACATGGCTTTTTTTTTTTAAATTCTCAAAGGCTTTCACGGCCGGGATCCAATAGTTGTTATGAGTTTTTCTGGCTGTTTGGCCGTGTTCTGGAAGTTTTTCTTCCTGGCATTTCACCAGACTCTGTGGCCGGCATCTTCAGAGGGCAAGGAGCTTAGGGAAGACAGAGAAAAACTCCTTGTTCCCTGAGTTCCTTGCACTCTGAAGATGGCAACCACAGAGTCTGGCAAAATGTCAGGAAGAAAACCTCCAGAAGATGGCCAAACAGCCTGAAAAACTCACAACAACTATGTTTTGTTTGTTTGTTTGTTTGCTTGCTGTCAAACAGCAGGGGAAGAAAAAACACATTCTAGGACCAACCAAGCACCTTAACTCTCCTTTCTTCTAGTGAAGTTTTGGAATAAGAATTTTTCTGTCTTGCAGTGAAGTGGACAAGGCATCGCAATGACTTTGGGAGGAGAGACACAAGAGATTTTTCATTGTCTCTAGTCCTGACTCAGATCAGCTGGCAGTGCTGTTCTCCTGGACAGGAAGAAAAGTAAAAGAGCACACATACTGGTAACAGAGACTTCCTAGTATCCACTACTGTTCTGCATCTCACATTTAGCATTCGGCTTCCCCATTGCTGCCCTTGGACAGTTTTACAGGACAGAAACAGGCACAGTGGCATTTGGGGGCATTTGGGAAGAGGTGGGTGGCTATCCTAGAACAATGTTGTATTATCAGAATAAATGGGACCAGTCCAGATTCACATTCTTGTTTGCAAACTGGCAACAGGAGGTCGTTCTGGAGAGAAAAGGGGCTGAAAACATGTAAATAAAATAATTAAAGCACTGGATGCTTCCTGTACTGTCGCCACCATTGCTGTCAAGGAGAAGAACATACCTTGTTGCCTGTTGTGGGCGCATGATTGAAAATTCATTCAACCACTTCGGCATAAAAATATGTTCTAGTTTTTACAAGAAGGATGAATTTATTGGAAGCCCAGAATCACAGCTGTATTCCTCCACCCTCTCAATGATTTACAGGAAAGGTGAGCTGGTTTCAGGGGAAGCTGCTGTCTGACCTTTGAGTGTACCCAATCAGTCTAGCCAGAAAGTACTGCTGCAGCTTGAGTTCACCCCAATGGAGACAGACAGTTAGGGTTAAAAATTAACTACTTATTATGGACATTTCTTAAAGAATAGAGTGGTGCTGATGTTTACATGCACTCAGGGGTAAGCTAATTTTGGTCATATTTTGATGTTAACTAGGCAGCAAGGAAAAATGTGACTTCAGAATTTTATTCTTACTGTTATTGCAACTTTTTTAAAAAAATGATACTTCATTGTAATTTGTTCCATGTGGAACAGGAATACTGATAGAAGTGAACAAACTCTGCTCATCTGGAACTAGATTCTAATTTCGGTTTCCCTGGAGTAAACTGAGAGCAAATCCGTGTTTGCTATGATGATTGTGGTTTTCAACAATATAATATTTTATCTGGAGCAGCCTGAGCACATGTGCACAAAAAGCAGGCTGTAACAAATGTACAGAACTATCTGCACGGAAGAACAAAAGGCTGTTTCCACAAGACACAAAGAAAATGCACATTGACTGTACCACACGTGTTAGCCATTGTATGGAACTACACAATGGTTCTCAATTAACTGCTCTTTGGATTTGGGGGACCTTCAGCTCCCAGCAGCCACAGCTGACATGGTCAAAGGTCACGGAATCTGGAAGGTGGTGTCCAAAAATATTTGGAGGTGCAAGGGTTGGAATCCCAACAACAAATGAAAGGGGTAAGGGAATGGCAAATAAGCCACCTTCCTCAGTCACAGACTTAGTGCTTTCAAAATGTGAATATGTGCAGGTTATAGCATCAGGTGATGGCTGCAGGTGCACTTAATGGGCTATATAGATATGGCAAAATGTGACGGGGAAACGTCCACTAACCTAAGGATGTCAGTTTTTAAGAGGAAGAGAAGCAATTGCCTCCATAGCTCTATTATCACAGCAGCCGTAATCCTGTTTCTTTGAGGTCCCACCCCACTACAAGTATGGAAACATGAAATGAAGGAAGAGACGGGAGTCACCACTGTGCATCGTGGATTAAGATGATAGTATGGGAGAAAGGAAGGAACAAAAAACAGGGAGAAGAAAACATTTGACCAAGTGGGAGAAATGCTACCTGTCTAGCCTCTGTAAGGTTTTAGTCATAAGGGGCTGTGGCTGTAATGATGGAGAGTACCAATTTTACAACATATCTTAGAACAGGGGTCTGCAACCTTTAAGACATAAAGAGCCACTTGGACCTGTTTCTGATGGGAAAAAAAACCTGGGAGCCACAAAACCATTGCGACATTTAAAACAAATATAACACTGCAAATATATTTTCCCCTCCCCTCGCTCCTGGCTTTTCGGGCGCTCGCAAGCAACACACTCCCTCGTGCGCTCCTCGGACACGCTGCGTCCCGGCGCCCGGCTCGGGTGGGGTGGGAAGGAGCGCCGGCGGCTGCGGCTCCTCCGGGCACCCCCGAAGGGCTTCTGAGAAGGAAGCCAATGAAAGTTGCTTCTTCAGCACTTCAGGTGCCGGGAGAGCGAGCGAGCGGGCGAGCCCGAGCTGCCGCCACCTCCCCCCACCCCGCCACCTCCCCCCACCCCGCCACCCTGTCCCCGAGGGTTTCCATCGAGGCGCGCACCTGCCTCAAGTTCTCCCGCGCGCGCAACTGGGGTGGCTGTGTGTCCACCAGTCTCGAGGAGGGCCGGGCTGGGGGGTGGGTGGGCACGCAGGAGGCACGTTCTGTGTGTTGGAATGGAGCAGAAGGCAGCTGCTGGCGGGCTTTCGGAGAGAGCGAGAGTGAGAGCGAGCGAGACAAGCAGGCAGGTGCACAGGCGCTCCGCTCGGCTCGGCTCAGCATTGGCCTCCCCGGGCGGCCAGGGGCCCCTGAACAACTTGAGCCCGGCGCCCGCACCCCGCCACCGAAACCGGCTGACTCCAGGAGGGAGCCGCTGGAAGTCTAATAAGAGAGACCCCTCCTCGGGCCGGGGGGCGGGCTCGAACTAGCTGTCACACCACGTCCCTCGTCCCTTGACTGCCAAGTTGATCTTGCGCAGGAAAAAGAAAAGCCGACGTCCTCCGTTGCTTCTCGCCTCTCCGCCGCCGCCGCCGCTCCCCCCTCCCCGCTCCCGCCGCCACCAACCCCTTGCTTGTTGGGCCAGAACTGACAGTACCGGGCAAGGAAGCAGGGCGGATGTGGTGGCGGCGGGGGGTGGGGTGGGGAGAGAGAAGACTAGCCGTGGGCCCCACGCCGCCTTTCTTGAGGTTCCCATTCCGCCCTCGCTGCCTTCTGCCCGAATCCTGCAGCCATGGTCTGACTCTCTCCCCCCCACAAACACACACTCCATCTCTCCCTCCTCCTCCTCCTCCTCTCGCCCCCACCCTCCATGGAGGAGGGAAGCTCAGCCCGAGTGCGTCGTGCCCACACCGCTTCCACTTTTTTTTGGGGGGGGGGGCAGTTTTTAAAAATCTTCCAAAAATAGTACAGGAGGGAGAGGAGGGGGATTTCTAATCTCTCTCTCTCTCTCTCTTTTGCGGAGACACGCCGCGCGCGCGCCCGCTCCCCAGCGTTTTTGGAGCTTCATCCCGGCAAGTTAGTGCAAAGCCGTAGTTTTTTGGGGGGGGGGGCTGTAGCGAAGCAAAAGGAGAGAGAGAGAGAGAGAGAGAGAGAGAGATGCCAACTGCACATGTGCAATGCTTGGAAGGGGAAGGGGGGAAGGAAGGAGGGTTTTCTCTTCCTCCACGTTGAACCGTCCTGTCTAAACGCTGCCCCCCCACCACACACACAACACACACACACACACACACACACACACACACACACACACTCTTCGCTTCTTCCCCCTCCCTCCAAACACCCAAACAAGAAAGGAAGGGGAAGGGGGGAAGGAAGGAAGGAGGGTTTTCTTTTCCTCCACGTTGCACACACACACAACACACACACACACACACACACATCGCTTCTTCCCCCTCCCAGCAAACACCCAAGCAAGAAAGGAAGGGGAAGGGGGGAAGGAAGGAAGGAGGGTTTTCTTTTCCTCCACGTTGCACACACACACAACACACACACACACACACACACGTCGCTTCTTCCCCCTCCCAGCAAACACCCAAGCAAGAAAGGAAGGGGAAGGGGGGAAGGAAGGAAGGAGATCTGGGAGGTTTTCTTGAAGTTAAAAAGAAAAAAGAAAAAAGGCTGCCATTCGGGGGACACTTTCCACCACGCCTCCCTCTCTCTCTCGCTCTGAAGAAGAGGGAGCCTGCGGGAAGGTAGAGCGCGAGAGTGTGGCCGCGCTTGGCTTCGCGCCGCCTTGTGGGACAGGCTGTCCTCGCGAGATTCGGCACCTTTGTATTGAAATTTCTGAACCCTCCCGGAGCCGCGGCAAATGTTCCAAAGAGCCGCATGCGGCTCCGGAGCCGCAGGTTGCAGACCCCCGTCTTAGAAGAATGAGACAAAAAGAAAAGAAAAGCCACAAGCTCTGAGATAATGATAAGCATAATCAAGTGTGAAGTTGGTGATGATAAAGCAGATATCAAGAAGTGTCCCGTGGCGCAGTGGTTAAATACCTGTACTGCAGGTAAAACTGTGTTCATGACCTGGGGTTCAATCCCAGGTAGCAGGCTCATGGTTGACTCAGCCTTCCAGCCTTCCGAGGTCGGTAAAATGAGTACCCAACCTGCTGGGGAGGGGAATGTGTAGCCTTCATATTGTAATTAAAAAATGTAAACCACCCAGAGACTACTTGAAGTGGTATGGGGCAGTATATAAGCAGAACAAAAAAACCTGAAGTTACCATATAGCTCAAGGAAATGGCTTGAAGTTGATATTAGGGCTGCTTTTCTAACCTATCTTTTACCATATTTTTAGGCTCAGCTTGCCATATTTATCTGGAATTAAAATAGGGATGTCACCAAGTATCTAATGTGCCACTACAGAATGAGTCAAACTCAATTTCTAATATTCCTAATATTTGCTGAGAAGTAAGTGAACTAAGGGTATTTGTACATGACCCCTAAACTCTGCTGCAAATGGCTCCCAGCTCTGGAGCTTAAAATTGTTTCCCCACCAGCTCCGGAGTTTACAGAAAATTAAGTGCGACCACGCCCACCTAAGCGCGTCCCAGCGCACTTTTCAGGTACCTGCTCTCGGAGGGTGAAAAATCCCAGATCCAGATGTAACCTAGAGTGCCGGGCTCTCCTCGCTTCTGTTTGTTTGTTTTGTTTTTTTGTTTGTTTTTTGCCTCCCACCCCTTTAAGAGAAGGAATCAGGACGACAACGGGGCTCGGGGCGGCTTGGACCAGCAGACGGAGGTGAGCCTGCATTCTTTTGTCCCTTTTTTTCTCCCTCCCCTCAAGCAGGTAGGAGCAAGGAAGTGCGGAGGGGTGGGGACGCAGGAAGAGCAACAAACCCCCAAGATCTCTGGTCCGAATTTAAGTGGCCAGCAAATATTAGGGGTCGTGTGAAAAGGCCCTAAGAGCTGCCTAGATACCATAAGCACATTCGATCTCACCTGGTTTTGGAAGCTAAGCAGGGTCAGCCCTGGTTAGTACCAGTACTTGAATGGGAGACCACCAGGGAATACCGGTGCTGTAGGCACCTGGAGTAGAACTGGCAAACCAGTACAGTGTTTCTGCCAAGAAAACTCCATGGACATGTGGTCACGAAGAGTCGGTCACGACTGTAATGACACAACACACACACACAAGTGGACCAAGAATCCCATTCCATGAAAGAGCCATAACAACTTCACTCACATGACAGCATCTCCTCACTGACAGTTTAAAAAGAATATCTGAGTGGGGATGTAAAGTGCAAGTGCTGTATAGGGATAAACAACAAATATACACGCACAAATAGTAAAGATGTCTGGGCCTTGGTCCATACATTCACTGAGATAGTTAAGCTGTGTACTTCCACACACCCTACATATCTAAATCAGCAAGATATTAGAAAATCTGTTTTATGCCTCTACCAAAACATGTAGACAATGGGTAAGATATTTAACTTCTGAAAATGGATGGATGGATAAGTAGGTAGGTAGCTTAGATTGTGGCATATACAGTACATAGTAGATGACACCCAGGTAAGTTGTATATAGTATAGGACTTATGTAAAATTTAGCCTCAAAATGGAGGCATGAATTACAATTAAAGCAATTCTGCATCTGGAAACTGGCACACACAGAGTCCAAATTATGTTTACTGGAAAGAGCTCAGATATGTATATCCATCCCTCAAACTGGGGAAGCACAAAACAAAATCCCAGTTAGTCCATCTCCAGTAGCAGAAATGGGTATCTCTAGCTTCTTCAATAAGGTATAATTATAGCAGACTCTGGATGGGTTGCACTCAGCATTGTCTACTTGAATGAGCAGAGATGCAGCTCAGGGCCTAAGCGAGGTTGGATAGTTATTGTTGTTTTTCCAAACCAGCTACTTGATATCCTTTTAGGCAGAGATGCCTACGAATTGACCTGGGGCCCACTGAATGCAAAGCACTAAGCTATGCACCCCCTCCCCTAATTCCACCGATCAGCTGTTCCTGGTCAGCTTGAATTCTGAAAGCAGAAAGGCACATTCCATCCCGACAGGGTCTTGGAATTTGGAAATCCCCTGAAGACCTTTTCAAGTGCATGGAAAAGTCACCAAACTCCCACATGAGCAGACTCCACCCCATGCTGAGTTTGCCTGTGCTGTGCGCCAATCCATCCTGGTCCGTCTGTCAGGCTAAACAAATGGCACAAATGATATGAACTGATGTTTATTTTTATGGCTCTTCCAGTTATTTATAGATAGATAGATAGATAGATAGATAGATAGATAGATAGATAGATAGATAGATAGATAGATAGATAGATAGAAAGGAAGGAAGGAAAGAAGGAAGGAAGGAAGGAAGGAAGGAAGGAAGAAAGAAAGAAAGAAAGAAAGAAAGAAAGAAAGAAAGAAAGAAAGATGTCTGTTTTAACTCCCCTTTAATATTACACAATATTATGTGTTAATTTAAAACAAAGCAATTAAAAAGTTTGTTTGGCTGTTTGTGAAGTGGCCAGATGTAATTCCCTTTCCCCACAAGCAGATGATCAGTGAAAGGAGTAACTTTTCTCGGTAATAATAAAGGGGAAGGAGAAGGAAAGAGAGAACACATCTTGCAGCACCTTACATGCCAAAAGAGTTTTGCTTGGCAATGCATTATCTTTCATAACTGCATGCCACTTCATCAGATGCTGTTTGTGCTGTAACCAATGCAAGAGCTGTGAAAAATTTCTTAAGGAACTCAGTATAGGCCTGAGAGGTAAGAGAGGCAGATGCATAGAGAAAAATGCAGGACAAGCAACAGTCGCGCAAGATTTAACCCCCTCCTCCACCTGGTGAATCGGTGAAGTTGCTGATTTCAGAAGCTGAGCAGGGTCGGCCCTGGTTAGTACCTGGATGGGTGACCACCAAGGAATACCAGGTGCTGTAGGTGCCTGGATTAGGAACTGGCAAGCCAGTCCAGTATTCCTGCCAAGAAAACTCCATGTCCATGTGGTCACGAAGAGTCAGTCACGACTGTAACAATACAGACACAGCTGGATAAGCAATCAAGAGGGAGCAGGTAATATATAGGGTATTAAGTTGATTATAGACAGTTTTTCTTATAGGTTGTACAATTATGATTATGTTGTATATGCTTTTTATTGTAGCATGGGGATAGTGATTTCAGCTCTGAGACATAGAAGGCTGGAGACAGCTTCTAGTGAACAGCTCTTTATTCAGGGAGAGAACAAGACTGGGGACTGGGGAGAGGGAGTTACATTTATAGGCACCAGAACTGGCTAGGAAAAGATACATTTTGGAGGGAACAATTACAAGCAATCACAAGGCTGCCTTTTGGCGGGAATCAATAGGATTGAGGATCCAAATGCAGCAACTAGAATCAACCAACAGGCCTGGTCCCTTTGGAACAGGAAGGCAGTTACTTCAACCAGCAATTACAGATCAATACACAACACCCCTCCCCCCCTGGTGGGCACAGCACACGTAATCCTTTAGATATTGTGGGGCCCTGCGACTTCTAGTTGATCTCCTGACTACGGGTGTTGCAGGGGCTTCAGCAGGCAGTGTCTGTGGTGGAGAGTCTACTGTAATAGTTTCGTCTGACACGGAGGGGGTTTCAGACAACTCAGTGTCCCTGATCTGTTCCTCGGCGCCATGAGGACTTGCAGGAGTAGATTCATTTGCTGACGCCACTGGTACCTGCATTCCTGGGGCATCTCCGCTCTGGTCTTGCAGCTGGGACTCATTAATGGGGGTAGTGTCACTCTCAGGCTGCAATTCACCCATACCGGTACCAACTCTACTGGGCGCTCTGCGCCTCAGCTGGTCCACATGCCTACGCCAGACCCTGCCATCTTCAATGGTCACGTAATAAGGGACTGACCCAGACGCTCTGGTGATCACCCCTGGCACCCACAGGGGACCTCTGGCATAATTTCTCACCCAGACCAAATCTTCAGGAGCAAAATACCTTGTAGAGTTGCTCTCTGCCTGTGGAGGTGCTCTAGCCTTGTGGTTTGGCATTTTGTCTGGGTGGACATAGTCCAGCACCGTCACCAGTCTTCTACCTAGAAGCAGCTCTGCTGGCGACTTGCCCGTAGTAGTACACAGCGTCGCATGCTGCAAGAACAACATTCGGGCAATGCGCATTGACCAGTCACCCTCCATCAAGCGTGCAAGAGATCCTTTGGCTGTCTGCACCATGCGCTCAGCCTGCCCATTGGATGAGGGATGAAAAGGAGCTGAGGTGACCCCTCTTATGAAATTATCAGCCAGAAATGCCCTGAATTCTTGGGATACAAAGACTGCTCCATTGTCTGAGACAATGGTCTCGGGCAACTCATGGGTTGCGAACAGCTGTCTCAGCACCTTGATGACTGCAGCTGATGACATGCTGGGAACCATAGCCACCTCTAACCATTTAGAATACGCATCAACGATAACAAAAAAAAAAAAAACTTTCCTTGGAATGGCCCAGCAAAATCTAAGTGCAGCCGGCTCCAGGGAGTCCGGGTCTGCTCCCACCAGTGGACTGGTGCTCTGGCCACTTCTGGGCGTACTTCCTGACATGCCTTGCATGTCCGTACCCATCGTTCAACATCTTGGTCCATCCCAGGCCACCATACATAGCACCGGGCCAGCGACTTCATCCTGACCATTCCCGGATGCCCCAAGTGCAGTGTATCCAGAACCCTGTTTCTCAGTGGTGCTGGGATGATCAGCCTGTCTCCCCATAGGACACAGCCCTTATGCAGGGATAGCTCATGTTGCCTTGTTGCGTACGGTCTAAATTTTTCCTCATGCGGGCCACCTGGCCATCCCCTCCCCACCCAAGTGAGCACACGGGAGAGAGCGGGATCTTTCCTTGTTCTCTCAGCTATTTCAGTGGCAGTTACAGGGCCCCCCGGAAGTGTTTCCAGCATCATCACTCATTCAGCTGGGGCAGGATCTGCATCGCACACACCAGGAAGGGGCAAGCGACTTAGTGCATCAGCGTGGCACAACCTTTTCCCTGGAACATGGGTCAGGGTGTACTGGAACCCATTCAGGAATATAGACCATCGCAGCATTCTGGGGGAGAGAATCTGCGGCGTCTGTTTGTTCGGGTGGAACAATCCTAACAGAGGCTTGTGGTCAGTTTCAAGGAAGAAGTGGTGACTGTATAAATAGTCATGAAACTTTTTAATCCCTGCCACTATTGCCTCAGCTTCCTTGTCAATTTGTGCATAGTTGCGCTCCGTTGGCGACAACGTACGAGAATAGAACGAGATGGGCTTTTCCGACCCATCCGCTTCCCTATGGCTCAGCACAGCTCCCAGCCCATACTGAGAAGCATCACATGCCAGAACAAGAGGTTTCGACTCGTCATAATGAGCAAGGACGCTCCTGCTAGTCAGCATGCCCCACAAGGTGTCAAAAGCCTTCTGCTGTGCCTGAGCCCGACGCCATACACTCTTTTTCTTCAATAGTTTATGCAACGGTTCCGCTATTGAAGCTTTCTGAGGTAGGAATGAATGGTAAAAGTTAATAAGTCCCAGGAATGACTGTAACTCCGTCTTGTTCCGTGGGCGTGGTGCCTCAGTAATGGCTTTAATTTTAGAGTCAGTGGGGTGGATGCCCGTTGCATCAGTTTTAAACCCCCAAAAATCCACAGATGGCACCCCAAAACTGCGGGTTACTTACCTGTAGTTGGAGTTCTTCGAGTGGACATCTGTGAATACACACATAGGGTCTTCGTGCGCCTGCGCGAACGCTGCCGGTCCTTCCAAGCTGAAACACCAAACGCCCCTCCCCTTCACTGCGCATGCTCCTCGCGCTTCCCGCCTTGCACCTCAGTTCCCCCGAAGCCGCCGCTGACCAAAGATCAAGACTCGGCCATGACGGTTCGAGGGGAGGTGGGCGGGAAGTGTGTATTCACAGATGTCCACTCGAAGAACTCCAACTACAGGTAAGTAACCCGCAGTTCTTCTTCGTGGACTCTGTGAATCCACACATAGGGTGATTAACAAGCAGACTTACCGGAGGAGGGTAGTCATGGTAAGGTGGCAGAGAGGACCGCCCGTCCAAATGCTGTATGTGACCGAGAGCGGACATCCATGCGGTAATGCCTTAGGAATGTGGACGGATGGGACCAGGTCGCTGCTCTGCAGATCTCCTCCAGAGGGACTCCTTTGAGGAAAGCCATGGAGGAGGACATTGCCCTGGTGGAATGGGCTTTCGGTGCAGACGGAAGAGGGGCATGCGCAAGGTCGTATGACATCCTGATAGCCGTGACAATCCATCTGGAGATGGATTGAGAAGAGGCAGGTAAGCCCATCGATGGAGCACAAGTTCTAATGAAAAGTCTTTGTGTCTTTCTAATAGGAGAAGTCCGAGCAGAGTAGAACAGGAGGGCTCGTCGGACATCGAGGGAGTGCAGGTGTTTTTCCAGGTAAGTCTCAGGGTTTGGAAAGAAGGATGGGAGGTTGATGGGTTGAGACATATGGAAGGGCGATACAACCTTCGGTAAGAAGGAGATGTCAGTGTGAAGTTCCACTCGGTCTTGGTGAAATTTAAGAAAGGGCGGGTCTACTCTAAGAGCTGCTAGTTCTGAAGCTCGTCTGGCGGAGGTGATGGCCACCAGAAAGGCCGTCTTCACCGTGAGTAAGTAAAGAGGAGTGGTTGCCATCGGTTCGAATGGTGGCTTGGTGAGAGCGTTGAGTACCAGGGAAAGGGACCACTGCGGAGTTGGTCTGTGGCAGTAAGGACGGATGTTGGAAAGTCCCTTGAAAAACCGTTTGATGGTGCGGTGTTGGAAAAATGCCGCAGAGGGTGAGTCAGGGGGTTGATGGGCGACAATAGCTGCGAGGTACACCCGTAGGGTGGACACAGAAAGGCCTCTTTTGAAAAGAAGGAGCAAGTAATCCATGACGACAGGTAAGTCGGCTGGTTGGGATGGGTAGTTGTGAGTGGTAGCGAATTTGACAAAGGATGACCATTTCGAAGCATAAAGCGCTCTAGTGGAGGGCTTCCTCGCATTGGTGAGAATGTCATGTATTGTTAGTTGAGGAGCCAAGCCGTCAGATGGAGGGACTGAAGTTCCGGGTGACGGACCTGTCCGTGGTCTCGGGTGAGAAGGTCCGGGCATGGGGGCAGGCGAAACACACTGTGAGGCATGGTTTGAAGGAGGGAAAACCATGGCTGTCTCGGCCACCACGGGGCCACAAAGATGACCTTGGCCCTCAGGTGGCGAATTTTGAGAAGAGTCTTTTGTATGAGAGGTGTCGGCGGGAACGCATAAAGGAGTCCCCGGGGCCATCGGGTTGAAAGGGCGTCCCCTTTTGAGCCCTTGCCGAGACCCGCTCTGGAGTAGAAGCACCGACACTTGGCATTGTGCACTGTCGCAAAAAGGTCCGCTTGCGGTGTGCCCCATCGGGTGCAAAGGCGACGAAAGATTGGGAGTGATAGGCTCCACTCGTAATTGTCGTGTTGTAACCTGCTGAGACGATCTGCCTGGAAGTTGCTGGCGGAGGAGATGTGTACAGCAACCGGATGGATTTGACGGCGGAGGCACCAGTGCCATATCTTGCTGGTTAAGCGCAGTAGTGACTGGGAGCGCGTTCCGCCCTGTTTGTTGAGGTAATATAGGGCTGCCGTATTGTCTGTGGTGACTTGGACCATACGGCGGCAAAGGAGGGTCTCGAAAGCTTTGAGTGCTCTGAAAATAGCGAGAAGTTCTAAGTAATTTATGTGGTGATGTCTGTCTTTGCTGGTCCATCTGTGATGGATCGAGAGGTGTTTGCAGGTGGCACCCCAACCAGTCCTGCTGGCATCCGTGGTGATATGGATTGATGGGTAGCGCTGTCGGAAGCGTCTGCCGACGGAAAGATTGGTTCGGGAGCGCCACCAATTGAGGCTGTTTGAAAGAGCAGGGGTGACTCGAAGGTTCTTGTAGGGTGGATCCCTGTGTGGATGGAAGCGACTGAGGAGCCACGCCTGGAGTGGTCGCATGCGAAGCCTGGCATGCAGGAGGATAGGCGTCGTGGAGGCCATGAGGCCTAGAAGGTGTTGGGCCTGATGTGCAGATACTACGGCGTTTTTGGTAAAAGGACGTAGGGCCTTCCTGGTTTTGTGGATACGGTCCAGAGGTAAGAAGGCCTTGGCAACAGAGGAATTGAGCACGGCGCCTATGTACTGAACCGTACGGGAAGGCGTGAGGACGGATTTGTTGATGTTGAGTTGAAGTCCAAGAGTGGCAAGAACGTGCATGGTGTAATCTCTTTGTATCTCTGCTTGTTGTTCTGTAGGTGCTACCAGGAGCCAGTCGTCCAGGTATGGGAATATCTGGACGCCACGGAGACGCAGGAAAGCCGCCACGGGAGCCATGCATTTCGTAAACACCCGCGGGGCGGTGGAGAGCCCGAAGGGCAGGGCTTTGAACTGGTAAGCCGAATTTCCTATGGTGAATCTCAGGTACTTGCGGTCTTGAGGGGCAATGGAGATATGGAAATAAGCGTCCTGGAGATCTAGGACGATGAACCAGTGACCCCTTCGGAGAATGGGAATGATGATGTCTAATGTTGCCATTCGGAATTTGTGTGTTTTTATGAAATAATTGAGACGCCTTAAGTCCAGGATGGGACGGATCCCGCTGTCTTTCTTGGGTACGGTGAAATATCGGGAGTAGAACCCGAAGTGGTCTCCAGATGGAACAGGTTCTATAGCCGCCTTTTGAAGTAGGGATGCAACCTCTTGAAGGAGGGCTGGGGAAGGAGGAGTGATAATGACCCTTCCCAAGGGGGGTCGGTGGAGGAAATCGATGTGGTAACCACTCTTGATAATTGACAGTACCCAGGAATCGGTAGTGATATGTTGCCAGGCGTTGTAGAAAGGACTGAGGCGAATATCCGATTGTGGCAAAGTAGGGTCAGGATAACTGCTTTTGCTTGCGGTCATAACGGGTAGCAGGTTGAGTCTGCCGTTGACGAGAAGATTGGCGTTGGCGGTGGTAGGGACGTTGGGAGTATGGGGAACGGTATCTACCCTGTGGTCCCAGCCGATTTGGAGTATACTGGCGCCTCCATTGTTGGTGTTGAGGTCTCGGAGTGTGAGCCGAAGCGCCCTGAAAGGTGTAAGAGCGGGCTGCCTTTCGCATCTTCTGAATATTGTCAAGAGATGCATCAGTGGTTGTTGCGAAGAGTCCTTCTCCATCAAAAGGAGCATCTTCGATACGGTTCCTAGCATCATCGGTGATGTTAGATGTTCTCAGCCAGGCATGCCGACGAAGGTGGATGGCCGAAGTAAGTTGTTTGGAAGCCGCATCAGTAAGGTGAAGAGACGTGATCATTTGATAATCTACTAAAGACAAAATTTCTGAGAAAGTAGTCTGGGCTTGGTTCTTTTGGTCATCCGGGAGGTGATCTATAAAAGTTGGGAAAGTTAGTAGAAGATGACGGATGTAAGCTTCAGTGGCACAGAGATAGTTGAGCGCCCGTAGGGAAAAAGAGGCAAGAGAATAGTGCCGTCTTCCAATGAGGTCGAGTTTCCGAGCCTCTTTATTACTTGGGGTAGTGGTTGAATGTGAACGTCCCCTATTCTGGTTTGCATCCACAATTACGGAGTTAGGCAGCGGATGTTTTGCTAGGAAGTCGGTGCCTTCTCCGTGTGTTTTATATAGATTGTCTATACGACGTGGAATGAGAGGGTTTGATGATGGCTTAGCCCATGCCTCTTTAGCCTTGTCTAGCATAGATGGTATGAAGCCCATTCGAAGTGGGGGTGTCTTAGACTTGTGGAGATGTCCAAAAAATTTACATGTTTCACTGGCGGTAGGGAGTTGAACTTGTAAACCCATAACCTGAGCAATTTTGTGGACCATTTGTGCGTATTGTTTAAAATCTTCCGAAGGGGAGGGATGATGATCCGCCGTATCAGCCTCAGAATGTTTGGATTTGGAGGCGGTCGAGTGTCTGGACATTTGGGACTCGACCTCTAGGTCAGACTCCTCGGACAGGGGTTGGTCCATAGTCGCTGGGGAGTCTAGAGAGTGAGGGCGGCGAGATTGCTCTAGGTGTCTAGCATGATCCGACGGCAGAGACGAGGCCATTGTGGTTAAAACAGCAGGCGGAGCGTCTCGATTTCGGTAATCGAACGGGCGGGATTTGCCGTGGTGTCGTTTGCCATGGCGTCGTGAGCGGTGAGAGGCTGACGCCGAAGTGGCAGAGTCAGTAGAGGTGGAGGAAGTCGACGGCGTATGTCGACGCCGTTTTTTGGCTGGTCGTTTACCCCTGCGTCTGGATGCGGAGGATGACGCGGAAGAGGCACGGCGTCGATGGTGTTTGGTTTTGTGGCGACGCTTGCTATGGTGCCTAGGGGCAGACGAGCTGGAAGAGGAGCTGTCCGGAGTGATGGTGCGCGCTCTCGTATCTGCACGGCCCCGATCCCGTGTAGATGGCTGACAATGGGCGGCTCGCTTGGTGTCATCAGTTCGTTGATCTCGAACTAGTATCGGAGCTGAGATAGCCTGGATGGTGTCCGGGAGTTTGGCAGGCTTCGCTCTGTCGAGGCCATCTGTGCCCGGCGCCGAATGAGAAGAGAGGGCGGTCGCCCCTTGTAGAGATGGTAAGGTCATGGCATCATAGGCGGAGACGGCAAGGTCCGCGTCAAGAGTCATCTGGCCTGAAGGTAGGCTGGAGGACAACAGAGGACTGGGTGGGTGGCTTTGAGCAGAGCAAGCTTGAGCCAGGTGGGCAACCCAGTGGTCCTGATGCCGAACACCCCGGAGTTGAGCCTCGGTGTGGCTAGAGGCAAGAGCGTGCTCAGTGGCACGGGACTCCGATGTATCCCGGGCTTCGGTATGTTGCGGAGTCAGGGGTGTTGATCTGGGGGAGAATGAAGTGCTCGACCCCATGCCCTTATCCTGGTGTCGATCCGACGGCACCGAGGCAGGCGGAAGCTTTTTCTTTTTGCGTTTGTCAGGAGGTTTAATAGAAGATTTAGATTTGGAGGATGGTGCCGAAGCCTCCGACATGGTGGGGTTTTCCACGGGCATCAAAGACTTCTCCCAAAGGAAAACCTTGAGACGGCCAAGACGGTGTTTTAGGGCAGGTTTAGTCAACTTCTTACAATGCGGGCAAGTCGCTGTCTGGTGCGCTTCTCCAAGGCAATACAAACATAGGCTGTGTCCGTCAGCGATGGGAATTTTGTTCGGACACGCCGTGCACCGTTTAAAAACGGGCGCTGAGGCCATAAACCGACGGCCTAGCCGCCGTGGCAAGGCGGCCTACCCACCCAACAGGGCGGGGAGACCAGATGAAAGTCCAAGAATTAAAATAAGGGGAGGGGTAATTCTTAAATAAAATGAAAATAAAAATAAAAATAAAAGGAATAAGAGTAAAGTGAAAGCACTTTCCTTTGCTTTGCAGGAGCTCGAAGGACGCGTCCGATCGCAGCGGCGGCAAAAAAGGAACTGAGGTGCAAGGCGGGAAGCGCGAGGAGCATGCGCAGTGAAGGGGAGGGGCGTTTGGTGTTTCAGCTTGGAAGGACCGGCAGCGTTCGCGCAGGCGCACGAAGACCCTATGTGTGGATTCACAGAGTCCACGAAGAAGAACTGCATTTTTCCTTTTTTAGCTGCAGCCCCACCTCCTTAAATTTGAGTAAAACAGCACGGATACGCCCCACTAGTTCCTGGGGGTCTTTCCTAGCAATCAGAACATCATCAAAAAATGGCAAGACCCCTGGCAGACCCCTTAACAGGCGCTCCATTAGCCCTTGAAAAATCCCTGGAGCCACACAAATTCCAAACTGTAACCTGTTCACTCTGAAAGCCCCTTTGTGCGTTACGATCGTTTGTGCTTCCGCAGATTGCAGTCACTGGCAGCTGTTGGTAAGCTTGAGCCAGATCAAGTTTGGTGAAAATTTCCCCCCCAGCTAATTTTGCCAACAGCTGTGAGACGACTGGAATGGGGCATGAATTTCCCCTGAGTGCCTTGTTGATAGTACATTTGTAGTCTGCACAAATCCTCACTTCCCCATTCGCCTTAAGGGGTGTGACGATAGGAGTCTCCCACTTAGAAGAGTCCACAGGTGAAAGAACTCCCTGTTTGACCAATTTGTCCAGTTCCGCCTCAATTTTGGGTTGCAGCGCAAAAGGCACTCGCCTTGGCTTGAGTCGGATTGGAGCCACCCTGGGGTCCAGCTCAAAGTCAATTGGAGGCCCTTTATAACAACCCAGCTTCCCACTGAAGAGTTCAGCAAATCTTGGCCTAATACCTCGCCCAACTCTGGGGAAGTTTGGATTGAGTTGAGCCCAGATATACTCAGCCCCAAGGCAGGAAACCAGTCAGTACCCAAAAGACTGGGGCTACTCCCCTGTGCAATCACCAATTTAAGCACGGCCTGATTCTCCCGGAATTGTACCCTCACAGCACACATTCCTAGAATGTGGATGCGGCCCACCGTGTATGATTGCAAGGTTGCTGGGAATGGTTCCAGAGAGGGGAACTTACCTCCAGGAAAGAGCCCCCTTGCAGTCTGGTCTGAGACAATGGTGAATCCAGATCCGGAATCCACCTCCATAACGACCCATTCTTGATGGGTTTCAGCACCTTAGGCTATTGTTTACCTTAAGGCCATGGACACTAATGTCTCCCTAACGAGCCTATTCAGACTATTGTTCATCTTATGAGCCAATCAGACCAGGGGACAAGAGGTCAAGCTGACTATAAGAAGGACTACTTGCACTAGCTGTATTCAGACCGATGAAGCTGTTTGGATGAACAGCGAAACGTTTCTATCTCTCAAAAAAGAAGTCCAGTAGCCATGACTCAACTCCCAGTTCTTGGTCTATATGGTTCAACAGAATACCAGGTACTGCAGCTATATACCCTTCGTATTCATAGGTGTTAATTGAAACTAAACAGAGCTGGCCTGAGGCCTGCTCAAAGTAGTTTTGACCAATAGTGAACAAGACTCCATTGTTAAGCTAGACCATCAGAAATATCTTTCAATATGTCTTTCCATCCTCTTAATGAGGTCTCCCCTCCACAATAAAATAGTTCATTAATTCAAACAACTGGGTTTTATAAAAATAAGATTAAAATGGTACAAGCCGCAGAATCTAAACTCACGGACTTTGGTCCAGAAAGGAAAAATGGAGTAGAGATGCAGTGTCATGAGTTCCTTTGATGGTGCTGTTCGAATATACAAAGTTGTCACAACTTCAATCAAAATAAGTAGAGAACTCTCTGCTACTGCCCTCAATATTCTTTTCTTTGGTGTTTCTGTAGTCCCAGAAGGGCTACATATTTTAGAGAGGCTATTTCTGTGTTATTGGACAAGGCCGCCACCCCATCAGAGAGATCATATCACCACAGAAATGTTTAGGCTAGGCAGTTAACTGTCCCAGCAGGCTCACCACCAAGCCAAAGAGACCAACCATCAACTGAACAACCTTGACAGGTATGCTGCACCTATTGTGAGAAAGGAGGTGGTCTGCCATCCAAAGAATCAGAAGAGGACAGGGAAAAGGGAAAAGGGAAAATATAAAGGACGGAAAGTAGAATGTGAATATGGAAAAGAAAAGCATATTGACAGGGTCTGATAATATATTAGATAAAGATCTGATATTATGGGAAGAGAATTGTGATAACAGTGATAGGTTGGGTGAAGCAGAGGCACAAACTGAACCAATAGTAGAAGGGTTTCTATTAATAGATATGTCATTGGACGAATGGGAAGATAAGTTAGGCGGAACAGGAGATTTTAAAAGGAACTGTCAAGAGAGAGGGATTCAGACAGAAACACGAGGCAGAGATAATCCTACTCAAACTTTCGGAGAGAAAACTAAGATCCTGATGCAAAGAAGTACACAAACAGAGAAAGAGGCTTTAAGAGCCAGAGAAGTAGGCTTGCCTCTACCTCTTCCTGTGGTAGTAATAGAAAACGACTAATACAGTAACGGTAGCAAGAGGCGGTGGTACGGTGTCGAGATGGATCCCTGGATGGGGATGGGAGACCCAGCAAGGATATGTGAGACACCACTGCTGCAGGACCCAATGTTCTGGCCTTCTAATTGCAAAAGCTCCCCAACCCTGTTAATAACAGGCACTAACCCATTAAAGCCAGATGTTAATGTTGGTGAAGTTATGTTTAATAGAAACAGTTTGAGAAACAGTTTGTTTGATAATGTTGAGTACATGTCTGAAACTGTGAAAGAAGTATTGCCCGCAAGTTGCGTGAATAAAAGTTTGATGCATTTTTGATAAGATGACTGACTTCAGTGATCATCCTCCATAGGAACCGTTGGTGGCTTTAACCGAACCCTCACACCAATATGATGCAAAGTTTTGCTAAGTTACATATTCAACTCTCCAGGAACAAGCAAACAAAAGACAGATATAAATATCAGAAGATAAGTTTGAGTCTGGAGCAAGGATCAATGCTACAAAAGAGAAAGAAACATAACTAACAGTCTGATTGGTTGAATGAGAGAGCAATTGAGTGATTTATTAAGACTCTTTTCTCCAAGGGCTGGTACCCAAAGTAGTTTACAATGTAGAAACAATATTACTAAAATATAGTAAATTGTGATTTTTAAAACATATTTTAAATCGTTGACATTGTCAGTGTTTGAAAACTTGTATGTTAAAAGAGTGTTAGAATAAAATGGATATGGGGGTGGGGGCTGCAGAAAAAAATTGCCCTGAAATTAGAGTGCTGTACTGTATTTTGAAACTTGCAGTATGGGAAAAGAGTTAGCCAGCTCCATTCCAGTGAAGTCACTGAATTCATAAACAGTTGTGACGGCTGAATGACTGTTTTGCTTCTTGTTTAATGTTGTGGTTAAAATTTGTAAACATAGATCTAAGATCGGCATAAACATTGTGGTAAATGGTGTAATACTGGGTTGAAATGGCATTTCTAATTCATTTTTGGGGGAAATTAATTAGATAAAGTATATGTTTGCAAATATCTTGATGAGCAATACTGGTCTTGCGATTTCTGACATTAGAGTTTCAAACCCAAAAAAGTGCAATATTTTCTTTTTTATTATTAATTTTTAAAAGTTATTAAAATGAACAGCACAACAAAATACAAACTTAAACAAAATACCAAGATACAAAATACAAAACAACTGTGCTCCCCTCCACCAGCAGGACCTCTTGAAAAATCTTCTTTCTTATCCTCCTCGCCAGAACTGAGTTGATTGTTGAGCTGGAGATTTCCCTTTATCTCTTATAAGCAGATATTCAATAAATATGCCCTAAACCAGGGGTGTCCAAACTTTTTGCAAGGAGGGCCAGATTTGGTGAGGAGAAAATGTGTGGGGGCCGACCATCCAGCCGCATTTGCCCCCCCCCCCGGGCTAGACTTTGGCCATGCAAGGAGGCGGGGAAGATGCTGCAGCAACGGAGCTGGGGGTGGGTAGGCTGGGTGGGTGGCTGGAGAGGATGGACGGAGGCAGGGAGGGCAGGCAAACCATAAATCTGCAAGCTGACATCTCCATCCAGTATGGGGAGGGGCCAGCTGGTGGGAATGTGTGACAGGCTGAGCCGGTGGGAAGAAGAAGCCGGGGGCTGCTCAAAATTTGAAAACGGGCCACATTTGGCCCCCGGGCCTGACTTTGCACATGCCTGCCCTAAACAGTATATCATGAAACACATATATTTTTAACTCTCCTTTCTTGATCTTTAAATTGCATGTCAATTTATCATTTATGGCACTATTCCATACTTTGTTATACCATTTATCCATATATAATGCATGTTTGGATTTCAAATTTCTAGCTACTATTAATCTAGCCGCTGTCAATAAATTAGTGATCAACTCTCTAGTTTTGAAGTCATAGTCCATCTTAATAAATATTGATAAAGCAATTTCTGAATTGGACTCTATATTTCAAATATGTCACTTAGTACTTTAAAAATAGATTTCCAAAGTTTTTGTACCTTTTCACATTCCCACCACATAAGAAAATATGTACCAACTTCCTTATCACATTTCCAACAAGCATTTGAATAATTGGCATTTATTTTATTCAATTTCACCGGTGTCAAATACCATCTTAAACCTATTTTTTTAAAAAAGTCTTTTATTGTCATCAACATAGATCTAAGTATTCTCATTTTCCATATCTTAGTCCTATCTTCCTCTTTTATTTCTTTTTAAAAATCTTGTTCACAGGCTAACTTCAATCCTTTCCCCTCACTTTCTTCTTTCTCTAAATCCAAAAATATTTTATTTAAGATAGATCTTAGAAAGGGGTCATTAATCTCACTTATTTTTTATTTTTAATAGTGCCAAACAGGCAATTTTCAATACAGTATTAAGTTTACAAGATTTTCAATTCCTGTTGTTCATAAATATATTCTTAATTATGAAAATCTTGGATTAGAAAAGAGAGATCAGAAGGAGAAGAAAACAATTGGTAAGAGCATAATTATGTGCAGTTAGGACACACATAAATAACACAGCATCCTACCTATAACATGTTTTAACACTTGCAGTCTTTGCATAAGTTGCAAGGATTTATTTTTAAGATACTGCATGTGCCTATAGCTTTCTTTGTAACTGCAAGATTTTTGGATTTTCCAGCAACTTTGGAATAATGGTATGCATATGGAACCTGAAGCTTATAGAATCCAAGTTGAAGTTGTGTGGTATTACTGCAAGCGTGAAAATACTTTCTCAGAAGACTTTTGAGAGGACTGTTTGTGACTGTTTGGTTTCATTCTGGGATTAACCCTTTATTGAGATAAATGCCAGCTGCGATAAACACAGGCTTCTGTTTTTTTCCCTGGAGGTCTATGGAATTTCCATAGGACTGGTAGGGAGAGTCAAGCACCTAAAATCTAGGCCTGACAACAGGTTAAAGTAATTAAAATGCTTTAAAAGCACCTCTGTTAAATTATTCATTGTAATTTGCATTAAAAACTTAAAAACCACTGGAGCCGTTGAAAACCACTATCCCTTAGTGGTCAGTTGCCAGCGGCCTGCCTGAACAAAAAACATTTTTTCCCCTATAGAAGGTTCCAGAGCCCGGAAATGGCCCTTGAGATGCTTCTCTCATCCACCCACATCAAATTAAACATGGAGGGTAATGGGAGTGAGAGAAGAGCTTTTCCTGCCGATCTCAAAATCCATTGTGATGGCCGATGCTGTGCTGCTGCCCAGCACCACTCCCTCTTTCCAGTAAAAAGCACCATATGGGTTTTATGTGGTATGCTTCCCTTCGCAAGCCCTTTCTGATTGATAGCACAGCTTAGGTTGCCAACTTCTTCCTGGCTGCAATTTGCAGAAGGGCTGCGTCAGATACAGACGTTTAAACACTGCATGTACTTCTCGTTACCCTTTTCTCTCTTTTTTGTAATAATTTGTTTATTTTTATTTTTATTTCTCCTTTACTGATTGGCTTCAATGCTGTATAGGTCATATGACTGTAATTAAATATAAACTTGATTTTATATATATTACTATTTATCATAATCCACTAAACCACTTCTGAGTGTTTGGAAAAACACCTGGGAAAAGTCAAAATCAACTTAGTGTGTGTGTGTGTGTGTGTGTGTGTGTGTGTGTGTGTGTGTGTGTGTGTGTGTGTGTGTGTTGTGTTGTGTTGTTACAGTCCTGACTGACTCTTTGTGACCCCATGTCCATGGAGTTTTCTTGGCAGGAATACTGGAGTAGTTTGCCAGTTCCTACTCCAGGCACCTACACCACCTGGTATTGCCTGGTGGTCTCCCATCCAAGTACTAACTGACCCTGCTTAGCTTCTGAAATCAGGCGAGATTGGATGCGCTTTGGGCATACTGTATAGGGTAGCAAGTTAATTTATTGCACTGTAAATACAGAAAAGATGCAAAGAGAGGATTTTCTATGAATCAGCTAGAACCTGTGCCTGTGGCATTAGCCCAGTTGTATGGGGGGGGGGAGAGTTTGCCCATATGTGCATGTACAGCATATGTGACCAGTCAAGGAAACTCATGAGAATCCCCACAAAAATACCCCTATTTTAATATCCTTTAGAAATGCCAAATAGTGCATGAGCAGTTAGGTGGGAATTCCAAGATCTTCCACTGCCAGAAAAAGGGGGGGGCGGGAACAGAGAGAGAGAGAGAGAGAGACACAGAGAGAGAGAGAGAGATTCATGTAAACATGCATGAAACATGCACAGAAATAAGGTGGTCATTTGAACAAACCATTACTCTTGCTTATATTATGTGTCACACTATGCATAGTCACAAGATATATACCAAGCAGAAGATGCCTAGGGAACGAGTGTGGCTCCATGCCCTTATGACAGGTGCTGCATCTCTGCAGATGCAGCAGACAATTCCCACCATTTCCACCACAGGCCAGATTGTGTGTTGGGGGGGTGTTGAGCCTGATGGAAACTGGAATCTAACATCTGGAAAGTCATGGCAGGGCTGACTGGTGGGATATGGGTAGCGGAATGCCTGTGTTGTGGCAGCCATGACAATGTTGAGGGATCTCTCCTACAGCACCACTGTATCATTTCAACACTGGCCAACTGAAATGGTCCACGGAGAGGATGTACTAACTCACTTCTCCCCTGCCATCCAAGAGGCTGCAAATCAGTCATTCTCAGCTACAAAATAATTTGAGGACAGACTACAATATCACAGTTGAGACACTTGTCACTTTGTCTTCTTTGCTTGGACCTGCCTTCAGAAGGTAAGCTACTTCCGAGTAGTGTGTAGCTAGGATATCCGGGAAAGGGTGGATGTAGTGGCATGCAGTTATTATCAGTAAGTGCTATGACTGTCTGCTTCCATTCAGAAAGCAAGCGAATATACAGTGGTACCTTGTATAAAGGAATTAATTCGTTCCAAATGAAATTATGTTAAGCAAATTTTACTTTATACAAATTTCCCATAGGAATGCATTGAAAACAGAATAATCCCTAATCGCGACCATTTTTATGTTGTATGGATTTGCCCCATAGACAATTCTGTAAAGCAAATTTCCCCTATCTCCGGAATTTTTTTTGTTGTACAGATTTTATGTTATGCAAACTGTTTGTTATACAAGGGTCCACTGTAATATAAAATGAATATTAAAAGGAGAGGAACAGGAAGGAAATGCAAGATGAACCTCAACAACTAGGGTGGGAGTGGAAAGCATTACAGTGGTACCTTGTATAAAGGAATTAATTTGTTCCAAGTGAAATTGTGTTAAGCACATTTCCTTTATACAAATCCCCATAGGAATGCATTGAAATCCCATTTTATGTTGTACGGATTCTCCCCATAGGTAATTATGTTAAGCAAGTTTCCCCTAGCTCCTGAATTTTTATGTTGTACAAATTTTACGTTATACAAGCTGTTTGTTATACAAGGGTCCACTGTATATATAAAATCAAAACCATTATTGGTATAAATGAGACACATATGAGGCAGGTATGTTCAACATAACTCTTGACTCCTGGCTCAGGTGCTCCAACTGATCGAGCTATCCAGCCACTTACCTGAGGACCACCTTCACCTGAAAAGCGGATTATACCCCTGCTGGACCATGCGACCTACTTCCGTAGCTTTTAATGCTGTGGATTTATCACATCTTATAAAATCAACTCAAAGAGTAAGATAGATGTTGAGAATGAGCTTTAAACAGCTCTGAAATAATAGGCAACAGGAGATTCTTTACCTTGTCCTCAACTACTCTTACCTAACAATACTATGAAATAATGAGTATCCCCAACCATAGTGCTTTACTATCTCGGATGCAGGTAAAGGGCTATCATCTCTTTATATGAGAGAAAGGAGAGGATGACAGTGAAGTTTAACAGCGATTGAACCATAGTTTGGAAACTACTGCAACAATTTAAAAAGTACTGTAATTGCTTCCCTTAGTCCAGGCCTGCCCAAAGTTCGGCCCGGGGCCCATTCTGAGTGGCCCAGGGCTGGCTGGCCCGACCCTCCCTCCCCCTCCCTTGCCCCATGTTTTTTTTTAAAAAAAACAATCTTCCACCAACACTGACACTGCCGGGAAGCTTGAGGGGTTGGGCGGGCTGGCTGGATAGTGAGCAGAAGTTTGTGGGGCTGGGTGGGCAGATGAAGGGGCAGGCCACCACCACCAGCATCACCGGGAAGTAGAGATGGGCACGACTAGGGAAAATGACGTTTTCGAGTTGTTGTGTGTCGGAGGCGGCCCGTGTCGGCTCGTTTCCGTTTTTCGTGAAAATTCGCAAAAAATAGTCATTTCGTTTTTCGTTTTTTCATCTGTCGTTAAACTGGTTTGGGGGGGTAGCGGGCTCCTGGAGGCACCTCTTTTTTGGGGGGTGGGTGCCTCCTATCCTCACCCGCTAGGAAGGGAAAGCAGGCTCCAGGAGACCCCTCCACATGGGGGTCTCCTCTCCTCACCTGCTGCTGCAAAGGGGCATGCATAGCCATATGGATATGCATACCAGTTGCAGACTAGTGAGACCAGTGCACTGGTGCATGACCGTCCGTCCAGGAGAACCCTGAGTCAAGACTGGGTCACTCGCACCCGCTGTGTCTCACAAAGAAGGGAATCGTACTTGCGTGTAGTGCAATGCAAGTAGATCTGGCTTAGGGGACAGCAGCTTAGCGAAGGGGCTAGGGTTAGGCTAGTTACTGGTGAGGTTAGGGTGGGGTAGTGGGGTGCACCTCTGGGATTAGGGTTAGGGTTAGGGGGCTAGGGCAGGGTTTAGTGGGCTTTTTGGCACATCCCAGAAGTCTCAGTGGCCAAGTGGCCATGATGGCTCCAAAAATTTGCATGGTCACTCCCACATGGCCACTTGGCCAGCCCATCATTGCGCAGGTGTAAATAAAATAAAATAAAATAAAATCAATGGAGAGAGGACAGGGGAGGAGACATTTTGTTGCAAGAAAAACCCACTGCTACTGTAAAAATTCTGGCAGTTTTATAATAGCAATTTTCGCATGTTTCTGTGGTGCTTGTTGTGTGTTTTTGGACCACGATTTCAAAAAAAAAAATTGCGGTCGCTGCCCCATTTTGGATCCCCCGCCCGCACCGCATGGCATGGCGACTCGAGTCCGGCTGCCCAGGACAGGAGAGGAGGGGATGCCGGGGACCCCCCCTCCAGCAACGACCCCTCCGGTAGGTGCCCTGAGCCCTCACTCAGGCAGGCATATTTT
>JAHTLZ010000204.1:96820877-96847150 GCA_023846285.1 Phrynocephalus versicolor | reverse complement strand
TATTATTATTATTATTATTATTATTATTATTATTATTATTATTATTAAATACCAGGCACAGTGAATCAAAATAAAATTATAAAAACATTGACTGGCATTACATAACAGATACAAGTTTAAACAAAAAGCTATCTGTTAAATATCAGCACAGTAAGTATGACGTATGCTGTTCCTATCAATGCCATTATTTGTAGCTCCAATGGTCTTAGTTCTGAAATCTGCAACTGCTTATAATATTGAGTGAAATTTCTTGACATTGTTCTCAAGGCCCCAATGACGAAGGGGACCATTGAAGTTTGTTTCATCCCCAAGCGAGATGTTTTGTGTTGGCACATCTCTTTAACTCTGGCATCCCCTGGAGTTGCAAGGCCAATGACCCAGACATTGCATCATACCAATGCTCTCTATATCCCAGAGGACAAAGGCGGTTACTTCACGTACCTCTCAGACCTCTCTGCTGCCTCGCTGCGGACCAGTTCGTTGCAACGGAACCTCACGAGCCTGCGAGTTGAAGCCAAGGTCGCCCCGACCATGCCCCCCGAAGCGCGGCGTAAGCGGGGTTAGCGATTCCTGTCGCCGAGCACTGGAATCTCCTCAATCTGCTTCTCAATGCGCATTGAGGAGATGTGTGGTGCATGTGGATCCGCATTGTGAAATCATTTTTCACCCTTGCAGCTTTACTTTCCCTTATCGTTTCTTTCGGAAAGCTGGAATATCCACATTTTGGTTTTCCGGATTTTCTGATCGTGCTCCGGTGTCCATTCCTCGGCTTTTAATGTAAGAGCGCATCAAGTACCCCGTTGACCCCATTCGTGCTTGTTCCTTCCCGGCAGATGGCACTGTGATGGGTCCCTAAACTACCCCGAGTCCCTGCTCTTTTACAGGCTACCATGTGGTGGTGATGTGGTGTATTTTGCAGTAGTTTGTTATCATAGAACCTTTTTGCGAACCCCTCATGACGATGCTTCCTTCGTTGCCCCGTTCTCTGCATTGAAAACTCCACTCCAGGTTTTCTGTGTGGTTTACCCTCACCCCCTGCTACAAGTAATTGTCACTTCTTGATTGTCCCTTCCGTTACCTTGCCTAAGCAGGTCTACTTGGGAGACGTTTTGATGCACCTCTGGGGATCCCTTCATGCCCCCCCCAAAACCAATTTCATTTCCCTCAAATACTCATCTGCACCTCCAAGGGCACTTCACCACACTTCTATAGCAAAGTTCCTCTGTGCATGTGCAGAGTGTGAGGCACCCCTCACATTACCCTGCAAAATGCGTCTCCTAGGAAACAAGTTTTATTTTAATAAACCTCAGCTTCACAAACAAAATCCTACGAGCAACTGCTGGGTCTAAAGCACTTCTCAGATCACCCTCCAGAAGTGTACATAAATGCCCCTCACAGGGAAAAACAATTTCATTTTTGGACTCTCAGATAGAAAAATAAGTTTCCCTGTGCATGTGCAGATTGTGAAACACTCCTCAGATTAGCCGCCAGAAGTGAACGTGCACGCGTCTCTCTGACAACGAGATTTTTAAGAAATCTCACTTTCACCTAAAAATTCCTCTGTGCATGTGCAGAGTTACAGTAACAAAAGGTGACTGAAATGCGCCTCCTTGAGAGCAACTTCTTTTTTGCAAAGCTCAGGGTTATAGGACTGTTTCTCTGAGCATGTGCAGAGTAAAGAGCAACGCACCTGCGCTTCCCAGAGAGCAAGATTTTTTTTTTACAAATATAATCTTGTTAAGGAAAATTTCCTTTGTGCATGTGCAGAGTGCAATACATTACTCAGATCACCCTGAGAATGGAAACAGACCACCAGCTACTGAGAACATGACTTTTCATTTAGAATTTCTACCTGAGTGTCATTTTCGTTCCCTGAAAGAGGTTCATGTAAAGCACCCCTCAAATCCATTCCAGATGTAACGTACACACGCCTACCTGGCAAAATGGTCTTTTCCTTAAGAATAACAGCACTACCAAAATTTCCCCCTGTGCATGTGCATAGTATAAAACACTCATCAGATAACCCCGAGAAATGTAACGGACCTTCGCGTACCTGAGAACAAGTAGTATGTGTTAAAAATTACAGCTGAATGGCAGTCCCGCTCCGTGCATGTGCAGAGTGTAAACCAGTCCTCAGATATATCTCAGGCAGGCAGTGGACACGCGCCTCCCTGAGAATAGGATCTACTATTTAAATATAACTGCTCTATGATAATGTTCCACTGTGCATGTGTAGAGTGTAAAGCTATCATCATATAACCCTAAGAAAGGCAACGGTCTACCTCATAATAAGACTCATTCTTAACAAATAACAGCTTTTTGGACATGTCCCTCTGTGCATGTGCAGAGTGTAAGGCTGTCCTCAGAACAATTTAACGTCCAGTATGGATTCTTGTACTTCTGAAACGGTTTTGTTTCACCACGAGTGCCCTTTCATCATTTCTATACCTTTAGCCGTACGTTATCTGTGTGGTTCCCCTCTGAATTTTTTTAACAATATAGGAGATAATTTTGTAATCGGACACCGGCGCTTACCAGAACGGGTTGAGAAAAAACAACAACACAATCAAATGTGCAAAGTGGGAAAGGGGGTGTTCGCTTGTGGGCGTTCTGCCTGACTGAGGTACAGGCTTTGTATTTCAAGATGGACTATTCCTCCACTTTGCAACTCTGTTCAAAGCAAATTCTTTCTGCCTCCCTGCCTTGGTTACCGGCCTCCTTTAAACACCTCCCCCGCCCCGATTTAGCCCCTCCTGGACTGGTGAAATTATACCACACCACAAGGCATATGCAGGAAATGAGGACCACAGGGATGTGGAGAATAGGTATCATTTTTTGAAACCACGGGTGCAAGTAAAAACGGAATCCAATACAATCCAGTCTCAGCTGTTCCGCACCATTGGACCCACCGTGTTTTTACACAACGTTCACCAGCATAAAAACATTTGAGATCACATACATAACGCTTTGAATTCCTATTACACTGACTCGTACTACATACTACAAAAAAAAATCTACCTTGGCTTCCAAGTTACTTGTGACACAACAACAATGTCATTGGTCTTACGGAGGGGGATTCAATGGGAGGTCCAGTGAAACACCCATTGTCTATATGATGACTCAGACGTAGTACATTTGTGTTTAAGTAATCCCTTCTCCCTGATTGTGAATGTGCCTGGGGCGGGGACTTTCCCCTTGAGAAGCCACTTTAAAATTTCCTTTTCAAGTCCAGGCATAAAGCCATCCAGGTAATCTATCCTGATCAGTGCTTTGAAAGTAAACATTTTCCGCTTCCCTGAAAAATAATTTTTTATTGGTGCCCCAAGAGTGAGGGTTCCTTAAAATTAATGATCAAAGTTCCCATTGGCAATGAACAATACTTGCCTTTCAGATCATAGGATTTCCCCCCACCTTCCAAGCCCCACAACACATCTGTCAACTACACATCAACTTTACCATACTGTAGAACCAAAAGGTGCTTCAGTACATCTCGGCCTCAAAATTCATATTTTTTAACAAATTCCTGTACATAACATTTCGATCCCAATAACTGATGTTACAGTTATTGGAGCAATCAATAAACCTGATGGCTGCTTGATTTCTGCAGTACGGAAGGACTGATACTCCCACCACCCAGTACACATTTGGAAATGGGGGAGGGTGTGCAACATGAAACTCTCAAAATATATTTTTCTTTATTATCAACTGCAGTACAGAACCCACTTCCGGAAACTCCACTGCGATCCCACCACCACTGCGAGGGTTTACATTACGTTCCATAAACCCCCCACAGTTATCTGTCAGCACCAACAAACTGTTAAATTTAAACCCTCCCCCCCGTGGGGGGGGTTCAGACCGGGCATCCAGGAAAGGAGGAACAACCTTGTTCTGCTGGTGACTAATTAAGGGTTTGTTTATGGTGGTAACGTGTTTCTCTCATGACAACCGTGATTCGAAAATCCAGAGAGCTTGTTATGATTAAAAATGCTGTCTGCTGCTGCTCATGTCTGTGTTGTTATTTTTCGTTCGTAGAGTTCTACAGAAATGTTACTGAATGCGCAAAACGGATGAAATCATTGCAGTCAATAATCCTATAAATAACATGCGCCAAAAAGTTCTGCTGATTGCTCATTTGAATTACGGTCACCCCTGCACTTTGCATACGAACTATTGACCTCAGGAAGCTGCAGAGCACAATAACAAGGCTTCCTTAGATCTTATCAGCTGCAAGCCTCTTTCCCCGGCTAGTTACTGCCGGAGGGATGGTTTGCAGAAAGTGGAAACCTCAGACTAACAATTTTACAACTTTGCATGCCACATTTTCTGCAAATGCAGATGGACAATGCATGCCATGTAATTCGGCCTTCACATGTTTTATCACGCAGATATAGAGACATCACTCCCTCAGGAAATACTCAGAGCGAGCCCTTGTTCAGAAAGGAACCTCGACATTCCTTCATAGGTGCAAAAAGAAACGTTTCCTAGCAGTGCATATATTCCAGAAACATTTGAAAAAGTTAAAACACCTTCTGCAGTTCTGTAACCACCTGCTACCTCATTAATTGGCTGTGGGCTGTGATTGGACAGGCAATTGGAAACTTTTTCCAGGGTCTCTGCACTGGACTTTTGGTTAACTCAGTGGCCATACAGTTCCAGGGCTGAGATCTGGCTGCTGTTTTTGCTCAGGATCGCTGTGGTTACTGAGTAAAAATGGCGGTGAATAGGCCACATTACTGGTCCACTAACGAAATAGACATTTTTCTGAATATTTTAATTCGGAACCAGGCCAGACCATTTCTTTTTGTGGTGGGGGCGAGAAGAAACGAGCATGTCTTTGTCCGGAGGAGCTGGGCGCAAACAGTTTCTTTCGTCGCTCAGGGCAATGTCGCTCAAAATTCAAAAACTTAAGACAACAGTTTAATACTGTACTTTTAAATTTCGGTCCTGATCCCCCACGCAGACGCCAATCTCCATTTTTGAGAGAGCTGAAAACTCTCTGGCAGCAATCTCAGGAACCAGACCCTGCCCATCTTTTCCCTGCAGGTAATTATGTTGTTTAAATCTTCTGTCTAATGCTCCTTTATTAATGTAATTGACTATATAGGTAACTGAGAAATATGTGTACTATCAATGCAGTACTGTGACATGTGCTGCAGAAGGTGAAATTACTTAAGTACAGAAGTAGAAAATAATAATCCTTTCTCCATTTATTTAATGAATGCTTGCCATTTTTAAAGTAAAAGCAAAGTGTTCTGCTTATATACTGCCTCATACCACTACAAGTAGTCTCTAGGCGGTTTACAATTTTAATTACAGTGTGCAGGCTACACATTGCCCCCCCCCCAGCAAGCTGGGCACTCATTTTACTGACCTCGGAAGGATGGAAGGCTGAGTGAACCTTGAGCCTGCTACTGGAGATTGAACCCAGGTTGTGAGCACAGTTTTACCTGCAGTACAGGCATTTAACCACTGCACCACGAGGCTCCTACAGTAAATTCTGTTTATTTACCTGCAGACTCCCCCCCCCCCGGGGGGGGGGGGAGCTAAAACCTCTGGGTTCTGGTTCAAAACAATAACCAAAATGAAATCAGATTTTGAGGCCTCAATTCATGTGTAAATGTTGTGCTGCTGAAGGAAAAGAGGCCCATTTATACTAAGCAGGGTACATGTGCTAGTATGGCTTTCAAATTCTGCATCCTCTGTAGGGATAAGTGATCACAGCCTTTACTTTTCAATTTTTATAGTAACTCACAGCACAACCCTCTTAAAGGAAATAACCCTTAAGCTACACTTGCTGTTTCATTAGTATTGGCAGGTTGCACCATGTACCCGTCAGAACTGGATTAGTCATTCCCTTTTTGTTTATATATTTCTAATCTTTTCTCCCCAAGGGCAGACCCTGCACATGATGTTGGGTTGCATCAGATGGCACGAATTCGTCTTGTTGCAGGAGAGCAGGCAGGACATGCTGCTCGAGGACAAGGAAATGTTGGTGGGCAGGATGAGAAAGAAGAAGAAGGTGATTAGTTTTAACGATTAGACCTTTAAGTATCTCATTGCTGTACCTGGGCATAAAAACACTAGATATGCTACAGTTTTATACTGCTAATGAGATCCTATATATAGTCTAAAATTCCCCTCTATTTTTTCATTACCACCCCATTACCAGAAATTGAACCGGGTGTGGACATCAACCAGCTTGCAGTATGGAGGGAGGAGCTTCAAAATATTATTGCTCTACATCAGGACTTGGCCGAAAGAGGTGGGCATGCTTTGATAATCACTTACTTATATGGCTGCCATCAACACTTTGTGCTGCAATGTGGCTCACTACTTTGTGTCTCCTAAGAAACGAGTTAATTCAAATAACACTGACAGTTCAGTACACATAGGATATTGCTACTGCCTTCTAATAACATGAGTAAACGCACCCAACTGTGTAAACAACAAATATATCCCTTAAAATCATTTCTGAGATCTTTTATTTCCTGTACAAATGACCCTAAAAGGAAGAAATTCATTGGTTCCTGGAGGATGGACTGATGATGAAGTAATTGGTTTAAATATGAAAAAAGATGACCTCCGTTTAGCATTGATAGCCTTGTTATGTATTTAACTACGTGTGAAATTAAAAAAAACTTGTTGACCTACTTCAGTGAAGCTCACTACCAACTGTGAGAGAATGCCCATAGGTCCTCTATTGCTTTCTTCCCCCCACTTGCCAGTCAACCTCAGAGGTGGTTCTGCAATCTTTTGCAAAGAAACCCTTTCTGTTCTCCAGTCGCAGCAATAGAGGAGGAGCTCCGGAACATGAGGCGACCCCCGGCTCGACACAGGAGACGCCGATGAAGTACTTTATGTTGTTTAGTTTACCAGTGCAAATAAGTTGTTTGTTGTGCAATTAATCTTCTTTGTGCTGTTATTTTTATTTCTGGTTGTGCTACAGACATATGTGTCCATTTTATTGTTCCTTTATTCTCTTGTTTTAAATACAACAGTAGTCATTTTCTCAATGAGAATAAAAACTTATTCTACTGTACAAGTGGTCCTTCTACTTCTACAATCTCAATCATTACAAAAGCTGTTGGGGGGGGGGGGTGGCCAACCAGTGGTTTTAGCCAAGAGGATTAGTTTATGAGTCAGCAACATAATTCAACTCTAAATGTGCAACATGCCCTGCCCATCAAGTAAACCTTCCTCTGTGCCCATGTGTTTATTTTACGGAGGAAAGAGTAAATCAACAACAGACATGTGCCATAACAATAGACTTTTTATTATAAAATGAGTATTAGAAACATGTTATAATCCCTACACATGAACTGCGTAAGCTTTGATACCAGAATTTATGTTGCCCGGGGTATACAAGCTTTTTAGCTGTACTTAATCGCCCCTGCACCGTCAACCAACTTATGGTGTAAATACTTGTCTCTTAAGCGTAACTTGTACGCTTAACAGGAGTTCTTAACTTTGTACCCTGCCCCCCCTCACTCTCCTCCTTTATAATGAGGTATGGTGAGGCTGATGGTTCTGCATTCCTTGCAGTACCACTGCAAGTTTGTATGGGCGCTGAGCACGTGATATTTTCAATACCTGTTCTACCTTTCTTCCTTTTCAGTATTCCAGTTGGAGTACTATGAGGCACCACATCAGCTGCAGAACCTGTTGGTACCTCTGTATCTACCCCCAACAGTGACTGAGAGCTGTCCCTATCCAGGTCACTATCAGTCTCGTTATCTGAAGGTTGAATCAATATCAATTCAATTTCTGAAGCAATGGAACTAGATTTGTAGGTACCCACCGCATCACAATTGCCTGCTGGAAGGGTACTTGTATGGCCAGAGGTGCATGTCTTTGGAGTGTTAGCAACACGTTCAGAACCTAGGTGTGCACATGCGTCCCCATTACAGGAGCAGTTACCGGATGTAATGTAGTCAGTAAGCCTCATTAGGGAAGTAGATGCAACTTTCAAGTTTGAAATAACTTCGTTGTGGAATCTCTTCTCCTCCTCATCTCGGGCATTGCTTTTCTCCTCCTGCCTTGCCGCATTCTTCTGTACCCAAGCCACAAAGCCGGAGAGGGTGTTGTCCAGGCGGGCAGCTGCAGTGGCTCTTTGCTTCCGCTTGCGCAGCATGGCCAATCTGGTGGCTGGGTCTAGAGTGGCTTCATAATTGGTAGTTTCTACTGAATCTGAGGGGGGAGGCAAGTGTTCTTTATATTTGTAATAAGCTGAAGAACAGTAAAACACTACCAATATCCAACATCGTAGAGAAGCTGAAGAAAAACAGTAAATGGATCACAGTGCTAAAATACAAGTCAGACAGTTTTCCAGGTAAATTATAAGTCCATGTAAGGAACAGGTTGGCATTTTTAGACACAACTGACCATGAATCAGAAGAACTGTGGCTTGAAACCACATGTATGATTAAGAAGGAATGCAGAAAAAAACACCCCTACTTAATGGAGCTCCAGGAGAAGAAGCTTTCCCCTCTTCCACCATACAATGCTGTAATCATTTGAAAAAGACTACCCTTTTACCTCACAACTCTCTCAGCTCTGGGCTTAAAATGCACTGATCTCTCTAGTGTGTGTCACAGATTGGTTTCCAGGCTTTCACCATCTTCATTCAACTCATGTGGTCATCTGCCAGCTTGCAGATACCCTTCCTAAACTGGGGTGTCCAGTGATGCCTTACCTGAAGGGAACGGATATTTGCCAATACGTCCCTCAAACTTCACACTAGAATTTAGAAGATGCAGCTTGGAATCACATTAGTTTCTCCTGCTGTAGCATCACAGTGTTGGCTCGATTTTAATGTTGACTTCACCTAAGGTAACCTCTGGTTTTTGTGATGACTATGCAACCAAAATGAATTTCAGAAGTAATCGAACATGTGTGGAAAAGGGAAATTGATTGGTGTACACATAAAGTTTTGGTTGCTTTTCAGGATTTTTGATGGAGAGATTTTTAGGGGTTTAACCACATCTTTCATCAGCCTCGAGACTGCCAAACAAAGCAGAAGATTTTTTTTTATCAAACACCAGTAAACAATGTAGCAAATCAACTCACAAAGGGAAGTGAATACAGAAGCAGAATGAGTAAGAGCAGGCATGTCCAAACCTCGGCCCACCAAATCTTTTGGACCACAACTCCCGCAGTCCTTTGTCATTGACAGTCTAAGGTTAGAATTCTGGGAGTAGCGGTCCAAAATATCAGGAGGGGCGAAGTTTGTTTCGGCCTACGCAGCATGGCCAATCTGGAGGCTGGGTCTACAGTGGCCTCATACTTGGTAGGTTCTACTGATTCTTAGGAATAAGAATTGCAAGTGTTCTTTACCTTTGTAATACGGATTGCATTCATACCAGGTTTCTGTGCATAAAGACAACAGATAATATACTGCACACAATATGGCCTGCGATTTGGACTCATTTCTGACGTCCAGTTCCCAGTTTATGTAATGAGCAGGTAGATCTTAAACCTTCAATATAAACTCATTGAAGGGGACACTCTTACCCTTGGTCTTCAATGTGTCACTTCTAGAGGTAGCAATACTAAGAGAAGAACACCCAGAAGTTGATGGTTCACATCCGTCAGTTGATTGATTTTCTGAGGAACAGAAAGCAAAATTTTATGAGTTTAAAGCTCCTTCCACACAAAGCCTTCAGTTAGAATCACATACAATGAACTAGAACATGTCCGGGTTGCAGAAAAAGTAGCCGACAGTTGCTTTATAACAATTGAAAACTGTCTTGGGGAAACAGAACAAGTTTCGAACCGTGATTATGGTAATCAAACCGTAAAATCGACATTGTTTAGTGTTTGCTGCTTCTAAGGTTTGCACATCGCAATCTGTTGCTGATAAAGAGCCGCTGGGTGCTTTGCATTAAATTAAAAGCAAAGTATTTCACTAAGAAGTTACAGGTAAAGATACTTACCAGTTGCTGAGACATCAGAGCTTGCAGATGGCATAAACTAATTGGATTCGAAGAGCTCCAGAGTAAAGATTCCATCCCCATCGCCCTCCATGGCCTCAGCTGCTAAAAAACAGGATCAAAAGTAGCATTCAGTACCCTTTCCCCTCGTTTTCCCACCCCCTTGTTCTCTCAGTTCCTTCTCCAGATCACCGGCACCCGGAAATCTGCAAGAGGTCATCGCTAACTTTAAGACTGTACTTCCGGGAGGACTCAACTGAAAATGACTAGTGGAGGTACCATATTAGCTCAATAAATAGCAAGGACACGGAACACCCCCCCTTCCCTTCTCTAAAATTTCCCGTAGTATGATAATCGAAATTTCGAATTTTCGAAACTCACAACCAGGAACAGAAACATGATATAGGACTTGACTCCGAAGTGCTGCGGACATATAATGTGTTTCATTGTATCCAGATATGTAACCTTAAACTTGCATTCCAGTAACGGGTCCACACACATTTATATTACATTAGACATCTAATCCCAACGGTATCTCTGGTGATACATACGTTCAAAATATAAATGCTCCGTTTCGAAAAACCTTCTGAAATGATAACCTTACTTGTGGGTTCCGTTTCATACATAGCAGTAACTGATCTTTGTCGATGTGGGTAGTACCCTAGCTGCTCGTGGTCCTAAAATTTCGGAATATTTGTCTGCAAGGGAGTAGATAATTGTTACAAATACAACAGAAACTGCTAACAAAACAGTATCTTACCTGTATCGTTAGCGCTCTCGCTTTCAGTAGTTCTTAGGGGGTGAATGGAGGTGTCTGTTCAAAAGATCTGGGCCATTTCATCGAACCAAATGAATTTGGATCTCCCTGACCCTGAAGTATTATTGAGTAGAACCGCTTGTTTGTAACTTTTCGTAATGATTTCATCTTCGTTCGACATTCGTCCACAGACCTTCGGTAACCAATCTTTAGCAATTCAGAAGATATCGTTTCAAATATCTCATAATTTCTCTTTAGGGAAGAAAGGGCCTTTTTATATTCAACAGCATGATGCATTTCTCTGCTTAATTACTAAATTGTGCCCAATATAATGCAGGGCATCCATGATGTTTTTATGATTTATCTTTTCTATCTTTGATTTGTGTGTGTGTGTGTGTGTGTGTGTTTTGCTTCGTTACAGTCGTTACCGACTCTTCGTGACCCCACGTCCATGGAGTTTTCTTGGCAGGATTACTGGAGTGGCTTGCCAGTTCCTACTCCAGGCGCCTACAGCACCTGGTATTCCCTGGTGGTCTCCCATCCAAGAACTAACCAGGGCCGACCCTGCTTAGCTTCCCAAATCAGGAAAGATTGGATGTGCTTAGGGCATCTAGGGAGCTATCTTCAATTAAACCATAACAATTATGTTTTTATTCTGCAAGCTGATGATAACAGATTTTTTTTTTACAATCATTCCTCTTCAGCCTAGAACATTGGTGTGTGTAGTATGCACTATTTATGAGCAACTAGATTTTTTCCCCTGACATATAAAGAACCCATCTAAGGCTTTGATTTTTTTTAAAGACAAAGCAGAATACAGTGGTACCTTGTATAAAGGAATTCGTTCCAAATAAAATTCTGCTAAGCAAAATTTCCTTTATCCAAATTTCCCATAGGAATGCATTGAAAATGGAGTAATCCCTAATCGCAACAATTTTTATGTTGTACAGATTCACCCCATAGGCGAATCTGTTAAGCAAATTTCCCCTATCTCTGGGATTTTTTGTTATACAGATGTTATGTTATACAAACTGTTTGTTATACGAGGGTCCACTGTACATCTTAATTGCAAGAAAGTGTCACCAGATGTGTGTTGTGTTTTCTTATTCTGCCAACACTGATCCTTATCATAATTCCATTCTGGAAAAGGGTACCATAATAATCAGTAAATACCAGTAATTAACACAAACATGGAATATTTGGGGTTATCAAATCTACTCAAAACCGCTATTTCCCATTTCTTCAGCCGGTTAATAAAACTATTAACAAAATGTAGAAGGCTGGAGGGGGGAAACCATGCAAAATGGTAATTGCATATTGTTTTCTTCCTTTTGGTAAGGCTTCTGCCATGCAAACCCTCACACGAGGCATAAGAAATTGATCACACAAAGGATGCACTGTCAAAAAGAGGAAATGGCTTGTGTAATTACCATACTACACGTGGTTGTTTTCAACATGATTCTGATCCTAAATTAGTACTTTTGTTTTAATTTTCTGCAAGGTTCTGACAACCTCCCTCCTCCTTGACATTACTGACCCTGAAATTCCCTGTTTAACTCAAAGTTTCTAATTAGATGGATGGGGATACACTCTTTATTATTGTAATTCACTCTTCAGGTCAAAATAAGGGGGGGGGGGGGGGGGCCGGCCGAGACCAGCAGAACTTAATTGACCATTGTTAGTGGCCCATTTTCCTAGGATTGTTTTGTCCCTGAAACAATTGCACAGCTCCAAATGGGCTTTTGCTGAAAAGGTAGAATGTCTTTTTTAAGATGACTCACCCAGCCTGCTGGCACTAAAATGAAAAAAAGGGAAAGTGGTAGGGGGGAAGAACATGTAGAGAACAGCCATCTACCTGCATTGTCATATTAGGAGGGAATGAAAGAGAATCAAGTATCTTGCTCTTTTAAAGCCCATATTCAGTCACTTCTCTTGGGCAGAAGCTGATGCAAACTTTGGCAAAATGGCAAAAAGCAGGAAAACAGAGCATCAAGTTCTCAGACAGCTGCTGCCTGGCCAGAACCCCTTCTATTCCCTGTACATTCAATCTATGACTTGGCCTTATGGATTGGAATGGCATCCCCCCCCCTCACCCAAATAAAAACACACAGATACTAGCAGAGACCTTGATCAGGCCTGCCTCCAAAGAGTTCAGATGGGGAAATCAGCCATAAATCCATGTGCCCTTATTCAGACAGTGCTTAGCTTTGGAGGCAATCCATAGCCCTAGGATAAAATAAATATCATAGAATCATAGAGTTGAAAGAGACCTGAAGGGCCCATCCAGTCCAACCCCCTGCCATGCAGGAGCCCCCGTCACAGGACTCCCAACAGATGGCCATCCAGCCTCTGCTTAAAACCTCCAAAGAAGGAGACTCCACCACCCTCTGTGGCAGTATATTCCATTGCCAAACAACTCTAACCGTCATGAAGTTCTTCCTAATGTTTAAATTGAATTTCTTTTCTTGTAGTTTGAGACCATTGCTCCCCGTCCTAGTCTCTGAAAACAAACCAGTCCCTTCTTCAATGTGACATCCTTTCAAATATTTAAACATAGCTATCATATCCCTTCTCAGTCTTCTTTTTGTAAGGCTAAACATTCCCAGCTCCCTAAGCCGCTCCTCACAAGACATTTATTCCAGACCCGATATTAAAATATCAATTTTAATAGCAAGAGATTTGAACATTTTATTCTACATACACCAATAGTTCTGGAATTCTGGAAACTCTCACCTTACTATGGCCAATTCAAACACTTCTGTCTGACAACAGCTTTATATTATAGTGGACCCTTGTATAACAAAAAGTTTGTATAACATAAAATCTGTACAACATAAATCATTCTGGAGATAGTGGAAATTTGCTTAACATAATCGCCTATGGGGAGAATCCGTACAACATAAAAATGGGATTACTCCATTTTCATTACATTCCTATGGGAATTTGTATAAAGGAAAATTTGCTTAACATAATTTCATTTGGAACGATTTAATTCCTTTATACAAGGTACCACTGTAATTGTAAATAATATGGTCAAAATGTTTGCAACTTTGCATCGGTAAGGTACCACACAATATTTATTCAGATTTATTGGCATTCATCTTAATGACTGAAATTGCTACAAAATATTTCAAAACATTATATTAAAATCTGAATGTAAAATATAAGTTTCCAATCGATGAGATCAAAAGCTTTTTAGGCATGTAAAATATTAGTTACAAAAGGAAAAGTAGACTATGGGTGATACCTTCATAGGCTGCTACATGGATAACAAAAAAGTTGCTGAGCTTTTGAAGGCAAGCCCTCTTTTTCAAAGCAGGTTTGAAAGTCCAAGCATGACAAGGAATGAATTTTGCAAGGAGGGAGTTCTTAAAAGTTCACTTGGCAGGATGGATGACAGGCATTAGTTAATGACTTTTAATATTTCTTGCGTAGATATATTACTGTAAACATCCTCTGTTATTAGCTAAAAGTAATCTTCCTAGAGCAAAAGTCAGAAAAATCTCAGCAAATACGGTTTTCCTGCTAATGGAAAATTTTAGCAAAGGTATTACAATCTTGTTTCAAAAATATTGTATGGAAGGGTAAACAAGAACATTTGATCTTGCTTTCTTGTTACCTGAAAAATATGAAATTTTGAAATAAAGTAGAAAATACTATTAACAAAAAGTGCCTTACATAACAAAACAAGATCACTCATTAAGAGAAAAATATGTTCATTAATTTATATCCCTACCATCCCAGATAATATGTGTATATAGTAGGACCACCATATCTGCGGGGGATCAGTTCTGAGACCTCCAATGGATAGCAAAATCCACAGATAAGAGCAAACGCTCTTATCCGAGGATAGTGGTAGTGACAGGGATGGTGAGGTGCCAGGGTGAAAGCTTTTGCCCCCAACACCCCCCAAACACTGGGTAGTGTGGCATCAGTGGAGAGGAGGAAACACAGTTTTTCTTTTTATTTCTCTTCGCCACCACGGCCGGTCTATGGGAATGGCGAAGGCAGAGGCAGGGGGGGGGGGAGAAAAAGAAAACTTACTGATGCCGAGCCCTCCTCACTGCCGCCGGCACTGTCCAGCCACCCTCTTCGCTGCTGAGCATGGCAGCCAGCCTGAAGGGGCAGTGTCGGCAGAGGCGAGGCAGTGGGGAAAGAAAAACTTACTGATGCCGAGCCCTCCACACCACCACATGCCTGCCACCCTCCAGAGGGGTGGGATGGGGACTTAGGAGAACCTGCCTGGCCAACTGTCCTTTGAACTTCCCACTCGGGTCCCGGGTGGAGGACCAGAAGTTTGAGCTTTAGCGGGAAGTTCAAAACTTCTGGTCCTCTGCCTGGGACCCGTGCAGGAAGTTCAAAGGGCAGTTGACCAGGCAGCTGCTCTTAAGTCCCCACCCCATCCCTCCGGAGGGCGGCTGGCCGGTGGCAGCGGCAGAGAGGAGGGCTTGGTATCGGTAAATTTTCTTTTATCTTTTCCCTCCTCACCACTGGGCTTGGATCTCCCCTGCACCCACTGATCACCAACCACAGTTGGCGAATCAGCGGATGGGGGGGTGTAGTGTAAATGCATGTTCTGGTATAATATGGATGGTAATACACACATAAAACTGCATTTGATTGAAATGTGAGCATAAGAACATAAGAATATAAGAAGAGCCATGCTGGATGATGCCAAAGGCCCATGTAGTCCAGCTTTCTGTATCTCACAGTGACCCCACCAAATGTGTCCGGGAGCACACAAGACTAGATATCTGTCTCCTGATACTACTCCCCTGCATCTGACCCTTGAAGTACCCTGGTTTTAAGCCTTGAGATTACACATCTCCATCATGGTTTGTAACCTGGGATGGACTTTTCCTCCAGGAATCTGTCCAATCCCCTTATGAAGGCATCCAGGCCAAATGCCATCAGCACACCCTGTGGCAGGGAGTTCCACAGACTAACAACATGCTGGGTAAAAAAAAATATTTTCTTTTGTCTGTTGTCACTCTCCCAACCCTAAATTTGAGTGGATGTTCCCCAGCTCTGGTATTTTGTGAGAGGGAGAAGAGTGTCCCTCTATCCACTTTACTCATGCCCTGCATTATTTTGTATGTCTCAATCATATCCCCCCTCAGGTGCCTTTTTTCCAGACTAAAGAGCCCCAAATGTTTTAGCCTTTCCTCATAAGGGAGGTTCCCCCAGCCCAGCAACCATTTTAGTTGCTCTCTTTTGCACCATTTCCAATTCCACTATGTCTTTTTTGAGATGTGGTGACTGCCAGGACCCTGCCTGTCACAGAACCTGACTCTGAGGGGTTAAATGGTGAAGAGCTGCTGGAGGAGCCTTGCAGCTCAAATCAGCAGGCAGCTGGATCTGATGACTCAGCTGAAAACATATCTTCTCCCCCTAGAAGGGCTATGAGCAGGATTCTGCCAAGACGTGCTACCAGGAGAGCTAGGGAAAGGGTCTTTGATGCTAGATGGGGAATCAGGTCGGGAAGCCCTGAGTACTAGCAGGAGCCTTTCCAGAAGTAAGGGTGTGTTCCCTGTTTTGGGATAAAGCTGGTAAGCTCACCTTGAGCTCTCTGTGGGAGCAACGCATCATTTGAACTTGCAACCACGTTCCTGTCTGTGACCTTGGCTCTGTTTCCTGATTTCGGACTGGCTTCTTGGACCATGGCTTGATCTGTTCCCTTGGGTTTGGCGTCTGGTTTCCGTGAGATATTCTGGTTTTGACTTGGACTTTTAATTGCTGGGAGTTGGATTCTGTTATTTATCTGGCACTTGATTGTTAGCAACGGACTTGAACTTGCCTGGCTTTCCACTAAAGATCTTGGCTTGACAGTGACCAGAATTGTACACAATGCTCCAGGTACGGCCTTACTATTGTTTCATAAAATGGCATTATAATGTTGACTGTTTTATTTTTCAATCTCCTTTTTGATAATCCCTACATGGAATTGGCCTTCTTCACCACTGCCACACACTGGGTAGATACCTTCAATGAGCTGTCCACCAACACATCAAAGAGAGAATGGCATCCACAAAACAAAAATGGAACTCATGAAATGTAGCTTTACTTTTAAAATGAAATTCCTTTCTTGCTGAACATGCTGAATAACTTTGGTTGCTTTCAGGCAAGGCTTATATTGTACAACCACAACACCACATTGTTGGTTCTGCCTCTGCATGGGACAGAACATATCAAATCCTCTACTTCCATCCTTATAAGAACCATAAAATAATATTAATGGTTTACTGAGGCCATCTGGGCTAAACAAATTACTGTGGATTGTCCTGGCCATAACACTGATGGCATTTTAATAGGTCCATTTCTGGCTTGCAGCTGTCTGGCTCTGGGGTGGGTCATCTTCCATATAGGTGACAAACTGAGTAAGTGGGCTTCCTCCCAGTGAGTGAAGTTCAGATATATGTCTCCATGATGATACTGGTGCTGGAGGAGACCCTTCTTTGAGGTAGGTATCACTTAATCCTGTTCCATGGTGCTCAGGGCTAAGTGATGGTCCCTTGTTACTATGGAGTTGGCAAGATAAGTAGGTAGATGGGCACTAGAACTAGTTGGCTCAAGGAAAATGGCTCGCCTAACACAGCCCCTTTGAAAAAGAGGATGTAGTAGTAGTACTCATGATGGCTTGAGCCACCTGGACACCTCAGTGCCAAGAGGTAGTACCTGTCACAATCTGAGAGACCGAGGAGATGGACCCTCTCAAGATGTAAGAAAGGGAGTTCCTCAGCCCTTCTACAATATTCCCGCAATGTGTTTATGTGACCCTAGGGTGGCCTTTCTGCAGTCCACCAGGCCTCTTCCTTCTCTCCATTTTCTCTGCCAGCTCCAATCTGCTCCCAATACAAAAGAGAACAGCTGAGGTCACAGGGCCCTCCTCCCCGACTTTGCCCTGCTAGGAAGCAGCCCCTTCGGATTCCCCTCACCCACGACAGCTGCATCTTTTGTAGTAGCTGGCTGTGCTCAAGGCACCATCTTTCTGTCTTCACTGCTTGATAACTGGCCACACTTACTGTGCCTGGAAGCAGTGAGATGTCTGGGTGCCATCAGCCTTCTGTGTATGCGAAGGCTATGCACTTGAGTTGGAGCCTTAGAAAATTTGTATTTCAATTCATCTAGAGAACGTCTGCAGATAGCAGAGATTCTCCAGCAGACTATGACCATCCGTAGATAAGTCAACAGAACTAAGGACAGAAGAGCTAGGCTTAGAAAGAGCTCCCCCACTTGTATTCTTCTACACCTGTAGCTCATGCTTGCCTCTGGCAGTCTGCTTGGGAGACTGCTTTCTTGAGAAGGTCTTTATGCAGGAATTGCAGGGGGCGTTAGATTCAAATTATGAATAAGCACAGCTTTAGGAGTTACCTGTGACAACTTCTAACGTGGAAAAATATCTGGCAAACAAAATCAGCAACTGTGTCCCTGGATAACAACTACTATTACACCATCCTCCTTCTCCTCCTCCTTGTCTTCTTCCGTGAGACATCATCACAGCCATAATGACACGACAGCTTCAAACTATGGTTCTGCTACATCCAAACAAAACTGCCAGTTTCTCAGCTGATATTATTTCCTTCCTGCTCTTCCTTTCCCATTTATTCTTCCTGCAACAATCAGCTATAACAAACATCAAATTTTGTTTCTCACTATGTGACCAAAGTACTCTAGCTTTTTGCATTGTGGTGGTTTTATCATATTTTCATTCATTATCATACTTCATTGGTGCAAGAAATTCTTAGCATCCTGCAATACATTTCACATGCTTCTCTGTTTTGTAGAAGCATGTCTTAAAAGTCCACAATTCCATGCCAGATGGCAGGTCTGAAAATACGTAGGGATGTACAATGAACATTCTCAAAGCTAGATTTAAGGTTTTTATTGTATACAGCGCTCTTCTAAGGAAGCTGTTCTAGGCCATCTCTCTTCTAGTTTTTATTACACAGCTGTAATTCCTCCTACACTATTGGGTATCCCCACAAAAGAAAATACGGTACTATTAACACATTTGTCAGTCCACACTATTACCAATGATACTGACTCTAGTTTTGCTATCAGTTTTGTTATCAGACTCTAGTTTTTCTGTCTCTATCAGAGCCAGACAAGGATAGCAGTTTAAGTTTCAGTTTAAAGCAGCAAACTGCTGCAGAACAAAAAGTGGAAGAATAAGGGGAAAAAGAGGTTACCTACCTGTAACTCTGGTTCTTTGATTGGTCATTCTGTGATTCCACACATTAGGTAAATGTGCGCATGTGCAGTTACTTCTTGGAACCTTCTAGAGCTGAAAAGTTTCCATCAAGGACCTCCTCTTCCACATATAGGCTTGGTTCCACCCATCCTCCACTCAGTTCCCCAGGTATCCACCGCTGACAGAACTGATGTGACAGATAGCAGGGAAGAAGGGTGTGTGTGTGTGGAATCACAGAATGACCACTCAAAGAACCAGGGTTACAGGTAGGTGACCTCTTTTTCTTCTTCATGGTCTTCTGTGGTTGCATAACTTGTGTGATTAGCAACCTGACTTATCACAGGTGGGTCATCACAGCAGGAATGAAGTTAATACAGAATCCGCTCTGGCTCAGACATCCAGACAATAGCGGTTCGCAAATGTGACCGAAGACAACCAAGTAGCAGCTTTACATATACAGTGGTACCTCTTAAAACCAATTTAATTCATTCTATGAGTCAATTTGTTTTACAAAAATTTTATCTTACGAAACATGGTTCCTTATAGGAATGCACTGAAAATGGATTAATCCGTTCCAGAGGCTATGGATTGCTTTTTAAATGAATTTTTTTCTTATGAAATGCAGTTTCCGATAGGAAGGCATTGGAAACCGATTAATCCATTCCAGAGGCTAGAATAAAGACAAAATATAACCAGGGTGGGGTGGGGGTTTCCTGGATACATGTGGAATTTTTTTTGTCTTGCAAAGCATTCCATAGGGAATTTTTTGTCATGCAAAGCATGGTTATTCCCCCAAAAAAATTTAATTCCTACAAGTTTTTTTGTCTTACAAGGCATTTGTTTTAAGAGGTACCACTGTATCTGGAACCGAAACACCTTTCAGAAAGGCAGTTGATGCGGCTGTTGATCTAGTGGAATGGGCAGTCACCATAGTTGGTAAAGGCACTTTTGCAAGTTTGTACACTAATCTAATCGTAGCCGCTATCCACTTAGAAATGGTCTGAGAGGACACAGCATTCCCTCTGTTGGTAGTGTGGTATGAATTGAAGAGCTTATTAGTTTTCCTGTATGAGGATGTGCAAGACCTTATTTGAGTGAAACGGAAGATAAGGCGGGTCTACTCTCAAAGCTGTTAAGTTCTCCAGCACATCATGCTGAGGTAATGGCCACTAGGAAGATGATTTTAAGAGGAAGCGATCTATCTGGCACCTTTGCCAAGGGTTCAAATGGAGGGCCGATTAGTTGGTAAAGCACAATGCGCCAGGACCACTGTGGTAGAGGTGGATGAACTTGGGGGCATATGTTTCAAAGGTCCTCGAGGAAAGCTTTTATTTTACTTATTTTTTATTTTTGAGTATTTTTACCTTGCCTTTCTCCTTGGAAAAGGACCCACTGGTGGCTTACAGTAGTGAGGGACAATATACAGCCCAGTACATTTAAGACATATTCAGGTTTAAGGACTGGGAAATGAGGAGCATTTTACAGCATTAAGGGGCAACATTAAAGTTAAAAGAAATTGTGAATAGTTAAAGAGACAAATAAAAATTCCATTATGAGGGGTGGAACTAACATTGAAAACACAGGTGTATTTATGAACCTAGTTGATGTATTCACGTAAGGTAGACCATCTAAAGTTATGAGGGATGGAAACTAAACATTGAAAACATACTGTCAATGCAATCATACAAGGAGAGATATAAATACAAATTTATAAGTGATTATAAATACAAAGTCTATGTAATCATGTGTGATAGATTCATATAAAGACACATAATAGGTAGTCCATCATTCAGGGAAAGCTTGCCTGAAGAGAAAAGTCTTTGCCCGTTTCCAGAACGACAAAACCCATGGCTGACATCACCTTCCTTCAAAAGCATCCTCTCCTGAACTCATTGATTGTAGATACCATGCAAAACAAAGCTTGATACAGATTGGCTTCTGCTCCTAATAGGAAGGGGCAGAAAGTTGACCTTATCGGACTCAAGTTTTACTCTCTGGCATCTTTTATTCTTCGGGTGCCAAATTACACCACTGCGATGGGAGCATACCATAGGCATCTATGGAACAAGATGCAGCCCATGCTCAATGTACTTCCTGAGGATCACGAGCTTGGGCACTAACATCATAGCAGGACATAATGTCTCTTGCAAAATAATACCACATTGCGGTGCATCATATTGTGGATGCCGCTTCAAAACAAACTGCCACATCCATCGCACTCCGTAGGCATGCCTGGCTGCACTCCGCCACTATTCCTGATGATGACAGACATAGAGTAGAAGACTTCCCATTTGACAATAAAGGCCCACCGGATCACATGCCTCCTGGAACACAAGCCTCTTAAGCCATATGAGCAAGGGTCTTTCTGCTTAAAGTGAAAAGCAAAAAAGAGAGGGAACTGAAACAGGCTTCCCAAGTAAGGAGCCCCGTAATCCTAGCACAAATGTCAAGAAGTGCCTTACCACAGGGCCAGAGGCACTTGCCCTGTGTATACAGGATACTCAGAGCCATTCACAACAAAGCCAGGTGTGCAGTGGTGGGGATGTAACGCGAGACCTCAACAAGAGGCAGGCCTGAATGCATAGTAGATCAAAAATAACCTAAAGCGCACTCTTGCACGTGTCTATTCACAAGACCCATTGAGGCCAATGGGTCTTACTCCAGCTAAGGATGCATATTAGGGCTGGGCCTACTATCATTAGGCAGCCAGACTGTTGTGCCTGAAAGGGCCTTTGCTGCTCCTAAGGGATGTGTGGCTCTCCCAAACCAGGAGCTTCTTAGGCGTCAAGAACTATCTAGTTCCATACACAATTGTGCCAGTCATTTTCTATGGTCGACACATCTCTGTCCCTGGTCCTGACCATGTAAGAAGGTGCAATCGTCTCCTCAAGAGCTCCTGGGATTCCTACAACCTGCATGGTTCCATCCCAGCTTCTGAATAGCCTCATGGCATGAGGGGCCTCATGGCGCAGTGGTTAAACTGCTGTACTGCAGCTATAACTGTGCTCATGATCTGGGGTCCAATTCTAGGTAGCAGGCTCCTGACTGACTTAGCCTTCCATCCTTCACAGCAAAATTAGTACCCACCTTGCTGGTGTGTGTGTGTGGGGGGGGCACAATGTGTCACCTGCATCATTACTTGTAACCCCCCCCAGAGGGTGCTTTAAGGGCTATGGGGTAGTATATAAGCGGCACACTTTTTGCTTTGGAAACAGCTTTTGCCATCAGTGTCACCACCACCACATCAATGTGTGTGGGGAAGTTGCCTACCCACCTCACCTTTTTTCAAAAAAAATATTTATTTATTTATTTATTTATTTATTTATTTGTGGCCAGTGCAGCTCTTCCTGACCTCTGGCAAATGAAGAACCCATGATAACTTCCCAGGAGCCTCTGTCCCTGTACAAAATGTACCAACTGCTGCAGGGAGATCTGAAGATGAAGGGCACAGGTGCCACAGTTTATAGATACGAGTGCAGCTGCAATAGGTGGGGGGGAAGCTCTTTGCTTCTACCTCGGGCAAGAGGACAAGCTTGGGTGGAGTGTGTACAAGATAACAGACTTTTAATGATGCAGCACTTTCCCTTTACATCTTTGGATCTCTGCTTGTGATCTAAGTTCTCCTTACTTTTCTCTAAAAAGTACCTTGCTGGGAGTGGGTGGGGTTGTAGTCTGACTGTTCCACAAGATCAGATAGTTTTATCAGCTATGTGCCCCCTTTGAAGCCTGCTGCTATCTGTGTGATGATGACATGGCTGCTCACCCGCCATGCACACACACACACACACCATGTTTGGTTGGCTCTTCAGTGGTGTACCTTGTACTGATCAAGGCCACTGATGTGTCTGGCCCAGGTTCTGCCCGCTCTGCATTTCAGAAGCTTCCCACCCCTAGCCTTTTAACTAAATACACTGGGAACTGAATGCAGAACTTAGGAAATTATTTTTTAATATAAGTAGTTAGCTATAGCTCTGGGATTTAGGAAAGTAGCTTGTTACTTTTGTAGCTTTTCCTCTTGTTTCTCAAATAACTAAGCTGGCTCTTGGCTCCTCTGAAACACTCACCATGTTGAGGTGTGCATCCAAGGGATTGTTACATTTTAGAAAAAATACCAGAACACTTCACACCAGTGGACTGATGTTCAGAGCCTTTATCTCATCCATTCTATTGTCACCTCAACACTCACAATAAACAATGAGGCCACAATGCAAATAGCAACACATGCCAGCACCTGAACTGTGATACAGTATATTCCTAGGCCACTACTTAATGAGGTCATACCCTACAGAACCTTATTATTTGCAGAAATAGTAAAGGTGTTTGTCACATACCTATATCTCCCTTCTTTAAAAAGGGAACTGACTGCAAAAAATAGTTATTTTAACTAATGCCTTGGCAATTCTGAGTGAACCTTACATGCATTTGTTCTGGCACTAAACTATGCCCCTTTCCATCGAGGCCCTTTAAGTGGAAACTCAACTTTACCTACATATTTTTAATTCAAATAGTTGCACTCTGAGAGTTCTACATGATTTGAGAAGGTCGGGGCTTCCAGAATGTTAATCATTAGTTGAGTCAGAGATCCATTGGGTAGCTTTATGCTTAAAATTAGCAGCCTTCCACCTCAGACCTTTGAGGGCTGCTGTAATTTGGAGGAGAAGATCCTGGGCCAGAAGGACCATTGCCCAGATTCAGTATAAAAGCAGCTTCCTCTTCTCGTTAAAAAGTTGTGGTAAAGATATTACACAGTCAGTGCGCATTTAGGTTGTCTTCAAAGAACAGCAGGCTTGAAAGAGGAGCAGACTGGCCTAATTGGATTCCTAAGGATCTAGCCTTGTGGGAGGGATCAGGTGAGGCACTATGTTGGGGATAACCCCAGGAGGGTTAGATGATGCTTTGCACTGTAGTCCATAGGCCACTGTACAACACAGCCACCACTTATAGACCACTGTTCATAGATCCATGAGTCACCCTTTGCTCTAGAAAAGGGAGATTCGTGGGTCCTTCCATCCTAGCAGGATGCGAGGACATTCTTGAATTGAAAGGCTGACCCACAAAGACATACCTCAAAGAATAAATAGTTTTAAATTATTTATTTATTTTAATTTATGAATTATTAATTTAAAATATTTTACACCATCTTTCTCCTTTAAAAGGGCATACAGTGGCTTATGACATTAAAAGAAAAAATTAAAAACAGTAAGTATAAAAGAGTATATTATTAAAAACAGTATACACAAATGCTTAAAAGGACTAAACAGATACCACACACAAAAAACAATAAACATATGCAACCCCACAAACACATTCAAGGCAGTAAGGCAACAATCCATTTTAAAACCCCACTCAGGGGAAAGCTTGCCTGAAGAGAAAGGCCTTGGTCTCCTTGCAGGAGGACAACAAAGAAGGGGCCAGGCAGGCCTCCTGTGGGAGGGAGTTCCAAAGTCTTGGACCAGCAACAGAAAATACCCTCTAATGTATCCCCACCAAACACATCTCTGAAGGCGTTGGGATCAAAAGAAAAGCCTCTCCTGATTATCTTAATCAGGCTCACAATGGGAAATATGGTCTTTGAGACAGCTTGGGCTCAAGCTGTTTAGGGCTTTATAAGTTAGAACCAGCACTTTGAATTGTGCCCAGAAATAGATCAGCAGCCAGTGCAGCTGGTATAACAGGGGTGGGTGGGTTATGTAATCCCTGTGCCTAGCCCCCTAGCAATCTGGCTGCTGCATTTTGAACCCATTTAAATTTCCTGAAACTTTCCAGAGGCCACCCCACATACAGTCTGTCACAGTAAGCCTATCAGAATGTAACTAAAGCCAGATCAGGCCTCTCGAGGTGAGACCTCTCCAGGGAGGCAAAGAAATTATAAAACACATACAATTTAGGCAGCTAGCTATGGCATAATAAGAAAGGTGATAAAGACTCTCATTTGGGAAGGGAAGCCTCATATGCTCCATCAACCAGAGAATCCACCATTATTTTGGGAATAATTGTAAGGAGCGTGGTAAGGGCTACCAGGCAAGGGGAGCTGCTAGATACCTGTGGCACCCGGCCTCCCCCTCTCCTCTCCTGGGCTGCTCTGGTGGGGGGGCATCCTCGTCGTCTCCAACTCGCCAAGCGGCGGCACAGAAAAAAAGTTTTAAAAAGTAAAAAAAAAACCGATTCCCGGCCAAAAAAGCAGGCGAAAATATGCCTGCCTGAGTGAGGGCACCTACCAGAGGGGTGGTTTCTGGGGGGGGGGTCCCTGGCCTCCCCCCCTCTCCTCTCCTGGGCTGCTCTGGTGGGGGGCATCCTCGTTGTCTCGCCAACTCGCCATGCCATGCGGTGCGGGTGGGGGATCCAAAATGTGGCAACCGGTCCGCAATATTTATTTTGAAATCGTGGTCCAAAAACACACCAAAGCACCACAGAAACATGCGAAAATAGCTATTTTAAAACTGCCTGAATTTTTACAGTAGCAGCAGTGGGTTTTTCTTGCAACAAAACGTCTCCATTTATTTTATTTTATTTTATTTTTATTTTTATTTTTTTACTCCTGGCCATGGGAGTGGACCATGCAAATTTTTGGAGCCATCCCACCAATTGCATGGCCACTTGACCAGGTTTTGACCGAGACTTCTGGGGTGTGCCAGTCGGGAATAAAAAGTCCACTAACCCTAGCCCGAACCCGAACCCGAACCCTAAACCTAACCCATACGCCAGTACACTGTCCTTCTTAGTGGGTCAGAGAGGCACCCAGAGGTGCACCCCACTAACTCACCCTAACCTTACCCGTAACCCTAAGCCTAGCCCTTGCGCTAACCCTAACCCTAAGCCAGATCTGTGTACTCACATTGCACTATACACAAGTACACTTCCCTTCTTAGTGAGCCGTAGGGCACCCATAGGGGTCCTCTCTCACTTCGCTCCCCAGCACAAGTGCACTGTATGCCAGTATGCTGTCCTTCTTAGTGAGTCAGAGTAGAGGCACCCAAAAGAGGTGCCTCTGCCTGCCACTGCAACTTGGTATGCATATCCAATTGGCTATGCGTACCCTTTTGTAGCGGGCCAGAAGACTCACCCACCCCAGAGAGGTGCCTCCAGGAGCCCGCTTTCCCTTCATAGTGGGCCAGAGGAGGCACCCACCCCAGAGAGGTGCCTCCAGGAGCCCGCTACCCCCCCAAACCAGTACTAACGACAGACGAAAAAACGACAAACAAAATGACAAATTTTTGAGAAATTTCGCGAAGAACAGAAACGAGCCGAAATGGGCCGGCTCCGACACGCGACAACTCGAAACGTCATTTTTCCTGGTCTTGCCCATCTCTAATCGTGATGTCTGGAGTATTGTGGATAAGGTTTCTGTTGCATTGGTTTCTGAAATCCCAGAGCACCTTGATGACTTCATTTTCAG
>JAHTLZ010000204.1:96799419-96820270 GCA_023846285.1 Phrynocephalus versicolor | reverse complement strand
TAATAATAATAATAATAATAATAATAATAATAATAATAATAATAATAATAATAATAATAATAATAATAATAATAATAATAAAGGGAAAGTTGTTTGGAATTTTCCTTTGACTTTGTAAGCTACCCACACACAATCCTTCCCCTACTCATCAAACAACTTTTCAGCCGTTTTGAAATCAAAGGAATTGCATCTTCCTGGCTCCTCAGCAACACCCCCCCACTCCCTACAGCAGCATAAGTGGGATGCCAGCCTATAGCACCCACAGTGGGGGTGCGGCTCTCTCCTGCTTCATTCTCCAGTAGCTGCCTGAGCGTTCTTTGGGTGTTTTCTCTTTTTTTCTTTTTTTCTGCTCCGCTTTCCTCCCCCCCCCCCCAAATCCTCACGAATCCTGATCCCCGACGGCGAGGGACTCCGGTCCACCTCTTCGCTGGCGCCGAGCACCTGGCAGCCTGCCAGCTGAAGTGTGTGGAAATGACACCGCCAGGGCGGCAGAGATTTTCCTTAATTTCTCTCTTTCCCGAACGCAGACAGGCTGACATTGGCTGGAAAGTGGAGCAGCTCGTCAGGGACAATCAATGAGAATCGATCGAGCTGCTCAGACGAGCTGCTCAGGGCTGGGAAAATAACACAGCAGCACCAGCACGCAGTCACACGCACGGGCACACACACACACACGCTCACGCTCAGGCACGGAGAGCGAGAGAGATTTTAATCTAATCTCCTACTATTTCAGTCTTTTCCCATATCCTTCCCTCCTCTGCTTTTTGGCTTCTTGGAAATAACGTTTCAGCCTCCCCCCCCCCTTCCAACCCTCCCAACGCGGCTGGCCACGGCGTAAACTTTGGAGAGCGGAGGAGGAGGAGGAGGAGGCGGCGGCGGCGCGGGGGAGCCTCGCTCTCTGGATGTCGACTTTCTCCCGACAGAAACGCGATAGGCGCCAAGTGCTGGTGGTGGTGGTGGTGGTGGGGAACCAAACTGGACTTCGCGATCCAGGGGCTCGTTCACACATGCACGGTGCCCCTTTTCCCCCCCAACTCCCCGCCCCCACCCCAAAAAGGGGTGTGATCTTCCTTCCTAGCTGACGGAAATTGACCGCCTCCCTTGCGTTGGCGTATATACTGTATATACAGTGGTACCTTGTATAAAGGAATTAATTAGTTCCAAATGAAATTATGTTAAGCAAATTTTCCTTTATACAAATTCCCATAGGAATGCATTGAAAACGGAGTAATCCCATTTTTATGTTGTACAGATTCTCCCCATAGGCAAATTTCCCCTATCCCCGGAATTTTTATGTTATACAAATTTTATGTTATACAAGCTGTTTGTTATACAAGGGTCCACTGTATATATGTTTCTCAAAAGGTTGCGCCTTCCCAAGGCGCTGAGAACTCCGGGTCAGGCGGTTCTCACGGGATGCTCTGGGAATCGGTGCCCCCCGGAACGCGCGAACCCGTCCAGACGTCGCGGCGCAAAACAAAAATTGTCTGCAAAGAACTCCAGAAGGTGTCAGGAGGGGTTGCGTGCAAGGGGGGGGGAGGGATGCGTTTAGACAGGCTGGCTGGCTGCGGTCTCTCCCAGTTCTGGCGAGACCTGGGGCGGGGAATGGGGGCGGGGTGGGGGGGTCAGCGGCGCGGAGCTCCCTCCGCTGGAGAACGAGGTCACCGGCAAGGAAAGCAAGGAGACTGGCTGGGAGGCTCCGGCTCGCTCGTGAAAGCGGCCAGGCCGACACGGCGGCACAAGCGGGCATGGAGGGGGGGGGGGCGGGAAGCTGGAGCCCGGCCGCGTCTCCTCGGGAAGAAGTGGCGGGGCTTTGAAAAGAACTGGCTTCCCTTTCCCAGCTGGGGCGATTAGGCTGCAAACGGGGAAGGCGGGGGTGTATGTGGAGGAAAGAGCGGCTCTCTTTGCACCGCATAGACGGGGCGGCTCTCCTTGGAGCCACGCTTGGCCACCTTCTCTCCACCGACGGCGCCAGCGCGGGGATTGGGGGGGGGGGGAGTGGCAGGGCGGATAGGACTTCGAAGGGGCGTCCAGCTATGGGTCTTCGGAGTCACGAAGCAGTGGGGCAGCCAGTGAACTCGAGGAGGGGGGTTAGTTCCGTCGGAGCTTAACTTCCGACCCCCCGTCTAAACCCACCGAGGGAGACCACGGCGTGGTCGCCTCTCCTCAAGACCAGGGATGCAGACCCGCATCCGAAATAGGGAAGCCGGTCCAGTTGAACTTCGTGGAGTTGGACAGCTGAGTAAAAACAGAAAGACGGAGCCAGGCTTTTATGGACGGCTTAAAATAAACGAGGAGCGCGCTTTCGAGCCCCGCGGGTCTCTTTCCTCCGCCTGGCCCGCCTGGCCGGGCGGGGGTGGAATGGAAAAACTCCAGCAGCTGCCCCGGCTGGTGCGGCCGTTCCGGATTTTTTTTATCTCAGAGCCTGCGGGCACGAAAGGTCCGATTGAACTGGGTCAGGAAGATCAGGTTTCACCTCGAGGGAGGGAGCGGGGAGGGGGCGACGAGTCCTGTGGGACTCGAGAACTCGACTGTTTTTATGGTGGAGAGTGGTCCAGTACAAGTCTCGCTACCCCTGGATTTGGTTTCACGCAAGGATCTGGAGTTTTTATTTTATTTTATTTGTGTGTGTGAGATTGCTGAGTAAATATCCTGCACGACCTCTTTCCAGAGAGCCTGTCTTGAGATGGTCGTGAAGCGTCGGGATTTCCCCCCCCCCCTCCGAGGCGGGGAGTGTTTTATATCTGCCTGCAGCCCAGGCAGCGCCTGCCCCGTCCTTCAAAGGAAAGGCGATTCGCGTTGCGTCGGCGGGGCGGCAGCGGCATAGAAGAGGCCGAGCTGCGGGCGGGGGGGCGGGTGGAGGCGGTGACCTGAGCCGAGGCGCGCCACCGCTGCCGCCGAAGGATCCGCGCATTAAATTTCGAGGCGCGGCTGCTGCAGTCCCGCTGGGGACGCGCTGTCGGGCGCCTTGCGAGGCCCGTTGATTGACACTTGCGCGTTGGCTGTTGTGTCGGGACCGGAAGCCCTTCGCTTGCTTTATTAGTGGGGCTCGGCCATAATCCTTGCCTGATTGCTCCTTAATTCAGCGGCTGCTTGCAGGATGCTTTGCCGCCGGCACTGGCCAGCCTCGAGTTGTGTTGTTGTTTTCCTCCGTTTCTGATTAGGAAGGATAAAAGGAGAGGGGAAAGGCGCCTTCGCGTTGGTTTGGCCCTGTGTCGCAGGCTGGCGGCAAGCAGATGTGAAAATCATTTCCAAAGGGCAGGCGATGAAATTCTACCTTGGCCAAAGCATTTTCTCCTGATGCCCAAACGACCGATCACCATATTCACCGCCTATCATGAATCTAACTTTTAAAAAGAAAAGAAAAAGGGTACAAGGAGAATAAGCGTGCCTAAAGTTATCTGGATTAACTCCCTTAAAAAAACACGAACACACAGATACACACTTCTGCCTCCGGCAAGCTGCTGGAACAGCACAAACGGGTCCAAAAAAACTACCGTTTGTTCTCTCCTCCAAAGAGCAGGTGGTAAAATCGTTATTTTTTTTACAGTATTTACAATGAAAAATGGCTCTGGGAGGCCGTGGTTTAGAGTTAATGGGTGGGAGGGGGTGGACAAGGGGCAGTTTAATCGTCTCCCAAGCGGCAGTGTTTTTTTTTTTTTTTTTTTTTTTTTGCTCAACACCCTGCACATTCTCCCCAGTTCATTTCCTTTCACAAGGTTACAGGTGCATGTTTACTCTCCCAAGCAAGGAAAAAGCAGAGGGGCTGGCGTGGGGGTGGGGATGGAGAGAGAGGATTAAAATTTAAAAAAAAAAAAATGCCAGCAGGAGAAGGTGAAACAACACCGCGAAGATGATATTCGTTAGAACTGTCGCTTGTTGGGTACTTTTTGTTTGTTGTGGGAGAGGGGGGAAAAGACCGAGCAAGGTGTGGTGTAGGTGTTATATTTTAACTCCCAAGACTTCTGGAGGAACTCATCATCCTCAGCATAAACCCTGTTGTATATCTGGTGCACTTTTCCAGCAAACCAGCAGGGACTTCTAATTCTTTGGTGGCATTCAAATTTCAGTTTCCTAGCACTCCCAACTGCAAACGAAACAGGAGACCGAAAGGGCATGTTCCCTGTGCTTTGCAGTTATGGGTCAGAGTGCCTTTGACCTTCCTGGCGGTAAAACAACTCACCCTCCTCTCTCATGCCCACAGTTTTTGCTCTGTTGTTTGAAAGTTTACTTGGCTTAGGTTATTTTTAATTTCTGTGCAGGGTGAGGATTCCTTGCTGGGCTAAGAGTTCTTATTTATGTATGATCTTTCTAGCTCATCTTTCCACAGAAAAGTCCAGGAACCATCAAGTAAAAACAATATAAATCAAGTAATAAAAACATGTACAACTGTTTAAAAAAACAGAAAGAAAGGAACAGAGGCAAATTAAAGGCACTATTTCAAGCAATAACACTTTCAGCAAGGTATGTTCCCCAAAGAAGACTTCCCAACCAATGGTAATACTTCAGAAGATGTTGGGATACACAAGAGGGCTTCCTCTGTTGCTCTTAATCGGCAAGTAGACATATGATTCCCATGGTGAAGAGCTGCAAATATAACCTGTACTTTGAAGTGGGTGTCAAAACTACTGGAAACCAGCATATTTGTTATACGCACAGCAGTATAGAGGAGCAAAGTCTCAAGAGTCTCTTGAAGCCCAATACTTTCTGAGTAGCAAAAAAGCAAAGCAAAGTGTTCTGCTTATATACTGCCCCATACCACTTCAAATAGTCTCTGGGCGGTTTACAGTTAAATTACAGCATGCGGGCTACACATTGTCCCCGCAGCAAGCTGAGTACTCATTTTACCAACCTCGGAAGGATGGAAGGCTGAGTCAACCATCAGCCGGCTACCTGGGATTGAACTCCCAGGTCATGAGCAGTTTTACCTGCAGTACAGGCATTTAACCACTGTGCCATGGGATTCCAGTGATGGCCTGGGACATCATCCAGAATATCAGGGTGATCTAACCTTGAACTGGCATTTAAGAGAAAGCAGCTCTGGGAAAGGTCTGCACCAGGTGGAAAGAAAACTTGCTAAAACTCATTTGTTTTTAATATTGTTTGGATCCAGCCGGCTTGTTATTTTCAACTCTTGGTGGGGTGTTATGCAGAGTGTCATGGGGCGCACCCCCATGTGTAAATACAGTACACCACTGTGCTGCTGTACATATGCCCGGTTAACATCTGGCTGCTCTTTTATAGATCAGTTGACGTCTCTAGGCACGTGTCTGATGCAGCCTGACATCAGAGTGCGTTGCAGCATTTCAAATGTTACTCAGGCCTGACCTAGACTGCAGTGGCGTAGCTAGGGTTTTCAGTGCCTGGGGACAAAGTCATTTTTTGTGCCTCCTGTTAAGTGCCAGGCTCACATCAACAGCCTTCTTCTAGGCCAGCTTGAGCCAGTGTACAGTGGACCCTCATAACAAAAGGTTTGTATAAATTTGCTTAATAGAATCACCTACGGGGCGAATCCGTACAACATAAAAATGGTCGCGATTAGGGATTACTCTGTTTTCAATGCATTCCTATGGGAAATTTGTATAAAGGAAAATTTGCTTAACATAATTTCATTTGGAACGAATTAATTACTTTATACAAGGTACCATTGTATTTTAAATGAGGGCCTGTGCAAAAGGCAGATTATTGAAATAAAGAATGGATCCTGTTGATTGCATGGGATTTTTGCATGGGATCCTTCCCAAATCACCATCAAATCATACATCTCATTAATGCCCCAAAATGGCACATTAATAATCATGGGTCCTCCAGCGCATGGCTGTGAAAACATGGATCCACGGCATGGATCCTCCTGATTTCATCTGATTTGACATCATGGGTCCCATCTGTGCCCAGAGATTGCACACAAAAAAATCATGGGTCCATCAGCACATGGGTCCATAGTGGCAAAAAAACATGGATCTGCAGCATGGATCCTCATGGATCTGCCTGATTTTATATGGGATCATCCACAAACCACTCTCCTATCATAGGCCCCATCTCTGCCGACAGATTGCACACCAAAAATCACAGGTCTGTCGGCGCATGGCTCCACAGTAGTGCAAAAACTTGGATCCAAGGGACAAATCCACACAGATATAACTGATTTTTATTCAGGATCGTTTCCAAACCACTCTCCCATCGTAGGTCCCATCTCTGCCCACAGACTGAATGCCAGGGAATCATGGGTTCCTCAGCACATGGATCCACAGTGGCACACAAAAATATGGATCCAAGGCACAGATCCACCCAGCTTTATATTTATCATCAAGTGCTGTGTTATAGAAACAATCACAGACATTATTTTGACAATTCTACTAGCACCAGCTTCATAACCCTTCTGCAAGCATCACAGAATCCCAGAGTATCTGAGAGGTAGATCACTGCTACAACATGGCTATATTTAATGCTTTTGTTCCACTGCAGAGCCATGTGCTGATGGACTCCTAATATTGGGTGTCTAATCTCTGTGTAAGGATGGGTTCTAGGTTGTGACATTGGTTTTGAGTTGTTCCTGGGTAAAAATTAGATCAATGTGGATCCATGTCTTGGATCCATGTTTTTGCGCTACTGCAGAGTCATGTGCTGATGGACCCATAATTTGTGTATGCAATCTGTGGACAGAGATAGGTTATAAATGTAAAAATCATGAAATCAGATGGATCCGTGCAATGAATACATGTTTTTGTGCCACTGTGGAGCCATGCGCTGGAGGACGCATAATTAAGATTGTGCAATATTTGGACATGAGATGTGTGATTTGATGGAGATTTGGGAAGGATCCCATGCAAAAATCATATGAAATCAAGAGGATCCATCAAGATCTGCCTTTTACTTTCTTCTAAGATGGACGACCGACTAATTACCCACTGGGTAATTATCCCTCCTGAGGAGAAGCTATAGATCTTTAAATCTATAAATTTTCCCATTCACCACCATTGTTAGCAGTCTCGCAAAGGTACTCACAGTTTGTTTCTTTCCCTTGCCTTTTCACTGATGTCTTTTTGTAAAGAGAAAAAAACAGGCTGCAAAGTTTGGTTTCTTCCCATGGTAAAGTTCTTGTGGTCATATAACATCAATTTGATGCCCCCAGATCACTGCAAGGGGGTGCTGGTGCCCCTGTTGCCCCCCTACAGCTACGCCACTGCTGGAGTGCTTAGACATACAGTGTAGAGCACTCAGCAGCATAAGCCTGGCTTAGAAAAACTGGCCACAGCCAACACCAGAGCTAAGCCTACCCTTCTCACTCTCCCAATACCACTTTATTTAAAATGATACACTGCTTGCTATATTTGCCTGTTATTTTAATGTAGGGTGTTTTTTTTTACAAAAAAATTAAAATGTACTCCAAGCTAATGCCTTTCTTACAATACTATCTTGCCTTTTCATAAAAAAATTCTCTAATAATTCTGCTAAGGAGACATTCTTCCACTCCTGAATCCAGCATCAGTGTGTGTCTTTTGGGGTACTCTGTGTGTGTGTGTGTGTGTGCGTGCGTGCGTGTGCGTGCGTGTTTTGAAGTGCTGAACTGGTTTATTCCTGACAGCAAACTTCTTCCCACCCCTCTGAACTCCCTGTCCATCATCTTGAGTACAGAGTTAAGCTGCAATAGCACTGGCAGCGGCAGCAAGCCTTGGCTTAGTGTGACTGTCACAGTATGGTGAAGGTTGCTTCCATTTCACCCAAGGCGTGATGACATACTGTCAAGACCGCCCACAGAAATTCTGTGGCCCAGGATTCATGCCTGAGATAGGTCCTTCGTCTTCCCCCATAATTAATTCCCATGAATTATGTATGCCGCATCACCAAGCTGGAACTGTGATATGGTCTAACTCGTTCCTCAGTATGACATCATTCCCAATACGGAGCTCAGTGCTGCACAGAACATCAGGCTTGATGCATCCAATGCAGTGGCCTAATATTTCAAGGGATGCCACCTCCTCTCTCGTTGCACACAATATGGGATGCATATTTTACTGGCAAGAATGCAGATTGCAGAATCCAGTGTCTTTCCTTAAGCTCTTGCAGGGGGTGCAGAATGGTATTGTTGGCTCCCACTTCTTTTGTCGGAAAGTTATTTCCAAGCCCTCACATTGCCCGTCAGTCTCACAAATATGTTCTCTGCCCTCCTAGTCCATCTGTTATGGTTGTGAGTGCTATATGGGCTGAGCTTCAGTGAATGCTGTAGGGACCTCTTGACTACTACCGGTGATTGCTACTGCTTGCTGCTTGTAAAAAAAAAAAAATCACTGCTTTTCCTCTGGTCTGCATGTGCTAAGACTTAGAAACAATAAATAAATAAATCTGATTTTCTTGTCTCTTCAAAAGCCTTCCATTATTATCTGAAATTCTGGACTAAAAGCCTCAGAAAGGCTACTCCTTCCTCCAAACATCACCTGCTACTTGGTGAACTTTTTCTCATGTCTTAAAACATTATCTTCTACGCTCTATTTCAGTAGTGTGGTGGGGGTTTTTTTAAGGGAAAGAGACAAAGACCAGGATTCTGTCGTGCTGCTTTTACCCAAGAGACATGCATTCCTGGGGCTAAATCCCATTGTTAGTCCCAGTAAGAGAAGGCCCAATGAATCAGTGGGAAACATAAGAGTTTTGATTAATGAAGTCACAATCATATTTATTTATCTATATATTTGATATTTATACCACCCATCTGGTTACAATGGGTACTTTGGACAGTTCACAACAGAGGATAAGCAATAATCGGCATCAACAAAGCAAATAAATAACATCAAATAATTAAAAACATTTACTAAACATTATTAATTACTTATCAACTTTACCAATTTAAAAATAAGTTGGTGAGGCAATTCTAGTTGGAACTAACAGTTGGATTTAGCTAATGCATTACAAGACTTTTAAAAATTACTAGTATTCCTTGTCTTATTTCTCATTTATTTTAATAATATCTATGTGCTGATGTTCCATGCTAAAAAAGGGACCCATGAAATATTTTAAACACAGTAATTAAAAAGTTCAGTAACAGCTGCAGACACAAAGGTGTTCTGATAGATCACACCTACAAAATCCATTGACTGCGGGCAACTGGTAGCCCACAGGTCCCTACCAGCCTCCCGACACGCTGCCGTCTTGCTTGCCTTTCCCGTATGCCGCAATGGCAGTGGCGGTGGGGCCTCCTGGCAGCCTCACTCGCCCTTCCCGTCCACGGTGGCAGGGGCGGCAGTGGCAGGGCCTCCCAGCAGTCTCGCTCGCCCTTCCTGTTGATGGCAATAAAAATAAAATAAAATAATTTATTTTTTTGTCCACCTGGATGTTTGGTCCAGATTTTACCCTTCCTACCCTCCGCTGCCGCCACGCCACACCGCTCACTCGGCTCCTACTCCTACACACAGAAGTACCAGCAAAGTGTGTGTATGTGTGTGGGTGCACGCGCACGCACGCACGCACGCACGTGTGTCTGAAATTAGCCCGCGGGGACGTGCATCGCTTCAGGAAGTGGACCGTGGGAACGTCCGGCGGCTGGAAGTAGCCCGTGGACTCTTCAAAGTTGAAGAGCCTTGTGAGAGGTCATTTGCCAAATGCCATCCAAAATGTATTTCACATCTGCTTTTCGTCTGGAAAGGCAAAACCATGGCAGAGTGTTTCCTAATAAAAATGTGAGCAAGTAAACTGAAATGCAAAGGTATATGGTAGAGTGTTTGCAATGACCAGCTTGCTCTCTTGACAAAACTCTATTAGCCTTTGCCCTGCTTCGTTTGGAACTCCAAGGCCAAACTTGCCAGTTATTCCGTTTATCACTTGACTCCCCTACTTTAGCATTCCAATCCCCTATGATGAGAAGAACATCTTTCTTTGGTGTTAGACTATGAGGGCTACTCCATTTCTTCTATGGGATTCTTGCCCACAGTAGTAGATGCACTCATCTTAGCAACAATTTATTAAAAGAAAAACAACAAACAACTGAAGGAGATTTTTTTAAAAAAAGGTTTTGGATAAAGTCATAGCCCTGGAGAGTAGATAGTATCTTTCATCTTTCTTCATCTCTTGCTATAAAACCTCAGCTCTCTAAATTTTCCTCTGCCAACTCAGGCCCCCTCTTTCAGCTTTAGATTTTTATTTCTCCTCTCCTCCCCATAGCACAGTTCAAGCTGAGATTGTTCTGAAGTCAACTTCAACAGCTGCATTTTATTCCTGTGTTTCAGGAAGCGAAGCTGTTAGGAAACGCAATGTTGGGAACAGTCAACAAGAGACTTGGCCAGGTTCAGAAGCTGCACAGCTTGCCTGCCTCTGCGTGCCTCACCCCAACTCTTATTTACCTCAACTCTCTGTTGTGGTCCTCCTGGTTCCACCTATAGAAACCCATCTGTAAGGCACAAAAAGTCTTCTGATGCAGGCCTTTTCTCTCTCTCTCTTTCTCAATAGCTGCTGCTCATTATTAGGTGGAGTGCCTTTTAAAACACAAGAATAGCAGAGTGTTGGTTTTTCAACATTGGCCAACTCTCTGTGTGACCTGCCAGCCTTGTTCTGCAGGTTCCCTTGAGGGTTCTGGTGGCTTAGGACAGAGTGGAGGATGATTTTATTATTGCTTATATGGTTGGCTTATGCAGAGAGCATCCACCCTTTCCTCTTTTGAAGTTTTGACTAAACAGTTTGGAATTAATGGTAAAAGGGACCTTGGCGCTGAATGATTGCACCAACTTGACTAATAGGAGGGAACATGGGAAAGTAGGAAATACGGCACCCAGGGACCCCAAGAGACTGGAAACTACTGCTACTGAGAGGGCAATATACTGGGCAAATCAAATAGCAGGACTCTAGTGCCGAAATTTAACCAAGAAACTAGGTCCTCGGTAAAAACAAAACACTTGAAAATTCTGCTCAGTGAAGCCTTTTCGTGAGTTTGTCACTGATCGTTACCTTGCTCCAGAACCTTTGAAGCAGTTTTTCTCCACTGCTTCCCCTGCCTTCTCAGCTCAGCATAGGATGGCTTCTGCCAGTGGAATAAATTGTTTTATAGACCGGGGTTAGGCCAAGAGAGGCCTTCTGCTAATGGAAACAGGAGGCTGCATGTGAGAATGGGCGTGTGTTTTCCCCCAGAGGCAGGAAACGTACTCCAAAGTCAACCCCAGCTCAAGCAGGAAAGAGTGAATGGGTACATCCCATGTTTCAGAAATCATTGACTTCAGCTCAGGGGAGGAGAAGTGGGGGAGAAGAAAGATTTGTCCCAGAAGCATCTCTGCTTCATCTGCATCAGCCGAAAGGGAGCAGCAGAAGCAAAAACCATGGGGGTGCCCAGCTGCATCTACAACTCTGTTAAGAAGATGCAGAGGAGAGGAAGAGGTGAATGGCAAGGTACTTGGAAGAGGTCTTTTCCCATCTTTTTTTTGGGGGGGGGGAATGAAGAGAAGAGAATTGCCTAAGAAACAAGTTTCCTCTATCACAGAAACTGAATGTTTAAATTGGAGGGCTGGGCTTTCGTCATCACTCTTAGCAAACATGGAAATTCAGTGCTGCAATTCGAGGTGCAAGCACATGGCGTGTAGAAATGGACCTGTACGCATTTGCAGGCAATTGACTCTCTGTCTCTAGAAGGAATAAAACAAGTGATAGTCACTCTGTTCACATGTTATTAGTGTATACACAAGAATGTAAGCAGCGAGTGAGAAAACTGACATTTGCAGCACATGCATCAAGGAGAAAGAACTAACTCAATTGTCCACATGAGCAGAGACTCAGTGGCACGACTGGTTGTGATGCCACCACAGAACGTAGAATGTGCCTACTACTAATCTTGGTTTTCGGGTGATTTATTTGTCTGTAGCATTTCTGCCTTCCCAACAACTTCAAGGTGGTTCACAATTAAAAGATTAAAACAGGTAAACAACAACATAATGATATAGGGTGTTGTAAGAAAAACAGACAGAACAGTGAGGCCACTGAGCTTAAAAGGGGGGCTAAAACCCATCTAGAACCATAAAATAAGACAGCAGAAAGAAAATTAAATCAACCTTTGTACTGTATAAGCAATTAAAGGCAGGGAAGCATAAAGCATGCTTTTTAAAAAGCATTTATGTACAAACCTGCAACCAAACTTCACAATAAGCTACCATAATATTTCAGAATAGTTGTGACAGCTTTTAAACTTAGACTCTAACAAAAGAGCCTAAGGGTTTATTCAGATGGAGCATTTATTCCTACAAAGTACTTGCTTTAGAGCTAATCACTTCAGCATTGTCCCCCCCAATCCCCCCCCCGCCATCCAGATAATACTTGGTTTGATCTGATAGCTTCAATGCTTTTTTGGGTTTTGCATTCCTCTTGAAAACATTATCTTGTTCTGAATTTTCTTCTGTGGATCAGAGAATAGCACTATGGTGCTTTCTCTTCATGTCCATTTATGTGCCATAGGCTCCCAGCTAATTAGCACAGCAATAGTTGTGAATTTTTTTTAAAAAAAATTAAAAACACCAGAAACAAAGCTACATCAAGGATATAGACTCCTCAGAAGGATTATTTTTTTTTTATCCAGGGATTTTGAGGGGAGGCTTTTTTCAATGAACTTGCTAAAACCAGTGCAGCATGGATGGCAATACTGCTCTGCCACCAAACATTTGGGTCAAGCTTTTTGCCCTGTCCAGGTGGTAAAATATGACAAGGACAGGCTTCAGGCACACATGGTTGAGAGAGGGAGTTTCACATGTTAGAACAGCCATTTGTCAGGCCTCAAGGACAGCAGCAACACCTAGAGAAGATTTCAATGAGAAGTCCTTCCAGGAGAGAAAGACAAATTCCTCCCCTTTCCCCCCTGAAGCTTCATGACGACACAACTCCTTTCTTCCCTCAGTCTGTCTTGTGCAATATGGACATGAGGGGTTGGCTGGATAACTTGGTGGTTTAGGTCTCTGGCTGCAGAGCCAAAGGCTGAGAGTTCAATTCCTCACTGTGCCTCCTGCCAGCCTGTTTGGCCTGGGGCAAGCTGCACAGTCCCAGGCCACACCCAGAGGAAGGGACTGGTAAGCCACTTCTGAGTAGAGATGGGCACGACTTGAAATTTTTTTTTCTGAGTTGTCGTTAGTCGGGCCGGTTCCGTTTCGGCTCGTTTCCGTTTTTCGCGAAAAATCGCAAAAATTAGTCAGTTCGTTTTTTCGTTTTTTCGTTTTCGTTAGTACTGGTTTTTTGGGGGGGGTAGCGGGCTCCTGGATGCACCTCTGTGGGGTGGGTGCCTCCTCTGGCCCGCTAGGAAGGGAAAGCAGGCTCCTGGAGGCACCCGTGGGTGCCTCCTATCCTCACCCACTAGGAAGGGGAAGCAGCAGGCTCCAAGAGACCCCTCAACATGGGGGTCTCCCCTCCTCACCTGCTGCTGCAAAATGGCATGCATAGCCATATGGATATGCATACCAGTTGCAGACAGTCAGACCAGTCCACTGGTACGACCCTCCGTCAAGGACTGGGTCGCACCTGCCATGTCCCACAAAGAAGGGAATCGTACTTGCGTGTAGTGCAATGCAAGTAGATCTGGCTTAGGGTTAAGGTGGGTTAGTGCAAGGGCTAGGGTTAGGCTAGTGACGGGTAAGGTTACGGTGGGCTAGTGGGTTGCACCTCTGGGTGCCTCTCTGACCCACTAAGAAGACAGTCTGTGACGTATGGGTAAGGAGTCAAGGATTAGGGTTAGGGTTAGGGGGCTAGGGCAGGTTTTAGGGGGCTTTTTGGCACATCCCAGAAGTCTCCATGGCCAAGTGGCCATGCGATTGGTGGGATGGCTCCAAAAATTTGCATGGTCATCCACTCCCACATCATGGCTGGTCACTCGGCCAGCCCATCATTGCGCAGGTGTAAATAAAATAAAATAAAATAAAATCAATGGAGGACAGAGGAGGAGAGGAGAGACATTTTGTTGCAAGAAAAAACCCACTGCTACTGTGAAAAATCTGGCAGTTTATAAATTTCCGCGTGTTTCTGTTGTGCTTGTGTGTTTTTGGACCACGATTTCAAAAACAATATTGCGTTCGCCGCCCCATTTTGGATCCCCCGCCCGCACCGCATGGCATGGCGACTCGAGTCCGGCTGCCCAGGATGGGGGGGAGGCGGGACCCCCCCTCCAGAAACAATCCCTCCGGTAGGTGCCCTGCACCCTTAGTCAAGCAGGCATTTTTCCGCCTGCTTTTTGGCCTGGGAATGGGTGGGGGGGAGACCCGGTAGAGTTTAAAAGTTTTTTCCTGTGCCGCCCGTGCCGCTTGCTTGCGCTTTGGCGGCCGGCGGCGAGACTGGGCTTTTTGCTGGCTGCGAGCCTGCAGCGAGTCCCACCAGACCAGAGCAGCCCAGGACGGAGGGGGGGAGGCCGGGACCCCCCCTCCAGAAACAAACCATCCCTCCGGTAGGTGCCCTGAGGCACGGCAGGCATTTTTCCGCCTGCTTTTTGGCCGGGAACCGGGTTTTTTTTAACTTTTAAAAACTTTTTTTCTGTGCCGCGTGGCATCGCGCGATGCAAGTAACGAGCACGACAAATCAGACCAAAATTGTTCGTTCGTCGGTTCGAGCTCGAATTCTGGCAGAGTAATTCCCGTTACCGTTTCCGTAGAGTAACGGAACCGAGTAACGGAAACGGAAACGGGAATACCGCTAAGTCGTGCCCATCTCTACTTCTGAGTACTCGGAAAACCCTGAAAGGGAGCCAACACCCAGAACTTATTTGTCTACATGCAAATGCAAATAGGTATGAGGACAAACTAATGTGGCCTATTGTGCCAGGGCAATATTTGAAAGAATGGGTTGGATATGGGAGGGGGGAATTGAATGCCCTATTCAGAGGCATGTTCTTGACTACATTTGATGCGTAATTGGCACAAGCAGAGAAAAAGTTGTAGTTACATTTTATACCTCATATTAATAACTTGAAATATAATTATTCTAGACTCTAGAGAAAGGACTCTAGAGAAAGGGATGCTGATGCATGCTTTCATGTCCTTCTGCTGCTCTTGATACTGGCGACCATCCCACAAAGTGGATTGGGTTGATGGTAACTAAAGGCAGCCAGTGAAATGTGTAGATGAAGGGGAATTTGAACCAGTTCTAGTCCCAGTTCTTATCCCATAGAAAAATTACAAGGAGGGATAGTTATTTATTTATTTATTTATTTATTTATTTATTTATTTATTTATTTATTTCATTTTTATACCGCAGCCTTTTTCCACCAGGAACTCAGGGCGGTTTCCATAAAAAACAGTTAAAAACTACGGCCAACAACAAGAACAATAAAAAAGGTTAATAGTATCCGGCACCATTTGCACCTGTCAGCAACAAATGGCCAAAGGACAAGAACAAAGATGTATGTGGCACACTTCCTGGTGAGCCAGCATTGAGGGTGCAGGATACCCTGCCTCACACACTTTTCCGGTCCTGAACAAATGTTGGAGTGACCCCTTTCCTCAGTCTCTTCAACATATGTGCCCATGGTCCACTGGGTAGCCCAGGGTGGTCCCTGAAGCTAGCAACATTAGCCAAAAGGCAAAGGAAGGGCTGACCAGGAGGTATCTCTGGCCTGGCTGAGTGGTGTTCCTTCAACGGTCTTGGGGGTTGACAGGAGATGGTGGTGCCAACAGAGCCTTTTGTAATTCTTAATAGGAAAGGTAGAGCCTTTAATCTCTTTTGTCCTCCAGTTGTTCACACGCAGGCTCAGAGAGGAAGCCGACCATAATTTCTGACTGTCAGGCTTTTTCTGCTTGCATTTTCCCCCCTGGCCTCAAGCTCTCTAGAGATGGGGCTGCCAAGTTATTTTAATAGTAGGTAGTTGCATCTCTCTGTATCTGCTTGCACACCCCGGATGATAATTGCCTCCATTACCCGCATGCACGCTCTGATTTCTTATCTTCCAAGCGTCTTTCCCTTTCGCTCATCAGCACACCTGGCTCTCTCCGCCTGCCTGCCTTATTCACCACCACCACCCTCTCTCTCTCTCTCTGTCTCTGTCTCTCTCTGTCTCTGGCTCTCTCTCACACACACACACTGAAGCTGCTCTCGCCTCGTAGCCGCACAGCTTGTCGACATTCTCAGATTTTATTTTTATTTTCTCTCTCTCTCTCTCTCAACCAGCATGTTGACCCCGAGCACCTCTCTTGGCGAACTGCGCCATTCATCCTGCTTTTAACGTATTCCGTCTGCACCCTCCCTCCAGAATTCCTAAATCTGATAACCAGAGGGTGGGCTATTTTCCTCCCCCTTTTTGCTTTGAACAGAGAAGGGCTGACCTTTGCTGAGGGAACGAACGCTGCGCAGGAGGTGTGCGGGTCGGCAGGGATGAGAGAGAGAGAGAGAGAGAGACTGAGAGAGAAATGGATTCACTGAGAACCACGGTTGTTTTGCAGACCTGATGTCAAGCAGGAAGGCTGGCTGCAGTTAAACCAGGCCTCCTTTCTCTGCCTTCTTTGCCAAGTCCACCTTCTTCGTCTCACAACCTGGAAAACGCCAGGATTTGAGAGAGAGAGAGAGAGAGAGAGAGAGAGAGAGAGGCAAAACACACAAAAGAAATTCTCTGAATTATTTAGTAAGGATAGGATGGCTCTAACTGTTCACAGCCACCAGCTTCTCTGGTTCTCTTCTGGCAACTTCAGTCTGAAAGGGCAAGCAAGCACTATTTATCTTAGGAGGGGGCTTCAACTCAGCTCAGTGGCTGGGCAAAAAGATGGGAATTATTTTCTAAATGATTCTGGATGCCCCAGAGGCCAATCCTATCCAAACTGAGGTCATCTCTTCTTCCACTTAGGTATAAATGTGTGTGTGTGTGTGTGTGTGTGTGTGTGTGTGTGTACGGCTTTTTTTTAAATTAACCCATCCTGTTCTACATTTTAATACACGATAGTTCCCTAGCAAATAATCAGGTAAACAGTACAGCCACTATAACTTTCCTTTACTGTTTCAGAGAAAAACCCCAATTAATTCAGACTTGTTTAGTAATTGCTCATTCAAATGCTGAAATTTTCAGTTCTAATTTAAAACAGGGATTGTATTGTTAATTTAAAATGTAGAAGTTATCAGTTATAATATAAAATAATGATTGGCTTTTATGCCATCAATTCAGAAGCGATTTATAGGGACCTTAACAGGGCTTTCAAGGTAAGTGAGATATTTTAAGAGGTGGTTTTACCAGCCTTTCCCCAGTTAGCTTTCCAGGACTGAGCAGAGATTTGAACCCTCTTCTCCAGAGTTCAGGTCCATCACTCTATCCACTACACTATGCAGGAAAAGTAATTATTATATTATGTTCATTGTATCATATTGATGATCTCTTGTCTGTGTTTTGTAGCCAACATCATATTACAGATATGAACAGTTCTCATTGTGGTATCCTGAAACCATCTGAATGGGTTCTACAACAGAAGGTTGTTGCTGATACTGGGTCTTGAAATGTGTTCAGGTTGCACAAAGCTGTTTCCTCCAAGGTTGGATTACAATCCTGTCAGCACTCACCACTTGATTTTACTATTAGAAGAAACAGATGGGGAATCCCAGTAGGAATAAAATAAAATAAAAGCACCTCCCCACTCTAGGTTCTCTCTGGACTAAGCACAAATGTTTTCCAGTAATTCTGAATTATGCTTGTAGTTAAATACAACAGGGAGAGGAGAAGTTACAAATGCCAGGTGAGGGACTTTTAAAACTCTCTCTCCTTTTACATGTTTGTTCCCATCTTCTCTTTAACTTTGATGCTGCTGCATCACCAGAGCTGCCTGCAGAGAAGGCAGTTAAAAGAAACAATAGAAGCGTAGAAAGATGTTTCAAAAGAAGTAGGGGAAACCTGTTGTGGTAAGGCCCCCCCCCCCATCCTGCATACTGTTTAAGATATCAGATTACAATCCCAAAATTGGCACTAAAACAACCGCTTCCAATTTGCCTCCTGTGATTGCAGGTGGCAAACTGAAGCAGCCATTTTGATCCAACCCATAAATTGTGTGCTTGCTTGTTCTTCAAAGTGCTTCTTCCAATTTTAACATGTTCCATCTTTGTTGATGGCCAGACTTGGGATCTCCAAGTGGGATCTCTTAGGTTTGTATTTTATCCAAGGAGGCCACTTAACACATCATCAAAAGATTTGCATTGCCAAAAAAAGAAGACAAAAGAGGGCACCAATTTACATAAAAGCCATAGACTAATGGTTAGGTACATGTGCACAGTTAGACCCTTTTAAAATAATTTAGACTGAATTTGATTTCACCTCATCCACCTAGTGAGAAACGTAACCAGATTCCCTGTGTGACTGCTGAACCTGCTGCTTTTTATCTGAAGTGGTCTCCAGTTCAAATGTGGTTTAAAGATAAAAAAAAGTGTATGACCAGGAATCTTGACCTTGTCCATCTGAAACAAAGTAAAGTGTGCTGCTTATACACCACCCAATAGCACTTAAATCACTGTCTTGGCAGTTTACAATGGAATTATGTAGTCTACCCATTGCCCACCCCTGTTGAGCTTCAACCTTGGAAGGATAGAAGAAAGCTGAGGTAATCAGTCTTGAGCCAACTACCTGAGAACGCTGGTATCAAACTCATGTTGTGAGCGGAGTCATGATTTCAGTACTGCACTTTAACCACTGCATCACAAGGCTCAGTCGCTAATGTGGATAGGTGACTTCCGTGTCCCCCATTATCCACCTTTTGGTTCTTTTTCTTGGCCCTTCAAAGAGGGGAGACTTTCAAAATAGGACTGTTTTCTTGCAGTCCTTCAAATAGAAGATTGTCACTCACATGTGGTCAGTTGTCTGCTCACCCTACATTCATCTGACATAAGTTGCGCCTCCGCACTTTCATAATCATCTGAGATCTCAGATGCACTGAGTTGTTTGGTGAGGATGCTGCCTAGCACTCCGTGAGCTCTTATCTTGGTTCTTCCTTGGCTCTGGACTGGAGTTTGTTTTGCAGGCTGATGACATACTTCATATTGTGGAAACTCTTGCTTTCCTCTTGGTTCTGCCCAGTAATAAGGGACATGGCCTATGATTTCATACCATCCATATTCAGGGGCCTTGTGGTCTCTCTGCATCGCATCATTCTGCACAAAATGGCTGACCTAAAGGCAAACTCAGCCTTATTCAGCCATTCTTGAAATATTAACTGGTTGTAGGACCCTGAATACCACCCCTATCCACTTTGCCTCCGTATTTTAGAAAGGAATTGTCAAGAACAGTGACCCATCCCTTCTTACTGTAAATATTTCGGCAGGAGCAATGCAGGACTGACGCAAGAACTTTTGGGCCTCACCCTGACTCTGTTGGCCACTCAGAAGTATATTGGACCCAAAACCCTCAAGATGTCTGGCGCCTTGGATAGCACAAGTTCCCTGACAGTATGGAGGATTGTCATTGTGTTTCTCTGAATGTGCTTACAGTCTCTTTTAGGACCTTCCCGGCTCAGCACAGAAAGTCATGGATGGAGAGGAATACGGCTGGCATATGCAGGGTTGCAGCTCTTCCATGAATTAATTCCTGAAATACAGGCATCTGTAATTTATTGGGCTTGGGGCAATGATAATGTGTCTATCACCATCTGGCTAGCAGTTCTGTTCTCAGTTGTTCCATGATGCAGAATCTTGCTAGGATGGATGAGGGCTTGTATTACCTGCACCCACAAGAATTGCTCCTTTAGATAAACATTTCTTCTTTCAAGAACAAATTTCCCAGCAGCCCAAGAAGCTCTCTAGAGAAGTTTTTTTAGATGCACAGTGGGGTGGAGGATGGATTGTCCCCCATGCTTCCACTGGACAAAGTTGATTTATAATGTTTCTCTGCAGTCTTCTTTACCCCTCTCTGCAGTTTTTCTAGTGTCTTCTAGGGATGCTCTTTTTGTTTCAATCCACTGCTACTCTGCATCCTGTTCATGAATGTTCCTTCTTCTTGAAATTGTACTCCATGATGGCTATTGGAATATGACTGCCAAACGTTTCAGCTAAGAAAAATCTTTCTTCCTGCGCTTCCTTTCCTGATTCATGTGGTCATCTCGTCAGCTGTGATCATCTCTTGTTTTCAGTTTAGGCAGGCAATCAGATGCTTAAGAACGGTATGTATCTAGATACATACATTGATGCATCTAAATAACTGTTTATAGTTAGCCTTGATACTATTATCAATGTGTTTACCAAAACCTAGTTTGTGTTGCTAATTCTCTACTTGTGTTTCTTTTCAACAAGTGTGAGGAAGTTCTATTGTCTTCACCTTTTTTTGAAGGCAGCCTATAGTTTCCTCTGATCACTAATGGCTTCATTTGCACTGCTTGTTAGTCATGGTGGTGACCTTTTAGACTTTGTACTACCTTCCTTTGCTTGTTGCACAAGTTCTAGGTGAGGTGCTATTCTAGTGGTTTTAAGCATTTTGATAAAAAATATGAACTGCTTGTCTTTCCTTTTCACCCATTTCTTCTTTTTTAGAGACTTTTCCTCTTCTGGAGCCAAATATGACGGTTTTGGATGTCCCAGTCATATTCCCACTTACATAAATGTGAATTACTTTTGATAGCGCTGTGGTTACTGTTTCCAGCTTGCTCAGCCATACTCACATTTGACAGTACTTTCCCCACCAAAGGTTGGATTTCGGCTTGATTATTCTGACTCAGTGACATGGAGCATCTCGCTGTGAAGTTTGATTTCCAGCCGAATCTCCTGGGAGAAGGAGCCAACCTGTGTAGCCTTGAGCTAGCTGCACAGTACCAGAGCATCCCTAGAAGAAAGGAATAGTAAACCACTTCTGAGTACTCTTTGCATAGAAAAATTGGAAAACAGCTGGAATGGATCTGATGGCACACAAGTACTGTGTGTGTGTGTGTGTGTGTGTGTGTGTGTGTGTGTGTGTGTGTGT
>JAHTLZ010000204.1:96788354-96799409 GCA_023846285.1 Phrynocephalus versicolor | reverse complement strand
GAGAGAGAGAGAGAGAGAGAGAGAGAGAGAGAGAGAGAGTTGAGTCATTACAGTTGTGACCAACCCTTCATGACTCCATGTCCATGGAGTTTTCTTGGCAAGAATCCTGGAGTGGCTTGCCAGCTCCTACTCCAGGCGCCCACAGCGCCTGGTATTCCCTGGTCGTCTCCCATCCAAGTACTAACCAGGGCTGACCCTACTTAGCTTCCGAAATCTGGTGAGATCGGATGTGCTTAGGACAGGCTGAATAGATCAGTAATGGCTACCTGGCTCCAGAGCCAGAGGCTGTGAGTTTGATTCCTTACTGTATTTCCTGGAAGTAGAACAAATCTGTAGCTTTGAGAAAGCTGTACAGTCCCCACATGCCCCCAGAAGAATGGGGACGACTCAGAAGAAGGGAGTGGTAAACTTGATGACATATAGTTATTACTGTTACATTATTCTGACTCTGGGGGCATGCAGCAGCGCTATACAATGACGAAATGTCAGATCCAAACTGGAATTTCAAGGTTCCTTGGCCAATATGTTTTTCATCTTCCTGCTCTTCTTTTCCTATTAATGTTCTCTTGAATGATCAGTTGCAACAGTCTGTTACAGGTTGTTTCTCCTAGTTTCATAGATTCCTGTATGGAGTCAATCCACCACTTATTTGATATTTTACTTTTCCTGTTGCCTTCACCTTTTGCCAACATAATTGTCTTTTCTATCAGTCTTGCCTTCTCAAGTTGTGCCCAAAGGACAGTCAACTTGAATAGTTTTTGTTCCTGGGGGGAGTTTTGAATTGATTTGATCTGAAACCCATTTACTGTATTTTTAAGTAATGTTTTAATGTCCACATTTCCATACAATACAGTAAAATTATGAACACATAGCATCATACAATGTGCATATTGCATTTTATTGTTTTAAGGTTGTTTCTTCAGATTATCTTTATGATGAATGTCATTGTACTGTATGGCTGTAATCCCACTATTAATTTGACCAAATTCAAAACTGCTCAATACGCTCTACTTTCATTTATCTGCATTTCTTGGCCCACCTGCATTTTACTGATTGTTAAGAATGTAAAGAAAACTTGAGTTTTCTTGGAGAGGGTAGCCATGTTAGTCTTTTCAAGAATTCCAGGCAAAATCAAAGAAAAACAAAACAAAACAAAAGACACAAAACATGTGGCACCTTAAAGACTAGCTTTCATATTTTAATGTAACGTTTTGTGGACTACACGTCCACTTCTTCGGACATAAAGCAGCAGAATGAGGTATGCAATATAATATGTGATGGGATATACATTCCATACTAAATATTCATTGGCTGTCGTGTCTGTATTTGCATGTCAACCCAGTTGTAAGTACCTATAGAGGAGGGTTTTTTGTAAAGATGGTGGAGAGGAGGATTTGCCCAGGGTCTCATTTGTTGATATGATAGGTGTTGTTTTATGGCTCTGTGGTAAATTCCTCAAGTGACGAAAACCAGACATCAGATCAGAGCAGGGTGGTGGGGAGTTGGAAGAGAGTGGGGAGAGGATGGGATTTTTTTTACCTTAGAGTCCTGGTGGGAGATAAACTTCCCTGAAGTGGCAATATAATAGTACAGTGGACCCTTGTAAAAATTTGTACAACATAAAAAATTCCAGAGATAGGGGAAATTTGCTTAACACAAGCGCCTGGGATTACTTTGTTTTCAATGCATTCCTATGGGAAATTTGTATAAAGGAAAATTTGTTTAACATAATTTCATTTGGAATGAATTAAATCCTTTATACAAGGTACCACTGTATTACATTTGATAATGACTCAAGAAACCCTGATTTTCAGGCAAAATTCAAAGAAAAACAAAACAAAATAAAATAAAAGACACAAACATGTGGAACCTTAAAGACTAACTTTCATATTTTAATGTAACGTTTCATTCACATGTGAACTTCTTCAGACATATATAGCAGCAGAATGAGGTGTAAGATATAATATGAGCTGAGATATACATTTCATAGCAGATATTCATGGGCTGTAGATGATATGATAGGCTGTAGTAAATAGAGGTGGGGTATATAGTTGAGGGGAGGGAGGAGGAGGGTGGAGAAGAGGAGGGACGGTTAGTTAGTAGAACTGGCGAGAATCATTAAATGTTGAGTTAGAGCTGTATAATTTATGGTTTTATGGCTCACGCCAGCCGATGTTATCTTAAACTGTGAGTTTAATCCATTCTTGTGTATGTCCATCATGAATATGAATTTTATCTCAGCTGTTTCTCTTTGTTTTCTTGATTTGTAATGATTCTGTTCCAAAACGATGAACTTCAAATCCTTCAAGGAGTGTCCGGATAAACTGAAATGGTTTGGAACAGGTTTCTGTGTATCATGGTTCCTTATGTCAAGCTTGTGTCCACTGATGCGCTTTCTTAGGGATTGTCCTGTTTGTCCAATGTAGAGTGCAGATGGTCATTGTTGGCAAAAGATGGCATATATCACATTGGTTGGGGAGCAGATGAAATTGCCCTTGATACCCTTTGTGACATTGTTGGGTCCTGTGATTGTGCTGCCAGAATAGATGTATGGGCATCAGGGTTTGTGGCAAGGTTCAGTCCATGTTGCTGTTTCGTAATCTTGTGTGCATAAGTATTTGTTTAAGGTTGGGAGGTTGGCTGTGGGCAAGTACGGGTCTCCCACCAAGAGCTTTGGAGAGTGACGTGTTCCATAGGTGTCATATTTTACCAGGCACTGGCCGGGACAGGAGGTGCAACATGCGTGTGTCCACGCAAAGACAGAGACCCAAATATGCATGTGCATGCATGCACAAACACCTCCTTCCACTCCCACTACCAGCATCCAGCCGGGATCACCGCTCAGTCACTGTCTGACCGACTCCCCATCCCCACCCTGGCTCCCGCACATTGGCCGACCACCTACCTGCATCCATCCAGAGATGCTCTGCCATGAGCGAGCACCAGGTAAAATTTGACACCTGTGGTGGGGAAAGCCAGAGGCAGGGCCTCCTCCACACACACACACCCCAGCACATGAACTCTTCAGCGCAGATCAGGGCCTTCAGATTCCGCCAGGGCTGCTGGCCCACTGCTCCACCTCCGCGACATAAGCAGCTGCTGCTGGGATGGCGGGTCAGGGACTCACCTGCCCACCCCCTCTCCACCCCCTTGGCATGGGCCGCACCCTCTGGCCTGGCCATACATACCTGGGGGAGGTGCTTCCTGGAGCGACAGGAAGTTTGCCTTGTGTCACCGCCGCCACTGCCTGGGACATTTCTGGTAAAATAAATGCTCCGGGACGGCGGCCGGACAAAGGCCAAAAAAAACAGTATTGTCCCGCCCGAAATGGGACACTTGACAGGTCTGGTGTTTTTGTCAAGGATGGGCTGGAGATCATTTATGATGCATGTGAGTGGTCTCACTATAAGTGACAAGCACTTACAAAAAGGTTTTCTTAACATTTGTTTTTATACCATGTCCACCGTTTGTGTCACCATTTGTGAGGAATCTTTGCAGACATTTATTGCCAGCTTTAGTAGTAATGGTGCATTGTCTTATATCAGATGCTCTCTGTTGATAGTGATAACAGTGATAACAGGATTTGATTTTTTTTTTTAAAAATGCTTCTCTAAAGATGTTCTTGAATGTCAGCTGAAAAGCACTGGTAACTGTGCACATTCTTTCCTACTCTTTTTCATATGTGCTCTTTTTTCATACATCTGTGAGCTTCAACTTTTTTTCCTATTATTATTTTTTACACCAGCACATTTTAGCAATGGCAGTGTCCTGGTCGACTAAGATATGCTCTGTTTGGTTCCTCACGGTCAGGTAGTGAGTGCCCCCTTGCAAGGAAATCCCTGTGTATATTCTTCCTATTGACAATTAAGAGTACAGTGTGAATGAATGCATGTTATGCTCTTGCATAAAACTGGATCATTTGTTCTGTCTCCATCTCATGCTTTGTAGTCCATAATTTCTTTTAGTCAAATCTTTGGAGACTCCCTTCCCTCTCTTAGTATAAGTACTGTATTAAAATGCCAATTATGACATTTATGTCCTGCTTTTTTATGTATTGTTCCTTTCATTTCTATCAGTGCTTTGTCCTAGACTTGTATTACAAATTTTCCTTTAGTTCCGTGTAGCGAAACAAAGGGCAACCTGTGGACACCTCCGTCTGTTTTCACTGCCCTGCGTTTCCAGCAAGAAAAGAGACTTGCTGCTACCGGATACCCCGACAGGAAGCAGGCAATTCTCCTAAGCAGGTCACAACCTTCTTGCCAATTTAATAGCCCCGTCCAAATACAAAAACAAACAACTGGGAGTAAACTTCTGTTCACTTCTGGTTTCTTGCTCTCCTACTCTCTATTCATGTTTGGTGATCCCTGTGGCCCTTGGAGCATCTCCCAATCAGAATACTGCTCCCCTGGACCTTCCAAAGTTACTCAGGTCTGTGTGTGTGTGTGTGCTGTGTCGTTACAGTCGTGACCAACCCTTCCTGACTCCACATCCATGGAGTTTTCTTGGCAGGAATACTGGAGTGGTTTGCCAGTTCCTACTCCAGGCAGGCACCTACAGTACAGTACCTGGTATTCCCTGGTGGTCTCCCATCCAAGTACTAACCAGGCCTGACCCTGCTTAGCTTCCGAAATCAGGCAAGATCAGATGTGCTTAGGGCATCTAGGCAGCCATACTCAGGTCTACATTTGGTTATATAACCCCCACCTGATTTAAGTATGGAATGAAGGCTGTATCAGTTGAATTCAGTATTGCCTGTTACAACAGCATTATGGGACAGTGTGCCTTTGCTGCTCAAATTGTGTGCAATTGGTTGGTCCCTGGCCAATGAACTTTATGTGTTCCAAGGATCTTGATAGTCATCCTTTCTATTTCTATTTCTTTTCTTTTCTTAATATATACTTTGAATAGTCCAGGCTCCTAATTCATCTTTCTCCCTGGAGATGCTGAGCATCATTTGGCCGTCTAAGGCCTACAGGGCTCTCAGGCTCTTTCTACATTTCTGTATAGCCATGACCAATCTTTATTTATTTATTTATATTAGAGCATTGCACAATTTAAAATTATGGATGCAGATGAAATATAGGGCTACTTTGTTATCTTGGGGCGCTTTTACACGACCCTTAAGATCCACTGGCCACTTAAATTCGGACCAGAGATCTTGGGGGTTTGTCGCTCTTCCTGTGTTCCCACTACTCCACACGCCATTGCCCCCGTCTGCGTAAGGGGAGGGAGAAAAAAAGAGAAAAAAATGCAGGCTCACCTCCATCTGCCTGGCGCAGCCCTGGAAGCAAGCATTCCAGTCTCTTAAGATCTCTTAAAGGGGCGGGGGGCAACAAACAAACAAACACAAGGCAGGAGGGCCCGGCACTCACTGCTTTACATCTGCATCAGAAATTTTTCACCTTAGGAGACCAGGTACTTGGAAAATGCGCTGGGACGCGCTTAGGTGGACGTGGCCGCACTCAATTTTCTTTAAAGTACGGAGCTGGTAGGAAAACAATTTAAAGCTCTGCATCTGGGAGCCCTTTGCCTCGGATTTTAGGGGTCGTGTAAAAGCGCCCTTGGTCAGTTGCTAAATCTTCTTTTGTATGTATGATGGGGCATAAAATGCATGCCTGTAAGTGTTGCATTGATTTAATTTCCCCACAGTCACAGAACATTTGTCCTGTTATCAATAAACCCCCTTTTACTAGACTATTATTTGATTTTCCTGCTTCACATCAATGTATAATAAATGGCTTCCAGGTGGTCCAGCTAGAGTCTTGTCCTGATTGGAGACACTGTTCACCATTCCTCCAATTGGCAAGGTGTGTTGATTTTGTTCTGCATAGGTTCCGCCTAGCCATGATTAAGCTATTTGGGAGATAGAAGTCTGCAGGGGAGGGGATTTCTCACCTTCCACATCTCAGTGCAACAACCAACTGTAATGGCTATCATCACATCACTCTCAGTTTTCCATACCAAAGGTTTCCTGGCACTCTTCACTGTTTATCTTTTGACTTTGGTTGCTACTGACATGACTCTGCAGGCCTCAGAGACTTGGACTGCCACTTGAGAAGCACTTCTCTGCAAGGGAAGACATGTTTATAGACATCCCGCAAATGAGATCTTCCTTTGGAAAAGGGGATGCTCGCAGGTGAGGCCTGTGGGGGGGGAGGGGTGGCTCTGGGAGGCTGTGCTTAGAATCCTCAGATTTGGGTAAGGAAAGCTGCTGGAAATCATTTTGAAACTCCTGGTATCCCTTGCCAGCCTCTTCCTCAACTCCTGGATCCTATTTCCTCCCAGTCCTCCTATGCCTGATTTTCATCAACCATGTCTTAACACCTGTTGGTACAGCTCCGAGGAAGAGAGTTTTCCCCCTCTAAATATCAGCAACATTTTTTTGGTTATTTTTCTAGCAGCCTAAAGGTAGCACCTGTTCTACTTTTGTATTTGCCTTACAGCTGTGACTGTGGATTGAATTCCACAACACTTGCTGTTTGGTTGCCCCTTGCTGGCTCAGACCTTGAGCTGCTTGGTGGCACTGTTTTTGGATTGCTCCTGGCCTCCAGAATAGACCTCGAAACTGCCTGGGTTCTAGTCAGCTTGGCATTGCCTGGAGCAGGACACCAGACTCAAAGCTTCCCTCAAACCTATGAAATGTTGTGACCCTAACCTAATCTTTTATGGCTTTCCCATATCTGCCCCCCCCCCAAGCTGTATTTGCACTGGTGCCTAAACACTGTTGGCTTACCTGCATTTTTCTTGCCTTCAAGTATTTTAACCCTTGTTTATGAACACACTGTTAGAAGGTTCCTTTTTAAACCGACATGCAGGATAAAGAGTAGTTTTTAAAAAGGAAAAAGAACTTCTGGTTCCAGAAAAAAACAAATGTTCTAAGAACAAGTGATAGAGTGGTTTCACTTTGGAAGGTTTGTCCCAAATTCAGTTATGGTTTAATCTGGAGAATAGAAAAGAACAATCCAAATTTCCAAAAGGATCACTATTTTTCAGTAAACTATACAGTTCCAGCTTCCAAAACTCAATGCTACTGATATTTTTTTTTTGGGGGGGGTGGGAGGCACTGGCTTTTAATTAAATATGAAATCCTGCAATTCCAGACCCACTGGGCTTCTGACCGATTTTTATTGGAATCTGGGATATTCCTAATTTCCAAGCATCTCCGTAACCTTGGCTCCAACCCGTTTTCTACACCCTTTTCTTTTTAACCTTCTGGCCTCTTTTTTCTGTCTAATCTCAATGGAATCCAAGAGTAGCTTTAAATTTGCCCGAGTCTCTTTGAGTTTGCAGGGCACATAGACATGACAAATGAGTGTTTTCTGCTGTACCCTCTGTGAGAACTGCTATTGTTTTCGGTGACTGGCTGCACAAGTCTCCAAACACTCCCCAGCCCTTCGTTGGAAAGGGAGCGATTGACATCTGACTCCGCTTATTCATTTACACTGGACACTCTGAGGCTTACTAACCCGGCAAACCCCCCCCCCCAAGATGATAGGATCATCCCTGTTTCCAGATAGTTTGGCAGAAGACTCGATGCCGGAAACATTGATACCCCACCTCAGGACGATAGAGATTATGGAAATGGAAGCGACTGCAGTTTTTCCCTGTAACCCAACAAACAAAGGAACAAACAAAACGTCTGCTTAGAATTTATACTGTTGGGGGGGACTTGCTTTTAAAAATAGATGTTAAGACACTCAAAGGTCATGGTTCCAGTACCATGTGAATGCTATGGCAAAGTAACGGGAACAGTAGAGATTGACATGAGGAATTTTTTTCTAGAAACAGTATGTGGGTGTAGGAAGGGAAGGCAAGGCAAGAGAGCACAGTCAGATTACACTAATCTGTGGAGTCTTGAGTACCTTCATTGGATGGAAATTCCTGCAATGACTGCCTACTATTGTTTCTCTGCTAAGATCTCCTCCCCCCCCCCCCACACACACACACTCCTTCGAGGCAGTGGCAAAATTGCCTCAGTGCTTTGTTCTTTTCTGCAGGGCATGTAGTCTACTGCCCCTTCCTGCTTCCTGTTCTCCCACAATGTTTCAAATGTTCCCATTAGGCGATATGTGAGGCTCTTGACACATTTCTTGCCCTTCTTCCCAGCACAAGCCAAGGGCTGGAAGGTGACAAATGCAGCAGGAAACCAAGGACTGCATATACCAGCTATAGGGACATGGCAATGGGTTTTCAGAAACATACTGGTAAACCCTAAGAAAACCAGCTTTCTACCAGCTAGCATTCTGCCAGGCCAAATATTGGCAGTGGTGCAAGACAGCCAAGGGATCACAGAATCAAAGGCCTTCTGCTTAGCAAGGACTACTATGCCATCATCTGCCACCCTTATCGGGCTTCCCTGTTTGCTCTGAGCTGAGCTGCTGACCCTTGTGGTAAGTTGAGGTAGGAATTGATTTTTCCAAAACCACAACACACTGTCACACGCTACCCTTGTGGCACCGCAAAGCATTCAAGGCAACTTTGGTTTTGACCAAAGGGCCATTAAGACTCGCTCCTAATTGTTTGATATGCGCTGATCCATCCATGTGCATGTTGTACTCTCCTTGCTGCCGATCCCGATGAGTGCCCAATGTTCCAAATTAATAACGAATAGCGGTGAATGTAAAGTTTCCAGATCAGTAGCATCCCATTGCCTCAGATTTATGGACCGAAACAAGAAACTGGGAGCAAAAACAAAGGTATGTGAGCCATGACAATAGTGCTTCACTCTATGCCTGCCTTGCTCCATCTTGCATGATAGGACATAGATTGTCATATCTAAAAGCCAGGCATGTGGGGACTATTGGGAAATGCCCGTACTGTATCCAGCTGGGCTCATTGTGCCATTTGAACATTTTCACTCTGACCCAGTGAGCCTTGGTGCTAGCTAGGAATGGCTAGAGAAGGAAGTTGAGAATTTAAATCCACCTTACATATCAAATATCAAAGTACAGTACTGTATAAAAACTATAGTCCTTCCCCTTGTGGCACCATGATTAAACTGCAGTACTGCAGCCAAGCCTCTGCTCACAAACTGAATTCGATCCCAACAGGTTCAGGTAGTCATTTGAAGATTGACTCAGCCTTCCATCCTTCCAAGGTCAGTAAAATGAGTACCCAACTCACCGGAGTGTTCCTTGCCTAGTTATGTTGTCATCTCCCCGGAGAGTGCTGTGGGGACCTGAAGAAGCACAGCAGTTCCCAAAGACTTGGCCAGGACCTCTGACATATAGACATCCTACCTGGACGTCGACATCTCATTGCCACCTGACCTGAACTGGCTGAATGCAAAGAGCAGTGCTTGCCACAGAATGGCTCTGGGCAAAGCATGAGCTATTCAGCTTGAGCCGCACTCTTACCCCCCCCCCCCGCCCCTGAGCTGCTGAGACCACAAGCCGTGATTTCCCCAGACAATTTCTAGTTTCGCCACAGGGGTCTACAGGATGCAGCCCTCCCGCCTCTTCCCCCTTCAAAGCAACGTGCATCCCGCGGTTTGGATCAGGAGGACCCTTTCACAAAGAAGCACGATGGCAAAGGGGTGGGGCACAATTAGCAATATGCCCCTCATCTCCTCCCCTGTCAGCGTTTATCCACATCCTTTCTACTTCACTGGACACGTCTCACATCAGCAAGTCCAAAGATTTAATTGGTTTTTGCAAACTAGTGTCAAGTATTCGTGGAGGCTCCTGGGAGGGAGAATGGGCCATTGTTCTAGACTCCTTGACGACCTGCGCAGATTTATGGGCGGTTTTCTGCTTCTCTCCTTTCAAAAAACCAATGTGGGGGGCAGGGAGGAATGCAAAGAGGGATGAGAAAAGAAACAGTTCCTTAGACCATGCTTACCCAATCCTATGAACAAGAGATATGGAGCTTTGACTTCTTCTGTGTCTTCTTTCAAATGTGTGCACCATGGAACTTTTATGGAATTGGTCTTGCGTCCATAATAATCAATGGGAAACAAGGCATATGCAGAGCAAATCAAACCTGACCGTTCTTTAGAAGCAAAAATGATTGCGACAGACTGACTTGGGGCTTATCATGAGAAGGCCAGAGTCACTGGAGAAGACAACAGTGATAGAGATATTTGAAGACAGCAGGAAAGGAGGAAAACCAAAGACGGGATGGACTGACTCCCTAAAGAAAGCCACAACTTTTGAGTTTGCAAGAGCTGAGCAGGGTTGTCGAGGACAGGGCATTGTGGAGGTTACCCGTTCACAGAGTTGACATAAGTGGAAGGTGACCTGACTGCACATAAATGCAACAGCAGTGAACCCCAAAAGCATGGCTGAAGATGGACAGCTCCATTTTGTTTGGAGGCATTGTGAAATGTACAGCAATCAGTGAGAGCTACTGCCAGTGTAATCTTCAACATCACCCCAAGATGCTTAAATAAGAGCAAAACTGGGTGGTTTAAAAATGAATGAATAAATAAATAAATAAAACATCTGTTTCAGGGAACAAAACTTCAAACAGTCACTGTGGCTTGTCTGCTGAATTGTTTCTCAGGCCGTAACACCATCTAACCTGAAGATTTTTGTCTTCTTTCCTTAAAAGACTAAAACTAGAATCCTTGAGTCCTAAGTCTTTTTTAGACTAAAATGAGAAGTAAAATGAAGACTTTTAAAGTTTTCAGACTAAAATGTCTTAGATTTGTAAAGCAAGAGTTCTTTCTCAAGGAGATCTCTTGCTATTTAGGACAATGTTAAGCTTGCCCATGTGGTCCCAAGATTGCCTTTTACAAAAACATTCCCAACAACTGGCAAGTTCCAGGTGATCCACCAAAAACTGGCCAATGATCTACCAGTGGACAGAAATTTAACTTCCTACCTCCTGTCCACTGTAGGGCACTAATTGCCCTCATGGGCCAGATCAAAATGCTTTCTGTTCTCACAAAGTGATGGGCCTTGGAATAACTTTTATCAACAGCCTGGGAAAACAAAATGTTCTCTGGAACTGAAGAAACAAGGGATTTATATCTTCTTCCTGAGAACACTGGCAAGCCCAATCACTTGCAGATGCAGCATCCAAAAGAGTTCTCTTACTGGGTTGACATTCAAT
>JAHTLZ010000204.1:96763581-96783859 GCA_023846285.1 Phrynocephalus versicolor | reverse complement strand
TAGATAGATAGATAGATAGATAGATAGATAGATAGATAGATAGATAGATAGATAGATAGATAGATAGATGGCAAAGTAATAAATATAATTACAGTGTTACCTCAACTTACAAATTTAATTTGTTCCAAATGCATGCTCTTAAGTCGAACTACTCTCAAGTCAGGGTACCTATTGAAAAAATAAGTTAAAAATGAAGAAATGAAAAAACAGTGTAAGTCGAGCAGACCATATCTAAAATTTGTAAGGCGGCAGTTAAAATGCCAACATTTTAATGCTCTTAAGTCGAATTGCTCTTAAGTCAAGCTGCTCTTAAGTCGGGGTACCACTGTACGCTTTGGCCTAACAGGCACTGCACCAGTGACATATTTCCCTCTGTCTATTATCACTTGGATGACAGACTGCCCTTCATTGGTACTCTAGCTTTCCTTCTCTCCCTGGGGAAGATAATGTGGGATACATTATGTGAGTGCACAGAAGATGTTCAAGTGGTTGTGAATTAAATTAATCAAATGGTATATTAATAATAGGGTGGACTGCTAATAAATAAGTTTAATTTATTAAATAAATTTCAAATGCCAATTTCACTATGTTCAATTGATTAAAAAGTTAATTAACTAGTTTTCTGGGAGAGTTGAAAATGTTAACTTCCCTTTCAGTAAGGAACTAAAATCCATGGGGAAACAGAACCAGTAAAAAGGGTTATGAGTTAAAATATATATTAAATATGTAATTCTTTTTTCTTAGCTTTCGTCCCACTTGGTGGTGGGGTCCGCTATTCTTTTTTTGGCCCTTCACTTGGTGCAGTGATGGGCTAGGTTCAGGTGACCCAGGGCAACTTCATGTCATTCTTAAGGGTGTTCATCCAGCACTATTTTGGATGACCCCCTCAGTTGGGATCCGCTGACCTGCAGGATGAGACACTTTTTGGCTAGTTTCTTCATCGGCATGCAGGACATGACCAAATCAATGCAGCTGAGCTTCGCACATCTTGTCAGCAGCAGGTGCAATGCTGTATTTTGCTCTGATGTCATCATTGTGCACATGATCCTTTTGTGTGAGGCCAGAGGTCCATCGCAGCATCTTCGTATCCATGACACCAAAGTAACATTCAGTTTCTTTAATTACTGGCCAGTGCTCTGCAGGTCAAACAATGGTATGATAGATATTTGAATTTAAACGGTCGCTGATCTTTGTGTCACACATGAGGCTTGATGTTATATGCCATTTTAGCCAGGCACTGTTGATCATTGATTTCACTTTGTGACTCAGGCTCCCATCGACTGTGATCATGGAACCAAGGTATTTGAACTTCTCAGTTCTTGGTAGATCAATACCATCAATTTGGATTGTGCCATATTTATTTGGGTCAGTCATCAGATATTCTGTCTTCTTCACATTCAGGCACAGGCCAAACCTTGTCAGATGGTCACTCCGTACCCTGTTTCCCCGAAAATAAGACATCCCCTGAAAATAAGACCTACTTACAGTTTTGCCCCACACCGAAATATAAGGCATCCCACGAAAATAAGGCCTCCCCATAATAAGATAACAATAAATGTGTACCGTATTTTTCTTCATTGAAAAATAAGACATCCCCTGAAAATAAGACCTAGCACATCTTTGGGAGCAAAAAATAATATAAGACACTGTCTTATTTTCGGGAAAACACGGTACTTGGGCTTGGCCCTCAAGAACTGCCCTACTCTCTGGTGCAGTAATGACATCATCAGCGTAAAGGAGGGTCCAGATCACTGGATTCTGCAGATCCCGCGTGACTGCGTCCATAACCAGAATGAAAAAAAGCTAGGAAATTGCTGATCCATAGTGGACCCCAACTGTGATACGAAAATCTTTCAATATACCAGCAGTGGTCTGTACACAACTCTTTCGCGACTCCTAGAAGAGTTTGTCCCAACTGACAAGTACCTCTGGGACTCCATGATGTCGCAGTGCATACCAGATGACATAACGTGGGACTTGGTCAAATGCTTTCTTGAGGTCACTCAAACCTAGCCCATGATTGCACCAAGTGGAGGGCCAAAACAAGAATAGTGGACACCACCACCAAGTGAGACAAAGGCTAAGAAAAAGAAGAAATTGCAGAATTTTTTAAAACCAAAAAATGGAGGCCATCCACCGGGACGTAGATCACCATTTACAGATAGATTATGCTGAGATGTCTAGTGCATTGTCTTGCCAGGCAAATGTTACCCAATATCAACCTGTGACTTCTATTGAAGTAGACAGGGCCCTTGACTGCTGCCAGGCCATGGTTCATAAAAGCAGCCAAGCTGGTTACAACTGAGTTGGCCACTGCATTAATTAATGGGTCTCAAGAAGACAAAGTATAGGTCCATTACCAGTATTCCATAATACTGGTGGTAGAGAGGGTGGTGGTGCACCACCTTCAAAAGCTCCTGGATGAAACTGATGCCCCTGATTTGTTCCAGTTGGGGTTCTGGCTGCACCATGGCATGGAAACAACATTGGTCACCCTGCAAGGTGACCTTTAGAGGGAGGCCGGCGGGAGAAAATCATCCCTGTAGGTCCTCAATCTTGATACCATCAACCACAGTTTCCTCCTGGGGAGGCTGTCCTGGGGATTTGAGGATTGGGGGCCCTGCTTTGATGTCATAAGATGGCTTCTACCCCTTGGACCCCCAATTGTGGGGGTTTACGGGGGTTGATTATATCCCCACTGCTTCTCTATATCGATGTGAGACAACTGGGGGGGGGGACAGCAGGGGATACGAAGCCATCAGTATGCTGAAACCCAGCTCTCTATCTCATTTTCTTTATCTGCAGATATTATTCCATCCTTTGAATGCTGCCTGAAGGACCGGATGAGAGCAAACAAATTGAAGTTGAACCCAAACAAGATGGAAATCCTCTGGGTGGGGGCTTCTTGTGTCAGCAAATTGGGAAACTCCCTCTCATTTGGGGGTGGGGTGGGGGTGGGGTGACTCTCCAAAGGCTGAGGCACATAGCTTGCGCGTCCTTCTGGACACTTTTGAAGCCTACAGTAGGGGCACCTGATAATACCGCATTTATCCGCCTCTGCTTCTTATTTCTGCTTATGTTGTAATGCCTTATTTTTTATTTTTCATTCTTATCTTTTCCCAGCTAACTATATTAATGTTATTGATTAATGTAAGCATACAATATTCTATTGTTTGGATTGTGCATTATCATATGTATTTATTATTTGTATGTAAAATTATTGTATTTTGTATTTTGCTATACACTGCCTAGAGCAGTGATGGCGAACCTTTTAGAGACTGAGTGCCCAAACTGCAATTCAAAACCCACTAATTATTTTTTTGCAAAGTGCCAATACAGTAATTTAACCTGTATACAGGTGGCTATGAAGGGGCGATGTCGGGTGCCCACAGAAAGGGCTCACGGGGCCACCTTTGGCACCCGTGCCATAGGTTCGCCATCACTGTCCTAGAGTAACTTATGGGCTAGATGGAGTGGTATAGAAATTTAATAAATTAATAAATAAAATAAGTTTCAGTTTCCCATTGAAATCAAGACCTGTTTATGTCTGGATTGAAAGGTGGGAAAAGAGGGGAAAGAAAGCACTTTTTAATTGAGGGGATATGCCAGCAAGCACTGTCTTTTAGCAGCAAGCTAATTAAATGAAAACTGGTTTCAGGTGAAAACCAGGGAAGGGGGAAAGATCAAAGTAAAGAAAGTTGCTTTCTTGAAGATTTTTGGCAACTTGGGACCCAATTGATGGAACAGAGATCTGAAATATAGATGATTGATTTTAAAATGGTATGGGGGGATAAGCTTAGTTTAGCCTAGATTCTCTGAGAAGAATGTTATGCTTATGTACTGTTTTGCAAACTGATTTACCTCCTGGAACTACAATCTCATGTAAGTAGTTTGGGGTAGTTAGCTTTTTTATTTTCTGTTGGAACTATTTTGGAATTGCCTCTAAACATTTTGAATGCATATTTGCTTTGCAGCCTTTTAATCTGATTTTAAACTTTTGGGAACTAAGTTTTTGAAACTGTTTGAATTTTGTTTTCTGTTTGAGACATATTCAATAAAATGGTAGAAACTTCACATCTGTTTGGTTATTTTGAGAATAGAATGTTGATTGATACGATAGAAAGGACTTCTTTGTGGACCTACAGGATCCTTTTGTGCCTTGTGGATATCTTGGTGTCCCTGTCTTGCGAGTTAACTTATGCAACCTTGTGCAATTTTGGCAACTTCCTTGGAACACAATGGAATTAGGGTGGTTTTGAGTGTTGGGATTGGGTACCAGGTAGGAAGATTTCCCCAAGCCATACATCAGTATATTGACCCTCCTGGAATTTACTCACACTAGGAAAGTAAGGGTAGTGTGGCTGAGCAGTTTGTGGGGGGTCTCTCTGTCCCAGACATATTCTTGTCATGTGTACAGAACAAAGAAGCACATGCATTGTTTTATCTGCTCGGTCCAGGAAAAAGGAAGGTTATTCCTAGTCCCCATGTGCACTCCTTGAGGTAACTTGGTGGGTAGCTGAATTATTTGAGACTGATGGCATTAATTACAGATGAAATGACTTCTTCACAGCTAGAAGCAAAGCTGCCTTGAGAAATAAAAGGAGTTTGACTGTCTTCTGGTTAGGTTTTGCACCTGGCAGATTAGCTTACTTTTTGTTGGTGATTGGTCCCAAGAAGACAAGCAAAGGCGTTGTTTGCAAGTTGATTGTGCTGGCATGTCATCTTTGAAGAATGCACCTCTGGAGCAATTATATTTTTTTCAATGTTTAATTGTGATGATGCCATTGCATCTACATCTACTGTGAGAGAACACTTACAGTGCATAAAAATTCAATATTGCATTTTAAGCTAGCAAAAGGGTTGGCCCACAAGAGAATTTGGGTATTTCCCCTGTCAATGGAAAACATTTGTCCTTGACATAATGGCGTCATTTGATTATAAGTCCAGTGGGACAAAAATTGCCATAGTAACCCTGGACTATGGCATTCAGGACAGGAGTTTTATCTTCCACACATACAAACACACAAAAACGAAAAGAAACTCTAAAAAGATTTGCTAGGGAGAGCTTCTGAAAGGCAATGAGATAATAAACCCTATAGTAATGCAGAAATAATTCCATAAAGGTGTTTCACAGGGCCACTCAAGAGCCATAACAGAAGGAACAGATGGGTAAAAGAAGGTCTACAGATTCCTTCAGCTTACGGCTGCAGATGGTGCCCTTATGGTCTTGCCTAGAAAAGCTTCTGCTTAATGGGTACTCTAAGACATCCCTGCTGTTAATCAAAGTGGAATTCATTCTTCCCTTGAATCCGGGAGAGACGTTACAGCCCAGTGGTATGGAATCTCCCTGGCTTCAGTTCGGCCAATGGGCCAGAAGTCAACCATCTCAGATGGAATGGAATGGAATGCAATTTATTGTCATTGTATAAATACGAGATTAAAAGTGCCATCCAGTCAGTCATTCACACAACCCAGCATAAAAATCCAAGACGTAAAATCTACAATTTAAGAACAAACCATCCATACACATACTCCAACATTCACATGTCGAACATCACTTACACTCATTTAAAACTGACATAAAAACCAAACATACACACACAGCCCTACACTCTTTCACCTGGCAACATTCATAGTCAATCCATAAAAACTACAATTTAAAAACAACAACAACAGCCATACACAATCCCCCATACAATATATGTGTAACACATTCAACACTAATATTACCCGTCAACTTAATTTTTAACAGAATTTAGCATGGTTACTGCTATTGGGTAAAAACTATTTCTGAATCTTTCTGTCCGTTCTAATAGATCTATACCTTCTGCCTGATGGTAATGGTACAAACAGAGAGTGTCCAGGATGAGAAATATCTCCTACAATATTCTGAGCTTTCTTAAAACAGCGGGAGCTGTGTAATTCCTCAAATGTGAGGAGATGCATCAGAATTATATTAATGTATATGAATACTTTGTGTGTAATTCTACATTCCAAGTTCAATATACACAATATGGAAGGCAAATTATAAATATTTTAATGGCCAGAGGGACAATATTATATAAATGCCATTGCCCCCTCTACCTCTTTGGTCAAAACATTGCAAATAAATCTCATTCAAGTCAGGTGAGGTAGCATTTGGTTTTTGTTTTCAGTAACAGTACAGTTTAGCACGTATCTGCCTAGATGCCCTGAGCACTTCCGATCTCGCCTGATCTTGGAAGCTAAGCAGGGTCAGGCTTGGGGTCATGAAGAGTCGGTCACAACTGTAATGACACAACAACAATTTAGCACAAAAACTATTTTAGTACTAACCATTAACAGCTTTTTAAAAAACCCACTGCATTATTGCAGTAACATTCAAGCACTGCAGAGATGCACTAGTTAAGAGAAAGGAATAATATCTGACAATGATCTGAAGTTTATAGTACCATAAGGTTCTGGCAATTTAGCATCAAGACACTTCAGTGCTAAACCACAGCCATAATTTTTAAAAAATGCAACATCATTGCATTTTGTTCAGGGCACTACAATGATGCACAGTATCTAGTCAAGGGAATAATATCTGCAGCTACTGGAACATTTGTAGTGGTTCGTCTCAGTGCTACAAGGTCTTCTGTTGCATTTGAGCTTTGGTAACATTGCAATCATAGCAGTAAAACTCATTTTTAACAATGCTGCCTCATACTGTGTCACTCATGGTACTGCAGTGATTCCAGGTGTGCATATTCATGGTTTGGGATGACAACTTCCTGAATTCGTCAGGCAGCATGACTTGTAGGAGTCGCAGTTCAAAAAAAATGACACACTATATTTGGGGAAGAGGGGGGTTGTTGGAAGAATGGAAGGAACAGGGACCCAGGAATACAGTGTGGATGCCAGGCACTGAAAGGAGGTAGACAACAACAGAGGACTGTGTTTATTTCATTTATTTATTTGCTTTTTATCCCATGCCTACCAGTTCAAATAAGGCCCGGAAACAAATTGAGAGCCAGTGAAGCTCCTTTAAAGGGGAAATGGTCACACTATTAACACAATGACCGGCCCCAGTCAATAACCTGGCTGTGGCGTTTTGCACTAGTTGAAGTCTATGAATATTGCCTTCAGAGGCAGCCCCGCACAGACTGCATTGCAATAAGCCAAACAGAAGGTAACCAAGGCATTTGTCAGTACTGTTACAGCCAAATGAGGTTTCTCAAGGAACTGCTGAGACCTGGACACTAAGGCTCAGAGGGGAATCCAATAGTAGCTCCAAGCTGTGCACCTGAGTTTTCAGGGGCAGTGTACTTGTACCCAGCACAAGTTGAATCCCTGTTTCTTCATCTGTCGCTTCACTGACCAGGAGCACTTCTGTCTTGCCTCCATTAGGTCTCAGTTTGTCCTCCTTACAGTTTAGGACTGAGACAGCTCTCTTGGAATTACGTAGAAAGGAGAGACAGAGTTGTGTGTTCTGGACAACCTCTTCTGGTGGTTTCATGAGGATGTTAAAAAGCATGGAGACACGTTCCCCATGTTCCTGACATATATTGTCTACCAATGTAACCCAAACAGTCTCTGTCCCATAATGAGGCCCGAAGAAGCCCAGTTGAAATGGATGTGGATAAGCCATCTCATCCAGCTACCCCTGGAGCTGTCAAGCCACTACCAACTCCATTGGAATATTGGAGATTGGTCTGCAATTGCCCAAGGCTGTGGGGTCTTGATAAGGCCTTTTCTGGTCAAGGCCTTTGCAACAGCTCTGTAGAGCCAAGGCAGGTGATGCCCTGCTCCAAAGACGCATTCAGTATTTCAATGTGGACACAACAAGAGCCAACATCTGGTGGGATCTCTAGGGGGAAAGGAGAGACACAGTGTGAAGCAGTGGACAGTAATAAGCCCATCCAGACAAATACTACTGGCTGATCCTAATAAACTTCACAATGCTGCTCTGGCACACGTATACCTAGTAGTTACATACAAACAGACTGAGTGGGATCAATACAGTTGCCTGCATTTTTTATTCTCCTTGGAGTTTTGACCACAGGAACTGATAAGATGAACATCCACCTCAGGCTTTATCACAACATCATTACGGACAAACGGACAAGACAGGCTAAGCTACTCAGCACTTTAAAAATTACAAGCAATGTTGAATAGAACAGTGTGAGCAATTGGCAACCATTGCAGTCATTTCTGTATTGGGGTGATGGGATAATAATGCTGTGAACTTGACAATAACCTAGCTGCCATCTTTTACATCAGTGAGAGTTTATCTGCAAGGCCTGCTCTGTATAGAGTAGATTAATCTAAAAGGTAACCAAGGCATAGATGGCTGTTGCCAGATCAAGCTTAAAGGTGTTCCCTGCCTTCAATAGTATTCATGTATTTATTTAAAAGTATTTTCACCACACCTTTCTCCTTTAAAAAAGGACCCAAGGTGGCTTACAACAATGAAAGACAATATTTCGAGTTGAAATCAGTGAGTTTACAGTGGTGGCTAACATGGTTTAAAGCGAAGAACAATGAGTAAAGAGGCATCTTACATCATTAAAAGGCAATACCAAAGGTACAAAAAATAAATAAACAAATATTATTATTTTAATTCCACTTTGAGATATGGAAAATACAAAAATGGAAAGCACAAGTGCTGTACCAAAAATTCCATCAAAGCAGTAATGCACAATAATCCATTAAAAAAAATCAAAAATCACACATGTAGCCAGTTATTGAGGGAAGGCATGCCTGAATAGAAAGGTTTTGCCTGCTTGCAGAAGGAGAGCAAAGATGGAGCCAGACAGGCCTCCTGTGAGAGACTTCCAAATCTGGGAGCAGCAACACAGAAGGCTCTCTCCTGTGTATTTACCCGATACACCTGTGAAGGCATCAGGACTGAGAAAAAGGCCTCGCCTGATTATCTTAACACCCAAGCTGGCTCATAGGAGAAGACGCTACTGTTGATTTATGTAATGAATTTACATCCCATGTTCTTCCCACGAATATTGCGAGGAAGGCAGATAGCAAAAATAAAACACAAGATAAAAAATATAATCAAAACAGAAAAGTTAAAAATGTGCTCTTAAAAAAAAGCCAAAGTCAACATACACCAATTAAAATTATTTCTGAATTAAAATAGGTTTTCCAGAGAAGTAGAACCAAGCTTCTGGTTAGATTCTTGATTTGTTTGCTTCCAGTATGATGTCATTTGCTCAAGATAAAAATCAGTGGAGGATAGCTTTATGATTTTGTAGTTCTTCACAAACCATACGATCTGCCAGTATTGCAAACCTGCCCCCTGAAGTGAGAAAGCAAAGATGGCCTCTTTTGCAGGACATTCAGATCCCTGGGAGCCACCCCTGAGAACATTCTCCTTTACAATCCAACCCAGTGTGTCTCCAGAGACAGCGAGAAACTGAGATGGTCAGATGATCATTCCCTTCCCTATTTATTTCCTCCATCCCTAGAAGACATCTAGAGCCAATGTTTACTCAACTGAATGGGATCAACTTCCAATCCCCCTCCACTCACCTCCCACCTCTTAGGTTTGGCATCTGTAATTGATCACTTGTTTGCAGACAGATTTTCCAGATGTTTGTGTAGGAACATGAGAATTGCTTTGATGAGCCAGACCATGTAAGTTAATCTATTCTGCTTTTAACATTCACTCACCCCATGCTTTCCTGAGCACCCAGAAGCAAAGCATAAAGCAGCACCGGCCACCTCCTGTTTGGCTCAATTTGGCATGTAGCATCCCATGTCTGTATACATGCCAGTTCTATTTAACTCACATGACAAATATTCATAGAAGGTGGAGCTGCAATCCTATGTGCTGATATCAGGCAGAAAGTCCTTTAAAATTACTTTTGATCAGTCATATATAGGAGTGTACTATTAGATTATCAAAGCTTTGCCTTCCACAAACACTCACTAAAATTTCCTTTTTAAAAAACTAATCTGCATTAATAGCCATTGCTACCTTATTTGATTCTACATGTTAATTATTACATTGTATTAAATGCTGACTGTCTCCCCTGAATCTCCTGCTGACCAACTTTTACTATTCTGAGAGAATGATAAAAGTTTCATTCTCTCCACATAAATTATGCTTTTATAAGCCTCTGCAGTGCCACCACACTTTCTCCTAAGCCAACAAGGCAAAAATGTGTTCGAGTTTTCTTGAAGGAAATTGAGAAATTTCCTTTCCTCTGATAAGAGAAAACGTCCACTGGGAAGCTACTAGTGTTAAACCTGAACCCAGAGCTATACTGGATTCTGCCTGCCTAATCCCTCTTCTGGAAATCAATATGTATTAGAATCCTGCAATAATCCATAGCAAATCTACACCAGTTATTTTAGTGAAAGGTTGTAATGTGAAATTCAGGGGAAATGCATATTTGTAGTCTATGTTGGATAGAAGCATTCATTAAGGGAACTCATTAATGGAAAATCTTTGGCCCTTTAAGTGTTTTAGAATCCACTTTCCATCATCCTCACCTACCCTGCTAAATGATAAGGAAAAAGCATCTGAAAGGGCATTGGTTCGTCAGCTCCAGCAACCTGCAAAGGAGAACACAAAAATTCACTTGGAATTATTATTTTTTTAAGGCCAGCAAATTTCAGTTTAGGGAACTATTTTTCAGGGGACTACTGAATTCATTTTTTTAAGGGATGTTTCAGGTAACCTTGCATGCCATCTAGTAAAGCCATTGGTGCGCCTTCCTTCCACTTTGACCCGGCCAAAGAGAATGGCCCAAAGAAGTCCACAAACACACTGGCCGAAACCCTTTGTGCCAGTTTACATTTGCACAAGGGAAATCAGTTTAGCTTTTCACCATCCTGGTTGTGCTGCTGCCTGGCCATATCTGCCGATCTCACGACCAAGGGGCCATCCAGGAACACAACCAGTGCCTCGGGAATAAGCAGACCCTTGTTGCTACCAAAACCTGTGCAATTTTTCCCTTGCACAAAAGAGGACCCTGGGATATAAGATGGTCTTCCCAGACATTTTTTATTTTTAGTTGCTGCAAAAGCCTTTACTATTGTGTTTCTTTCTCCGTTTTTTTCCCACAAACACAATGAAAAGTTGTTATTTTCTTCTTCCCAGCCCCAAAAAAAGGATGCGGACAAAAAAAAAAGTTCCCACTCCTTCATGGTTCACAGTATGGGAGGTTGCAGCTGATTTACAAGGGAGGAGATTCCCCCTGCAGAAGAATCACAGTATAATTAGTGAATATAAAACGCTGTGCTCCCCACAGAGATTCTATCCCCAAAGGGCAGATTCCCAGCCCTGGAAAAAGGGTTTTTTTTTTTCCAGAAGACACTGAGTCCCTTGCCATGTTGTAAGGAAGGGAAGACCATGCATATAAGTCCTGCTTTTTTTCCATCAGGCCTTGGTTTGAATGTGGGGTCAACCCAGGCCTTTAGATGACAGTCTCTCCTTCACTAAACTGGCACAATTAGCCAACGCTTGCAGCAGGGCCTGTTCCAAGCAAGGCAGAACCAGGGAAAGCACAGATGTGGCAGCCTGAAATGTTTCAGCGGGACTGCAACGGAAGGAAGACAAGGAGATGGCCGGCGGAGGAGCAGTGGTGGTGATGGGGGGGGCGAGCGAGGAGGAGGAGATAGAGCTGGAGGGAGGGAGAAGCTCCATAGCAACTGCCCAAGTCTTCTGACACGCCAAGCGTCTCCTCTCCGCGCTTGTCGGGCAGTGGTGGGATCCACCCAGTAACACAGAGATAGGTCACGTCAGGGACGCTGCAATGTGCTGGGCACCTTTCCAGATCTATCTTCACCTCCTGGGGTGAGAGAAGCTGTTCGCCAAGCACAAAGTGCACGCCGCTCACCCCCACCCACTCGTTCCTCACGACATTTGGAAACAGGCACCAGCAGCGCCACAGGAGGAAAAGCAGCAAGGATCTCTCTGCCTTCCTTCTCACCCATCCGGCTGACCTGTAGCATAAACCCAGAGGCAAGCGCTGACCCTTAAATACGTGTTGGGGGCTGGGAGAAGGCTCCCAGCTATCCAGCGGAGGACAGCCACCACAAGCAGCATGCCAGGGCCAGCCTTGGTGGGTGGGTGGGACAGGGAAGGGGACTGGGCAAAGCACAAGAAACAGCCTCTTGTAAAGCGAGCTTGTTTTTTTTAATAGGAGACAAAGAAAGAGTGAGAGAGGATTTGTGTCTATCACAGCATATGTGGGGGGAAACTTCAACAACACCACTTATTGCATGGATGCATATGTGTATAGAGATACCTACTTATGGGTATGCATATTCATAAGCATGCCTTTGAAAGCATGGGAAGCATATTAAGGGATTCATTTAGAACCTGTGCCCCAGCAAGAGAGACACCCAAAGTAGAAGCTGGTGGACGAAGCCTGCCTGGGGTCGGTTCTGGAGAGGTCCCCTTCAGAGTCTACATGTATATGTGAAATAAAGCAGGTAGAGAGTTGGCAACCGCAAGTGGGAACAGATGCTCCAGTCCGTATTTGGCCTCTACAGCTGCTGACCTTTGTCCAGACACAAGGTCAGCCTGTGATGAGTTGTGGTGGATCAACGTTCAGAACACCGGAGCAATATTCTTCCTCAGGCTTTGACAGTGTGCTTTTGACTTTCAATTTCTTTGGAGAATGTCAGACCCTCTCCTTCCCCTAATGCTCTTCTTGCATTTGCCAGAGTGCTGCATATTGTCTGGCATTGAAGGTGGTTTTTGGGATTAGGCAGGAGGTGCTTCTCCCCAAAATTTTGGGATCAAGGCACATCCCATCCCAGTCCACAAGCCACCCATGGCTGATACATTTGTGCACTCTACTTAATTCTGATAGTTAGGTATCCCCATGAAAACAGGAAGGGGTGTAGCCCTCCATACCTGTATTTGTAATGCTTTGGCAGCCTTTTCCCATCACTAATATTTCTGATTGTATTTAGATGATAGTATTCAGATGCTGATGCAAGTCACAGAAACTGACAGACTACTAGGTATTTCCAGAAAACCCTGTGAACTCTGTCATGGGGTTGCAGGTTCTGAACTGAATCGGGAGCTCTGCTATGACCTTTGGCCTTCCCTTGTGTCCCAGGAATAGCTCCCTGGAATTAAGGATCTTGGTTCTGCAACAGGTAACAGGTAACTCTGCTTCTGAAGTGTGTTTTGTAGTACAAATCAGCAGTTCATGGCATTCTGACGTGTGCTATTAAAATGAATTGTTTTGGTTACGCTGGAGCAATAAACTACCTGCCATCGGTAGTTCTGGCCCATTTGGATAAAGTTTTAATTGGCCGGCCTTCAATTAGTGCAGTGGTTTCCAACAGAAATAGGCACAAGCCTTGGTTTGTAGGTTATGCCAGTTTGGATGTGCTGCTCCACAGGTGCTGCACATTCCCCTGCCCCACCTCTGCAGCTGGATCCCCCACTCACTAGCTGTTGCAGACTCTCCTCCTCCTCCTCTGTGAACGTTCAACCACTCTCCTGCAGGAGCATGGGCTTCCCTGCCCCACCTACTTGACTGATCTTGCACTCAGACAAGGAGGCTGAACCGACAAACCCTCCAGGAACTGCTTGAACAGCTGAAAGGGAGAAGAGGAGTGCATTCTGGCATTGGCCCAGGAGGAGGAGGAAGGCACCAACCTATGAACCAATTCATGCCCACCTCTAGTTCCCAATCTTAGGTCCCCAGATGTTCTTGGACTAAAACCCCCAGACGCCTTCACCACTAGCTGTGCTGGCCAGGACTTCTGGGAGTTGTAGTCCATGAACATCTGGGGACCCAAGGCTGGGAAGCATTAACTTAGTAATGCATTCATAGTGACAGATACTAATTCAGCATAGGTGCAGGGGTGGTATTTGGACATGATGTTTTAGGGCAGTCTTTCCAAATCTTGGGTGACCCAGGTGTTTTTGAACTGCAATTCCCAGAAGCCTTCACCACCAGCTGTACTGGCTTGGATTTCTGGGAGTTGCAGTCCAAGAACACCTGTTCTAGGGGGAAAGAGATGTATAAAAACTATCTTATTTTCTGGACTTCCCCCAACCAAGGACTCCTGAACTGCCCTGTCAAGGAGCCTCAGGTTTAGTGGTGGCATTTTTAAAAACTGCATATCAGTCTGTGATAAAGCTGAACCGTTCAGGACTTGATTTGAATGAAAGACCAAGCCTGGTTTGTATTACCAGGAGCTGAACAGGAGCCTGGTTGTTGGTTTTCATTAGTTCTTTTTGCATAGATTCTCAGTCATCCAGGTGAGTTTATCTGGAAGTGAGTCATGGCCACTGGACTTCTTTTAGTGAGAGATTGAAACATTTCGCTGCACATCCAAACAGCTTTGTCATGTCTGAGGAAAGCTAGTTGCAAGTCCTCAATTTTATAGTTCACTTTGGGCGTTTATACACGACCCCTAAGCTCCGCTGCAAATGGCTCCCAGCTCCGGAGCTTAGAAATGTTTCCCCACCAGCTCCGGGGTTTAGAGAAAATTAAGTGCGACCACGGCCCCATAAGCGCGACCCAGCGCACCTTTCATGTACCTGCTCTCAGCAGGTGAAAATTCCTTGATGCGGATAAGAGTGCCGGGCTCTCCTAGCTTGTCTGTTGTTTTTTTTGCCTCCCGTCCCTTTAAGAGCCCCTTGAGAAGGAACCAGGAAGTAACGGGGCTCATGGCAACTTCGACCGGCACCGGCAGGTTAGTAAAGGCTTCTTTTGTCCTTTTTTTCCCTCCCTCCCCTCACGCAGACAGGAGCAGGAAGTGCTGAGGGGGTGGGGACGCAGGAACAGAAACGAACCCCCAAGATCTCTGGTCCAAATTTAAGGGACCAGCGGATCTTAGGGGTCGTGTGAAAAGGCCCTTTGACCTCATGTCACCCTGGTCTGAAATAGGCTCATAAGATGACCAATGGCCTGAATAGGCTCGTTAGGTAGACATAGACAATGCTCTTAATAGGCCTTTAGGTGAACAATGGCCTAAGGTGCTGAAACCCATAAAGTATGGCTTATTAGCTATAGCCTTGGTGGTGGAGGCATGAAGTATTTTTTATTTGTCTGGGTATTGTTGAAATCACAGCCTGGTAAGTAGCAGATAGACTGTGCCTGAGCCCCCCACCTCTGTTGAGAGAGGGGCTTTCAATGTTCACATGAACAATGGATCAGCCTGAGACCCAGAGCCAATAGAAGAACCTGGACATTCCCTACATGGCTGGAGTGTCTGAAAAACTTTAAAGGATTTTTGGCAAACACCACATCCCAGTTTATTTCAAACCCACAAACACACTAAGGCAGAGACTCGTCCATCCAAAGGACCTGACACAAAAACACAAAAGGATCAATATAGTATATGCAGCCCAATGCAGTGAGGCGTGTTCAAACCTCTACGCTGGAGAAACTAAACAGCCATTGAACAGAAGGATGGCTCAGCACAGGAGGGGTAACAGCTCAGGACCAGAATCAGCAGTACACCTCCAATGGAAGGACAAAGAGCACCCATCAAAGATGAAGATGTACACATATTAGATAGAGAAGATAGGTGGTTTGAGAGAGGGGTCAGGGAAGCCATTCATGTGAGCATTGAAAACCCCTGTCTCAACAGATGTGGGGGGGGGGGCTCAGGAACAATCTATCTGCTACTCACCAGGCAGTGATTTCAACAATACCCAGACAAATTAAGTGTACTTCACACCTCCACCACCAAGATCATAGCTAAGAACCCATACTTAATGGGTTTCAGCACCTTAGGCCACTGTTCACCTAAAGGCTTATTGAGACCATTGTTTACTTAGGGCGTTTATACACGACCCCTAAACTTTGGGGCAAATGGCTCCCAGCTCTGGAGCTTAAAAATGTTTCCCCACCAGCTCCGGAGTTTACAGGAAATTAAGTGCAACCCTGCCCACCTAAGCGTGACCCAGTGCACTTTTCTTGTACCTGCTCTAGGAGGGTGAAAATTCCTTGATGCGGATGTGCCGGGCTCTCCTTGCTTCTTTTTGTTGTTGTTTTTTGCGTCCTGCCCCTATAAGAGAACAAATCAAGAAGTGACGGGGCTCGGAGCAGCTTCCACCGGCACCGGGAGGTAAGTCTTTATTCTTTTGTCCCCTTTTTTCCTCCCTCCCCTCACAGACAGGAGCAAGGAAGTGCGGAGGGGTGGGGACGGAGGAACAGCAACGAACCCCCAAGATCTCTGGTCAGAATTTAAGGGGCCAGCGGATCTTAGGGGTCGTGTGAAAAGGCTCTTAATGAGCCTATTCAGGCCACTGTTCATTTTATGAGCCTATTTCAAACCAGGGTGACATGAGGTCAAAGTGAACTATAAAATGGAGGACTCGCAACTAGGTTTCCTCAGACTGATGAAGCAATTTGGATGAGCAGCAAAACATTTCAGTCTCTCAAGAAAAGAAGTCCAGTTGCCACGAGTCAACTCCCAGATAGTTTCTCAGTGCATGCAAATTATAACTGCAAATATCTGTGCAACTTTGACATATGTACACACACCTTGGAAAAATTCCGATGAATACACTTAGGTGCCAGCATGCTGTGATTGCTATGTTGAGGTGGGTGGGGGTGGAATATCACAAAATGGCTGTCACGGAGGCAGGGTCAGTCTCTAAATTTGGTACTGTGACAGAATAATCACTTCACAGGACAAAAATTTGTCAAGGCTGAGAGATAAGTAACTTGCTTCCAAAAAAAAACTAAGTATTAAAAAAGAGAGAGATGGTGCCTGAACACCAAAGCACTCATTGTTCCCAGATTTTTCTCTGAAAACAAAATGCCCATTTCACAAAATGAAAGCTTCAAAAAGTTGCATTCACTGAACTACCCATCCAAATATTTCAAACGTTCCATTATGCCCCAAGCAAATATTCCATCCCGAACTGGAGAGGTGGGAAGGATTCTAAGGTTCAGGTAGCCCGACCTGCTGTCAATGCAGAAAGTTCAAGCCTAAAAAAACTCATGTCTCTGGGAGCTCTGATTTCCCTGAATTGCTTAAAAAAACTCTAGCAAAAGGGACCCCTCCACTTACCAAGGCAGTCCATTTCCACCAACAAATGGCAGCTCAGTGCTTGTAATTTGAAGATAATGATTTGAATCTTGACCCACTGAAAAATTGCTTCTCCCGTCACAGACCCCATGGCCAGAATCCAGCTGAACTAAAAAAAAGGCACATAAAAGGGTAATTGCATAGCAGTTTCTCCCTCCTGCAAGCTCTATTGTGTGACCTGTCACGAACCCAGCTGCACAACCAGGCTGGGCATACGAAGGACAACCTGCTCTCTGTGTTTATGTTTGTGTGTGTCTCTGCATTTGTACAATTATCCTTCTACAACTGCATAAGTGAGCAGGATCCTGACCAATGAGTTTATCATTTATCCCATATTATTTCCCCACTCAGCTCCTAGTTCCAAAAGAGTTGTCCTTCAAATGATCATGCCAACGTTACAGGTAAATAAATTTCTCTTAAACTCATGCGTCCCATCCCTACCACACTCTCCCTGTTAATAAGTACCCTCTGCGCAAATTACTAGCCTAGAAAAAATGCCAAATACTTGTCAGAGAGGCTGATGGAGGAGGCACAGAACAGTCTGTTCCCTCCTTTGTAAGCCCTGCCACCACTAGCCTAGAAGTGCAGGCTATAAATTCAGCCGTCTGCGGAAGGAGACACGACTGTCCTGCCTGCTTCAACAGCTCCAGCCAACCCACTTGGTTTCTCTCTGCAGAGTGCTTTGGAAGAGGCTTTACCGTATTGGGGAACAGTGGCATCAAGGCATATGTAGTCCCTACAGAACCACGTAAATCTATCTGAAGACCCTGTTCGGCTGACATAGGTAAACCTTTTTGATTAGACAAGGTTGCTAGGCCATATTCCCTTTTTGACTGGGGCATCAATCATGGAGCCACATTGCACCATTCAAAATTAATTAGCAGGTTGCTGGAGTCTGCGCTGAATCAATGGATATGCCATAAATTCTCCACTTCATCACAAGCAATTATTTTCTCCCTCAAATGACATCCCGCTCCTACCACCAAGGGGGACAAATGGCAGGGCAGGATGCCAGCAGTTCTTCCTAGTCAGTGAGTGTGTGGTGTCGTTGTTGTTGTTGCTACTGTTGTTTTCTATAAGCCTCAGAATTCAAGGTCATCCACGAAGCAGTTTAGTCTGCTTCAATAGGACCAAGGCTTTGATTCTGAGGCAGCAATGTCCTTCCAGACATGGATAGAAAAGACTCCTTGAGTTCAGAATAAAGAACACGAGTGCCAGGGAACTGTCATAGGCAGAGACTTGCACACAGTTATGTTCCTTTGAAAACCAAGAACCCAGTATTTAACATCAAAGAATGAAAACCAGAAAGTTTGTATTTTTTAACTGTTATTATTTTACTGATACAGAGAAGTGGATCAGGTTTCAGGAGACCTCGGTTCAAATGCCCACTTGACAATGAACTTCACACAATGACTTGGGCCAGGGACAGTCTCTCAGTTACTGTGTACAGTAGGACCCCCATATCCATTGATTCATTATCCACCGATTCAGTTATCCACGGTTGACAGAGGAAAAAGATTAAATAATTCAGCAGCCACAAAGCAAGCTGTTGTCACAAACAGCAGCGGTAAAGCAAGCTACTATCACAAACAGCAGCCATAAATCAAGCTATTGTCTCAAAACAGCAGTGATAAAGCAAGCTACTGGGACGAAACAGCAGTTTGGAGGTGGGTGGCAGGCATTTTCTCTTATCCATGGTTTTCATTATCCACGGGAAGTCCTGGAACCAATCCCCAGCAGATACTGGGGTCCTATTGTACATATATATTCGCTTTCAACAACAAGTGCTGAAATTCTGTTCACAGCAAAACGAGGCAGAAAATTAACAGTACACCCTTACTAAAAAAGAATGCAAACAGCTGTGTAACAAGGAAATAAAGGATTGATAATAAAACAATTTGAAGGAAGGAAATAATCAACACTAGAACAGTTGCTGTCATTAATAATTTCACTACCTTTCTCTTTTTTAAAAAGGGAACACACATTCTTTGGCCTTGTAGCGAATAACATTTGGTGAAGAGCACAGGGAGTAATAACAAAATGGCACATTTCTTTTAAAATGAAGGTACAGTGGACCAATGGCCCATTATGGGTGTTGCTAGGCAGAGGCTGGGTCACCTTGGAGTGTAGATGGTAACCAGCAGCACAACAGTCTTCTTTGGTGCTGGGGACATACCTGTCAATCTGGATTGCTGAGAAGGATGGAGGAGAGCCACACGGCCCTTGAACTCATGGAAATAAAAGCAGGCTCAGTCTAAATGTAACAAATAATAATGCTAATGGCAATGGTCCTTGAAAGTAGTATTTTTTAAAAAAATAACCCACCTTTTAATTTGTTTCTTAAAAAAGCACCCCCTGTGTTTGGAGATAAATAAACACACCCCTCCTGGAAATGGCCTTTGATCTCCATCTGTCACCTCTGGCACAGCCAGGCAGGCAGACCACATGTTATGAGACCTGTTATCTCTGCTCCCTCACCTTGCTGGTCCCTGGTGTCACTGATCTGAACTCTTCTTTGCTTTTTATTTTAAGGGGAGTCTTTAGCTTCTTTGTGGCTGAGGGAGAAATGAAACATCCGGCTTCTTACGGCTGACCTTGCTCTTCCAAGGCAGACGTCCTGCCTTGACTCCACCTTCTGTCGCTAGACCTTCATGTCACAGCTGTGGGCCACCTTTGCAGTGACTATCCAATTCCATGGGAACCAGGGCCTGTCATCTGGTCGGGTGACTTATTCCTCTGCAAGATCCTTCTTTTACGTCCTGCTGTTGTTGTGGAGAAGCAGACGCCTATGAACCAAGGATAGCTCATGGCAGGGGGAGGGAGTGAGGGGGAAATATTTCCACAAATTGTACAGCAATAATTTGCCCTTCCTGACGTGAGCTTAATCCTAGATGTAACCTTGCCCTGGAGCCTACCTGATAGCTGTGATGGTGACAGCATCTTTTTCCTGCCCTCCCAGAATTATATCCACCAGACTCATCCTCGTCTGGTGCAGTAGATGGAGTGATGGACTAGAACTCAGGGGGCCTAGGTTTAAATCGTCACTCAGCCACAGAAGCAGCACTACTACAACACTCCTTTAATATTTCACTCACCAGGAAGGATTGCCATAAATCGGATGGGACTTGACAACACATAATGATGGGAGTTCAATTTCCAACTATGCTTCCTTGACAGCCCCCCCCCCGACTTGATGATTCATAGGGTCCACTTCCAGCTCTGTAATTCAGTGGTAGTGATGATGATGATGATGATGATGATGATGATGATGATGATGATGATG